>PYAF01003302.1:252308-285150 GCA_007407185.1 Glycine tomentella
TTAAGGAAATACTCGCTGATTTTAAGGATGTTGTACCTGATGAGATTCCTTATGGGTTACCTCCAGAGCGAGAGATCCAGCATGCTATTGACTTCATCCCTGGAGCTGTCATTCCAAATAAACCGGCGTACAGGATGAGTCCCAAAGAACACGATGAGATTCAACGCCAGGTTGAGGAGTTGCTTAAAAAAGGATTGATAGCCGAGCTGTGGAGAATGATATGGAATCCAACTCACCAAGACTCCCACCATCATCATAAGGCTCCCACCATCATACCTTTCACCTCCAACTCACCTCCATAATTCAAGTTTTCTTTTCTTTATTTAATTGTACCACTTTCTTTATTTAATTCTAGAATTACTACTATAAATAGGAGTATCATCAAGCTTTGTAACACACAACAATTCATTTGAATACAAGAACAACAAGTTCTTCTCTTTTCTCTCTTCTCTCTAGTCCTTTTAGTTCCTGAGCCACCGGGATTTATTTGGTTAAAGAGTCACATGACCCTAAAAAATCTTGTTCTTGGATCCTACCTTCAATTTTTTGTAACTTCATTTTCTCTTCCCTTCTAGCCAACAAAGAGTAACAGATGGCGGATACACTTATTTAAGAGTAATTTACTTAAAGTTAGTCATTATTTTTATCGATCTAATAATTATAATAAATTACTAATGTTAACTACTAGATCTTAACAAAATGAATAATCAAAATGAAGTGTAACCTTAAAACTTTTGGAGTATATATAGCAACGATGGATACACAATCGTAGTAGTGCCAGGCAGCGACCAAATCAGGATTTCGATTCTGCAAATCATTTCAAAATTTAATCCTAAACTGAAAATTGTTTCAAAATTTATTTATGGATAATATTTTGGCACTGTGGATCTATCTAAAAGATGCTACGAGGCTTCTTTTTTAACTGCATACAAAACATAAGCAGAAAAATTTCTGGTGCCGCTGGTACAAGATGAGATGATAGAAGGTCTTCTAAGAAACCCAAAGACAGAGATCACGTTTTGTGTGTACCTATTACTGTTATAGAGCTCAAAAAGCTTCCAGCTGGTGGAGAATCGATAGAAGACATAAGGTCTTAGGAAAGACGAAGACAAAAGGTCACGGGGAGGGATCTAGTTGTTTAATCTAGTTCATTAATCTACCATTTTTTTAAAAATTACTCCCTGGAATAAGTGGATCCGCTCTCTCCCTCTAGATATTCGACTGGTTGCATAAAAGTCACCACAGCCATATCTGAAGGTTATAAATTGTGGTCCACATACAATTAAAATCTCACTACAATATATCATAATACTGAAAATATTTAAAACTGGATTAATTAACTTCATTAATTTCTGGTATATCTTTTGTGATTAAATTTTGATAACTGCGACTTGAATTCGAAAAACAACCTTATTATATAATAACTGTGAAATCCTTAGAATAGAATATAATACAGAATGAAACAAAGAACTTTTAATAAGGGTATTACAACATGAGGTAACCACACACCAAAAGACTATTAACTTATTCAACTAAAAATTACATTTTAAAAAAAACGAAACACATAAACCATAAAGATCAACCAAATTCTGGCAAAAAGAAAAAAGCATGGGAAGCCAATAATGCTACATGATGACTTATTTGAATGCATAAAAGTAAATGTGAAGACTAGACATTAATTAATGACTTACCGTTGTGTCTTAACATTTACACACAATGATAGTAAAAAACCAACCTAATGAAAATTGAACAAAAGACATAATGAACCCAATTTAAAGACTGCTTACAAGCAAATGCTTTTTTTAAAGGTAACAACAGGTATAAGGACAAAAGCCACGTTTAGAGTTGTGGATTAGCATCATCTCCAAGTGGAGGCCTAATTGTCTCATCATCCCCATTAGCATTCATATTGGACCCATCATCACCATCATTCAGCAGTGTCGTTTCTTCTGGTGCTACCGCTGGTGCTGGTGTTTGCGTCTGGGGTTCGTATGGCGTCTTCTCATTAGCTTTCATCGCTTCCAACCTTCTATTAATGTCGCTCAGGTTCGTTTCAATCAAAGATGAAAGAACATTCCAATCAGCTGTGGTCATGTTATCATTAGGCTCAAGTCTCCCGGCACGAAGGCACTGATGCAGGAACAAGGTCATTTCGCTCTTCTTGTTGTCTTCCTTAAGTTTCTTCAATTCTAGTTTCATAGTTTCCAAGGCTATGATGGTGATCAACAAAAGAAGGGAGAGACGAAAAGAGAAGTGGAAAGAGTTGTTTGTGGTTTCTACTGCCACAACCAATCTCTTTATATTGACTAATTTGATACATACCTAGTTTGATTTTCGGTAAGTTTTTGTTGCTGGGATTCTGTTTTCTGTGAAAGTGCCAACTGGTTTTGCCCATTGAAATGCCACATTAAATCTCATTCCATACATGAAGTATATAGAGAATCTGCAACTTTAATACTACCTCTCTATTATTTTATAAGAAGAGAGTTATAGTATAAAATACATCATATAACTCGTTTCCTAAAAAAAAAAAAAAAAAAAAAAAAGACTAAAGGTAGTATCTAATTTGTAAAATTTACATTATGTATATAAATTACTTCATTTTGAGTTGGTATGAGAATGGTAATATTTATCTTAAAAATTTATTTTCCTCATTTAATACATGCATACATAGATTATAATTTTTATATTTAATTATATTTTTAATTTCTAAAATTTGATGTGAATTTGATTTTAGTCTCCCAAATTTTTAAAATATATTTTGGTTCCTTAAATTTTAAAAAATACAATTTTAGTCCCTAAGTATTAAATTTGAGAGACTAAAACTAAATTTTTAAAAATTGTTCTAAGTCCCAAAACACTCAATTTGTGGAACTAAAATGATATTTTTTAAAAAAAAATTTACGAGAGATTTTTTTTTTTGAATTTGAGGGACCAAAATTAAATTTATCCTAATTTAAGGATTAAAAACATGATTAAATCTAAATTTTAATAGTGTTTTAAGGTTGTCATCTTAAAATGTCTCTTCTTCATGCATGAAAGTGTACAGAATCCGGCACTATAATGATAATTAACTTTTTTTCTACAGGAATGATATGTAACTTTTAAAATTTCATTATGTAAACTTCCATACGTGAAACATCATTTATTTCATGCATGAATAGGTAAACTCTAATATTTAATCGTATTTTAACAGTTGTCCTTAGAGTAAGACTCTTCATATCATATATTTATAGTAGACTACTAAATGATATTTTGATTGTATGACCATTTTAAGAAACTTCTTTTTAGAACTTTTTTAATTGTATATTGATTGTATGACCATTCACGAATTCTAATATATACAATGAATGCATAAATGCATGAATTTATCATAGTGCTTATAAAAAAAAATAGTGAATGTATGTGACGTTTTATCAATTAGCTAGATAAAACCAAGTGAACATAACAGATGCATGTGAAATGTAGCTACATATATCAAAATAAGAAAGAAAAAACTTGTAAATTCAGTAATGATTTCATTAATAAAGATTGATTCAATTGGTAAAGATCATATTCATATTTTACAAGATGGGTTTGAATCCGGTTGTCAATCACTATTATAATAAATGCATTCTAAGATGCGCATTTAAAGACGGTTGGATCAAAACCGTCTTAGTTGGTGAGGTGGTGGCAATTTCGTAAATATTTAATTATTTATGCAGACAGTTGTATAAGAACCATCTTAGATACTTTAAAATGACGTTGTTTTCCAGTGAGCACCGTCTTTGTTTTCTGATATTCAAAGATGGTTGGTCAAAACCGTCTTCGAATTAAAATTGCCCTAAAAGTGTTTGTGTCGTGCTTTCCCTATCAGACACTTAATTTTCCTCGCGACCTAATGTTCTGGCCTCGTACACCCACTGGTCCCTCTGTGCACTCTCGGTGGTTCCCTCCCCCTAGTCTGTCGTCAGTTCCATCAGTTGGTGGTGGCCGTCGCTTCTCCTTCTTGACGTGTTTGGGCTCGTCACGTCTGTGGGTCTTGCGCAAAACCAAGTTTGAGAGCATTATCGTATTTTCATTTAGGGTTTGAGATTTCAAGGGTTGGGGTTTTTGTTTTACTTGTGCTTTTGATTTTGTGTTTAGGGGTTCAACACCATTATCGTTTCATTTTGTTTCCACCATGCAAGTATGTCATTGGTTCTTTCCAATATAGAGTCTTGCTGACTAGTCTGTAGAGGAAGCATTTGGTATATGCATTTCATGATAATTCACCAAATGGAATTTCTTCCCTCATCCCATCTTTTGCCAAATAAGTATTAAATGATGGTGAATGCTTCTTGGCTTAATGTTATCGAAATGAATATAGAAGAGGGTCATAAAATTCGTAAGGAGTTTATAAATCATGCTTTTGATGACAAAAGGGAAAGGTTAAATGGATTTGGCCGAATGGAACAAAATGGAAAGGTTAATTTGAATATTTTAGCTTCGTACTTTCCGCATTTGATCTTGATCACCTAGGTGTCTGTGCAATTTGGGTCTTCGTTGTTCAATGCTTGGCATTTTCATTGTGTAATTTTACTTCTTCTTCCCCTTTTAGTTCATGATCCTTGATCATTTATTCTTTTTAATGTTTAATAGTTCTCTTTAACGCTGAGCTAGTTTTAGCTTGAGAGTGGAATTAAGCTTCAGGGGTGTTGAAACACCAAATTAGTGCATTCAACTATACACCACAAGATAGCAATCCGTCCACTCTTTTCTTTCCAAATTGAAGGATATTGACAGTATTGGACAACATCATATGATTTTGTTTTCCTGTTCCCCGATCTCGTGTCATTAGAGGGTTTCATTTCTGTTTGTGCTCTATTTGAGTTTAGATCCATCCCCATGTTGCAGGAATTGATAAAGTTCTTAATGATGTATGGGGGGACAAAGCACATGGCTGTAATAGATTCAATTATTGCTGATACAATATCTCCAAGGTCTGATGGATCTCAAGGTTTTAGTGCAGAAGATGCATAGGATATATCAAACTTATAGCTAGAGGTTATATTTTATTTAAGTTCAATTATATCGGAGTCTTCCTGATATGCGTATTTTGATTTTTTGTTATTTAATTTATTTAAAAAATACAATTGGTATTATTTTAGAAAAGTAACCAAATAAATTATTTTACTTGCTAGCTTTAGAAATTATTCATGTGACATTATTTTATTTGTGTTACCCAATTAATTGAAGTTTTATGTACTCAACTTTTTTTATTTATAAAAATAGCCTTGTTTTTATTTAATGTTTAAGAGTTTTTAAAATAATAAATTGATTATTGAAAAGAAAAACTATTCGTAAAAAAAATTAAATAAATTTAAACTAAGACGGTTATTTAGAAAAATTGTCTTAGTTTAAATTTATTTTATTTTTTAAAAAATCACGTTTAACTAATACAGTTTTAAGGAAAACCGTCTTAAAATGTCCACATTCTAAGACGGTTTTTCGGAAAAGCTGTTTTAATTTAAATTTATTTATTTTAAAAAAAGGTTATTTCTAAGACGGTTCTTCTAAAAATCATCTTAGAATGTAACAATTCTTAGACGGTTTTGGCTAAAATCGTCTTAGAATAGTGACATTCTAAGACGGTTATGTCTTAAAACCGTCTTAGAATCGTGACATTCTAAGACGGTTTTGGCCTCAATTCGTCTTCGATTTCATCTTTTAATTTTTTTAAAAGGCTTCTAAGAAGGTTTTCTAGAGCAACCGTCTTAGAATCCTGGCCTACGCAGACGGTTCAATAACCTTCTTTGTATGAGTAAAACAACCGTCTTAAAAAAACGCTTTTGTAGTAGTGAATGTTAAAACTTTGCTAGTGGACAATTTGTTATATGTATCTTTATAAGTGCGTTTTGAACTATGTTCTAACCTTGGTGAATTTTTTGATTGGGATCCAACTCATTTAAATTTTTTATTATAAAAATAACAATAATGACATGACATATATATATATATATACATATATTGTCAGGGATGCATATATATAAAATAAAATATTCATTATTTTTTAATTTGTATATATATCCTATAAATGATACAAAAATCACTTTCCACATTAGTAAGTACCAACTTTTTCATATTAGTTGAGGTGAAAATTGACATAAAAAGTGACTTTATACATAATTTATGATCATGATTCATGTATAAAGTTTTTTTTCCAGCTCAACCAAAATAAATGCATTTTCTAATACATATCAAATCACATAACATACGTACAATTCACTGTCAATTGCTATACTTTCACAGCCAATTTCACAAAAGGGATTAATAATATTTTTAGGTCATAAACTTTTTAAGAGTTCATAAACTCTGAATAAATAGTTTGATCAACTAAAGTTCCCAAACTTTTCTATGTCAAAACTTTGAGTCCTTAATGCCTGTGTGGGCCATTAACTAATGACATGTAGGTACACTTGTCCACTTTGTGGTTGCCACTTGTAAAGGATATTCTGACACGGCACAATTTAGTTGACAGATTTGTATTTTATTTAATTTAATAGTTAAAATATAATTTAATACACAATAATATTAATTGAATAAAATTTTATTAAACAAGATACTTGTATTGATCAAAAGCTATATCACTAGTATAAAATAGGCATAAGACAACAGTTCTAAACCCCTTATGATGACGGTTATATAACTGTTGTTGTTGCGCGTGTTATCGAAAACCACTAGATTCAACGACCGTTGTAAAAACCATCTTCGTTGATCCTCTTTTTTTTTTTTTTTGTCTAACATGCCTACAAAGACCATTTTTAACTCAAAACGGTTTTTGTTTGTTTACATACGAAGACGATTTTACCTTAAAATCGTCTTCGTTGATACTATTTTTTTTCTAACATGCCTATGAAGACGATTTTTAAGTCAAAACCATTTTTGTTTATTTATATACAAAGACGGTTTTGACTCAAAATCGTCTTTGTTTGTTTATATACAAAGACGGTTTTTATGTCAAAAATCGTCTTTGTTGACCCTTTTTTTTCATGCTTTCGAAGACAATTTTTAAGTCAAAACGGTCTTTGTTTGTTTACATACAAAGATGGTTTTGCCTTAAAACCGTCTTTGTTGATTAGTTATATATATATATATATATATATATATATATATATATAAAATGCTTTCAAAGACGGTTCTTTGAAAAATTGTCTTAGAATGTCCCATTCTAAGACAGTTTTCCAAATAACCGACTTCGAATGTGTTTTTTTTAAAATAAAAAAAAATGACGATTCGAAGACATTTTTTAGCAAAAATCGTCTTCAAAGTCTACTTTTCTAAGACAGTTTTTTAGATAATCGTCTTAGAATGCCTTTTTTTCAATTAAAAAATAGAGGATTTGAAAACAATTTGTTGGATATAAGGGGAGCTGAAAGAAGATCAAGTCAAGGATGAAGCATGTGTCTTAGAAGAAAGATTTTAGCTTTTCACATACCAAAGCATTTGTAATTTGTTAAGTGTTTAAGAGGCTAATCTTATGATCCTTGCATTGCATAAACATGATCATTAACATGTATACATGATTTTTTTAAAGCATAAAAGCTTTCATGTTTACAAAATAAATTGATTACACAAGGATATAATCGATTACCAGTTTCTGTTTAATTCAGGAAATCATAACTAACATTTTTAATCGATTACCACAATCAGTAATTGATTACCTAGGCTTATTCTGAAATTGTACATGTCTGCCTTAATCGATTACCACAATCAGTAATCGATTACATAAACTTGTTTCAAAATTGAGCATGACTGCTTTAATCAATTACAAGCTCGATTTAATCGATTACATTGTTTGTAAATCTTTTCCAGAAAGCTGAAAAATATTTTAATCGATTAAGTTTGTATTTAATTTATTACATACGGCGATTTAATCGATTACATATGGCGATTTAATCGATTATATTCAGTTACAAATATTTTCTATAAAAAGCTGTTGAGTCTTTTGTTTGAGTAAGAACTTGATTTTGCGAAATACCCATTATTACAAAAGCTCTCAAAGACAGCTGATTCCAAGAATTGCTTACATTCAACCTGAGTTTGTTTGGTAAAATTCCTTCATTCATCTTCTGAGGATCATGAGGTTGTATCTCTCTTAAACTCTTGCAGCGATTTATTTGTTTACTTTTATTTCTTGTATGTTTTTAGATCAAAGAGGGTCTTTAAATCTTTTTCTAGAGTAGGATTCTCTAGAGGGAAGAACAAAGTAGTGTTCTCTAGTTCTTGATCATTAGAAGTCTATAGGGTTTAGATTTCTATTTCTTTAACTAGGGTTGGTAAAGGTGATTAGTTCACTACTAAAAAAAAGTACTTTCAACATCGCTACTTTAACATCAGTTATATTAAAAACCGATGTTAAGAAAAGTGCGGTGAATTTTTGTAAATAATTTGATTTTGTTAACATCGGTTTTCGAAAAAACCGATGTTAACGTGGCGATTCTCAAAACATAACATCGGTTTTTCTATAAAAATCGATGTTGTTTTTTTTTTCACAAAATCCCTTTTGTTCTCGTGCTCACTCACAACTTCAGTTTTTCTATAAAACCGGTGTTGTGTTTTTCACAAAATCCCTTTCGTTCTCCTGTTCACTCACCCACTCTCTCACGCAACCCTCAACCCTCCTTCGCGATTTCAAATCCTTCCACCATACCCCTTCACCCATCTTCCCAATCCAAACAATCAATTCCTTCGGCCTTGATAGATTCAAATAATAGAGGAGCCAGGCACACCTTGTACCTCAACAAACAAAATCATTCACTCACTTGAGAAAGAAAAACGCACCGAATCGAAAGAAGAGTTTTTTTTAGAGAGATTGAGATGGCTTCGATGAAGAAAATCACACTGAAGAGTTCGGATGATGAGGCCTTCAAGGTGGAAGAGGCGATGGTAGTGGAGTGGCAAACGATAAGCACATGGTCAAGGACAATTGCGTCGATAGCGGAATTCCTCTCCCTAATGGTGAAAGTTATCGAGTATTGCAAGAAGCACGTTGAGGCCAATTGCGCTGATGAGAAGCCCAGTGAGGATGAATTCAAGGCTTGAGACACTGATTTCATCAAGGTTGATCAGGCCACGCTTTTGATCTCATTCTAGTGAGGGTTTTTCCTTCAATATTTCTTTATTTGGTTTTTTGATGGGGTTAGGGTTTCTGTGATTGGGGGTTAGGGTGTTTGTTAGGTTTACGTGTTGTTGAGGCTTGAAGGTTTGGCTTGTATTAGATTATTATTATGATGTAATGTTTTTTTGTTGTAGAAATTGAAATTTGGGATATTCTTTTGATGTTATTTGCTTAATACGTTGGTGTGGGGATTAAATCTTTTTCAGAATTGTCATGTCTTTTAAACTAAGACAAAACCAGAGACCACATGAACAAGAGATAGATATTCTCTAGGACATCATCATGGATTCTTGATATCACTCTGCAACCTTTATTTTCTTTTTTATATTCTTATTTTTGTCAGAATCAATTGGAAACTGAATAGCCATGGCATGTATGATAAATTGCAATTGTTTTAACTTGTCCTTTTTAGTATTTATTCTCTTTACAAACAAAAATATAGTGTGTATTGCTAGTTTGGTTTAGTTTAATTAATCTATAACTTTCCTAATATACTAGCAGACAATTCACGAAATTGATTATGAGTATAATCCCTATGCAAAGGAGTTTGGGATCAGCATTGACAGCAAGCTTGCATTAGTTGAGGTTCGGGTTCTTCCTGCTCCATGAGTAATTGTCTTTAGTTAAATTGGTCAACCATTGATATCCTTTTAGCATTCTCCTAGTCCTGATAGTATATTTTGGTTCTTCTCTCTTCATAGTTGAAATATGTACATTCTGCTGTACTTCGTAAACTTAGAAGGAAAGAACTAGAGTTGCTGATTGCCATTCTTCTAGACAACAATGGCTCTCTGTACCGTATGATTCAAAGTCATTTCAATATGTCCAGTCCATTAAGCATCACTTCATGAGCATAGCTACCATGATAGAGGCGTATTTAGAAATGTTAAGATTCTAGTACATTACTACTAAATTTTCAGTTTTCTTTGTTTTACATGACTATGAAAATGGGAATGCTCGCATTACTCATTTGGAATAAATTTTTAAGGAGAATATATTGCTATACCTATAAGTAGTTTTGTGGTTTACAGAACATTGCATTTCAGCTTATATGTTTATGATTTTTTACTATTTTTTTAATCTTGATTAGTATGTTGCCGCACCAATTCAATCTTATGGAAATGTTGCCACACACAATTCTGAAATTTTATTAGTGATTGAATTTAAATTTGAAAAACTAATGATATTATGCTTCTTTATGAATTTTATTAATACTTGAATTCAAGCTCTAATGCAGTTCTGACAAAATTAAGTTACAATAGGGACTTGTGTACTTGTAATTTTCCGATATTTCCGTAATTATGTTTCTCCTTGATTTCAGGTTACTGGACGTTTTGATAATGTCTTGTTTGTGACCTAGATATCAGTGATAAAGTAGAGATGGGAAACTAACTGTGCATGTAAATTTGCAGTGAGTTATTATTCCTTGTATGGGAAAAAGGTGGACTCAGAGCCAGGACGATGCAAGAGGACTGATGGGAAAAAGTGGAGGTGCTCCAAGGAAGCCTACCCAGCCTCCAAGTACTGTGAGCGACACATACCTTGTTGTCTTTGTGCAGCTTTGAATTCTCTAGAGATTTATGATAATGGTGGGGTTGTGTTTGACTTTGGTTATATTGTTGCATAGATCTCAACTCACTTGATTTTGTTGTTAGAATGATTTTACTGCAGAAGTATCTTAACTCACAGAGTTATAGTTCTTTCACTTAATGTTAAACTATTTTTGGTACAATTTATATTTTGTTCTATTTACTTGTCTTGGTGATGCTCTAACATATGAAGCGGGCAGAATATGGAAAGCTTGATGAATTGAAATTGCCTACAAACTACACACTACTACATGGGCTTTGATCAGAACTGAGGCATTCATTTAATGAGAGGTCCATTTACTATACAACCGTATAGGAGTCAGCGTTATTGAAGGGAGAAGGGAGGATCGATGCATAAGAAAAGAGAAGGCTGAAGTGTCAGTTTTGGCATGCACACCTCAGCAACGTTCACCCAAGAAATTGAATGGTCACTGCGCCCTTTCTCACCTCAAATCAAAGACCAAAATGCATTAGGAAAAAAGCGCCAATCTTCTCTTGTTAAAGGCTGCTAAAACTACTATAATACTTTGTCATTTAGTGTACTTAGAGTTACTTACATAGAGAGAGGCATCAGAAAAAGAAAAAAAATGAATCTTTTTTTAGTTTTTTTCGATTGAGTCGGCATCAGCTCAGAGGAAGCAGATCTTATTATTGTCAAGATGAAGTTCAAGAAGCTTGGTTCTAAGCCAGATACCTTTCAGATTGATGGGAACAATGTTAGGTGAGATTATGTCATGTATTCTTTTTAATATACACATTGTTTATTTTTAGCTGTGATGTGAATTACTTTTGTTGATGTGCTGCTGCTGTTGTTCCTTTTTTTTTATAAAAAAAAACATAAATAAGTTTACATAAGTTGATAAACATCAATGCATGATATGCGTTCTCCCAATAAGTTCTTTCATTAGTTCCTATAGTTTGTTTTGAAGGTGGTAATTGAATGAATTTACAGTTCCTATAAGTCTTGATTTCCCCTTATGTACTTCATTCTTCAAGGAGCTTTTTCGTGATTAAGGAGACGTTAAATTGTCTATTTATTTTTGTTCCTCCATTCTTCATATGCTGCTAGCTAGGATTCATATGATGTTAAATTGTCTATTTATTTTTGTTCCTCAATTTTTTTCTCTTGTTAAGTGCAGTGTTGTTACACACTAATATTTATCCATTTTTATTCAAATTATTGCTATTCTTTTATATGACTACTATGAAAGAACTAAACTATATCCACTTGCATTTTCTATATTCTCTAACTTAATTGTTTAGCTTCAAAATATAATATAAATAAGTGTATTTAGGATTTTAGTGGATATTTATTTAATATTTATAAAAATGTGAGTAGAATTTAACAAAGTAAAAATATGTGTGATTTTAATAAATTTTAACTAATAAGGAAAAATATATTTTAAAATATCAGGAACAATATAAAAATATGTGTGAGTATAATTTAAATTTTCAAAAGTAAGGAACAAATTTTTGGTTCTATTAATTCAAATGTACTTTGCTTTATTTTATCTTTCTTTCATGAATTATTTGTGGTCGATTGTGTATTTTTGCTTCTATTAATTTGAATGTACTTTGCTTATGGAAGATGATTTTTAGACTCCTTTGAGTATTTATTTATACTTTGATAATACTATTATATATATAAAATAAAGAGAGATGGAAAATTTTTTAAAAAATCTTAATAACATGTTTGTAATTTATGAGTGTCTTAATTAATATCAACATCCTTTGCTAATTTAGTATCACTACTTTTATTCTTTTGAAACAAGTATCATTGCTCTTGCTCTTTATGACCAATTGTAATATACCTAGAAGATATGTGAAAACAAAGAAACACACGGATTGACCTTCTAATGATATCATTGCTTTTTTGACTTTTTAAGTTGAATGGTGTAATGTAATTAATATTGGACATGGATATAAAGTTAGGTTCATGACGTGAAGCTATATAGTGTAATTGATTACATCCTAGCTTTCTTTTCCCTTGTTACCATTTTCTTAATTCTCTTACCCCTTTGTGATTCAGGTCAAATCGCAAGATTTGGCAGACACATACCAACCTCCATTTCAAAGTTGCATAGAGCAAGGTCGAGCCAGTGGGATAAGTGTGCCAACAAACGTTTCAATGGGGTTCTAAACTGTACAGATTTCAATATAGTGACACTTGTCTTATTCCTTTATTCTTCTTATTCATATAACCACACATTTCTTTCCTTTGTTTATATGATAATTATTGGAGTACTATCTAAATGCAATCATAATGTACATGAGGTAATTATATAATTATGTTAGTATGCCCAATGCATGATGATTTTCTCACATGTCTCTGACCTTTTACTTTCTATATCAATATTTTTGGCAAAGTCATGTGAATTGGCCCACACTTGTACTAGGTTCCCCACATGGCACATGTTATAACCTAGTCTCATCCTCACCCACCAAAGTCCCATTAAAGTCCCATTTGCTTGTAAACATACTTTAAATTTAAATATCAATTCCAAAAATTCACCATTGGACTCCAAATATTGGGCTTTGTTTTTTACAGGGGAAAATAAAGAGAAAATAGAATTGGCCATTTTTTTTTAAAAAATAACATTCTAAATCGGTTATGTAATAAATGATGTAGAAAATGACTAAGCAACATCGGTTATAGGAAAAACCGATGTGAAAAAAGTAATTTCTACATCGATTTTTAAAAAAAAAATCGATGTTGTAAGGTGTAAAACAACATCGATTTTTTCTAAAAACTGATATAGAATGTATCATTTCTACATTGATTTTTATAGAACTGATGTTGTTTTCACTTACAATATCGGTTTTTAAGAATAACCGATGTTGTATAGTGTGTTAACATCGGTTTTTGAAAATCGATATTAACGTTGATACTTTTAACGTTGGTGGTTTCAACATCGGTTAAAAAACGATGTTAAAAGTCAAATATAACCGATGTTAAACGCCTATTTTCTAGTAGTGATTGTAAAAACTTGTAAAGAACAAAATTTGATTTAGTGGAACTCTAACCTAGTGTTGGTTGGAAGAAACAGGATGTAGCCTCTATGTTGAGAGGTGAACCAGTATAAGATCTTGTGTTATCTCTATTCCTTAATCTTTTCTTGTTATCTTAATTTGTGATTCTTTTATTACTCAACAAGTGAAGTTTTTAGTAATTGTATTCTTGAACTGAGTGGTTTTATTGATTGAAGCATTCTTATTGTGATAAAGATCCTAAATCAGCTGCTTGTTTTAAAAGAATTTTAAAAGACTCTGTTTTAACCAATTCACCCACCCTCTTGATTATTGTGGGTGTTCACTATTGTTTTTCACGTTTTTTTTTGGCAAAAATCGTCCTCAAATGTCTTTTTAAAAAAAAAAACTTATTTTTCTCATCTGTCCCTTCTGCAATAAAAATTACAATTAGAAAAAAACTATTTTCTCCAACAGAGAGAGTGACAGGACCCTTAAAGCTCATAAACTAACAACAATTTGGAGATGAAACTTAAAAAAGGAAGCAATTTAATAGGAACTCAAAATTTCAAATAATAAAATATGATGGTCAAGCTCTGTAGAAGAAAAGGTACCCTTTTGTTAAGACTGAAAATGCATAAAATCATAAGGCTCACAAAAAATCTTTAATTTCTCTATGCTATATTTAAGCAACACTAGTCTTGCCCAAAGTCATTTATGCACTTATCTTGCACCTTTTGCCAATTTTTTTTGGCATAATTCACAAGCTTAACAAACATCAAACTCCAAAATCATACTTTAGGCTCTTATGTATGCATTGTCTACACAAATATATAAATATATAATATTCCTTACATTACTGCACTCTTTTAATTTTCATGACTTAAATATCTTTTTAGTCCTTCCAAAATTATTTTGTTTTTAGTCCTTGCAAATATCTAAAGTTCTTTAAGGACAAAAAATAAAACATTGTGTAGTATACCTATGAATATCGGTGGAAAATACTCATCTGATTCAAATATGTATAATTTACATAAAGCATAACATTGATACACAAGCTATTAAGATGCATTTTACTTCTTCAACAACATATCTATCTAGTCATGTATGAGTAAATTCATAGCCAAGCAAATGAGCCACCTAATAAAATTAATCGTTATACTGTAGATGTCTTGGAAGAAAATTTCAGTCAAACAAATTTAGCATCCCGAACGCTCAATACAGTTTTTTGATATAATGGTAGACTAGCTCCACTATCCACAAATGGTTGAATTGTTACAATGATGAGAAATGCAATATGGAACAAAAGGTTCATTGTATTGGAGTCATACCAAATAAGTGGAAATCAAGGCTTAAGCATGAATTCATAGACAACCAGCTTTTCATTTTTCTCAATGAAACAAGCCAACACCCTCAAATTCCCAATCCTTTACACATATATCATTTAAATCAGAACCAAGGCCTACACGAAGTTAAAATTCAAATATCATGCTTTGTATCAGATATGACAAACTAGCACCACCAAAGCTGATATTAAAATTGAAAAGTTGTGTTGCGCCTGTGGGTCCATTATGTGCAAGCAATATAAGAAAATGATCCTCTGGTGTGCCAAGAGCAGCTTTCTGGATTCTCTTAGCACTCTCATCCATGTCTTTGACTTCATATCTATGACAAAGCTCAACATTGATAGATTAATTTTAAGCTACAATTACAATTATAGTAATAATAAAACACCACATAATATAATCTCCTTGACAAGTCATAAAAGGGTATCTAACTCTACCTTTTCTGTGGCTTGTGGCTTAGTGTTGTCACACACTCACTAATGGGTAATTAAATGAGACTTTTAATTTAGAATAATATATTTCTGGCAAACTATATTATTGTATGCCTTTTGATGTACAATTTTTGGCAAACTATACATAGAATATATTTCTATATACAAAGCAAGTATTCGCACATGAAGAGTTAAACTCTAATTAGATTACTGGTTACTATAAAATGCAAAATAGGCTGCAGCCATGTACATTGACTATTCTAATGCCCAAAGAGCTTTTGCGAGTGTTTCAGATTTATAAAACCATTCCTAGGCCCTCACCTAACTTCTTAAGCTTTTGGCATTGTTGGTCCTTGACCAGTAGCATTTGTTATTCTTTCATTTGGTAAAGCTAATGACTTAAGCTTAGCTAATTTTGATTTATCAATTTAAATAACCTTTTAAGTTTAAATTGTAGTGACAAACTAAACCTCTCAATGTGCAATTAGAAGTAATTTGTAATGAGAAAATGTTTACTGATTCATTTGAAATTTGAGGTAATTAAATCAAAGATCAAAACGGGGGGTCAAAAAATGTTCACCTTAAAGATGCCTCCCATCCAAAAACTAACAAAACATTGAAACCAAATCAAATTTAAAATGAGACCATCATATATATGTTCATCTTTGTAGATCAATCCAAATAAAGATTAAACAGCTAAGGAAAGACAAAAGTATAATAAAAAAGTTGTCAAAAGGCATCTTTTCCCCATACTACTGTTCAATGGTCTTAAAAGCCATGGGTTAGAGCTCTGAAATTCTAATATCCAACACTTTTGGCACCTGCAGTAACCAAAAAGTAGTTTAAATTATGTATACAGGATGCAAGTATTTCATACAAAACCATACAGTAAGCATGGAGAAACTATACAAACTTTTCAGTTAATATCTTTGTTTGATCCCATTCATCAAGCTTCCATACATCCTTTTCAGTTATGGGTTTTCTATAGCCTTGCTTCATGAGTGGAGTTATCCATCCGAAACATATTCCTACACAGAATGTAGAAAACATCACTAGTAAATAGACTTACAAAGATAGAGACTACCTAATTGCACAAAAAAGGAAAACAACCAAAAAATACACTGCAAATTGTAAAGCTCATAATTATTAATGCTACTCACTAGAGAATAAATTGACATTCCTCTCAGGGCAAACTTGATCATCTCCACAAAGAGGTTCATATTCACCATGGTCAGGTAGCTCAGCTTGCATTGTTGTATGGCCAGAATAAGGAACCAAATCAGAAAATCCTTTGTAAATTAAAAAATTCAATTGAATTTCCATGCATACTAATGTCAAACTGGTAACCCTTAATTCCTTAATTTCCTTCTCAGATCCTTCACTAATGTCAATATACTGAACAAGCTTATGTTAACAAGCATATTTCACTGGGTATGTCCACCTCATTAAAAGTAAATTATTTCAAAAAAAAAAAAAACACATGATGCTACCAAAGCAATAAAAGCTTTCTGTTCATATTACATCTTAGAATATGAGAAAAAACAATGCATTATTGACCAAAAAGTCAAAAGACAAGGTTTTAGGCTTAAAATTGAAAGCTAACCTGCTGCAGTAATCTTTCACTGACAGAAGAAGGTTAAGCATTACAATATCTCCCACCAAAACGTATATAACTCCAAAGCGCACCATCCATCTAAACTGTCTGATATAAACCTTTGTTTCCAAGAGGATGAGAGTTACCATTGAGATCCAAGTAAGTGATTCAACGATCAGAGCCGTTATCTACAAAATCACAGAAGAAAAAAGTGGTTAAAATTGCATATTCCAACCAAATTGTACACATTTTTTATTGCAGCATAGCATCTAACTCCTAAGGATCACTAAAAGAGCTGAAGCCATCATCCAATATCAACTTTGAGTGATAGAAGATACTGTGCATTCATGCAAAGGGACCTCATTGGAGTATATAGTATGCATTCATCCAACGCTACAAATATCAGGTTATATCTCTCTTTTTGATTAATTCTCAACTCACTCACGTACTTATTTGAGCGTCGAAGTCCTTTATTAATTAAATAAGATCTAATAGGTCTTCTCTCATCCAACCCAAATTATTAGCACTTATTTAATTAAAATTATTAGCCTCGAAAAACATTCTTCTAGGGTTCCTTGCACCTTTTAAAGTTATAAACACATCCTTATATCGTCATATACATCTTCTCCAACCTGAAACAATGGTTGTTGATGATGATGTCAAATATACCACCATCCTTTTTGCTGATGACAAGCCTCTTGTAGAAAAGTATGCTCTTGTAACATTACTTTGTCTGCTTCCCTCGACAAAGTAATCGGACAAAAAAAAAACATTGTTAAGGTTTGTGTCGTTGAACCACAGGTTTCGAGGGTTTGGGTGAAGGAGGATAAAGGATATGATGCATGTTTTAATGAAAACCAATAACACATATCATTCTTTATTTTTTTTAAGTTAAACAAGAAAATACTAAATAATAGCAAATTACCACTCTTTCAAGTAATTAAGAGCCACATGAATGCTTTTTCCACGTGTTCAAACACCTCATCACTTAGTGGCACAATCCAACAATAGAGATTATAAGTTGTGATGAAAGAAAATTTTAAGGACTTTGACTAATTAAAATTAAACTTTTATCCGAAGAGGATTAAATTTTAAATTTTAAAAAAGTTAAGGACTAAACATAATTAACACTTCAGAGTGTTACAGGTGTGTATGAATGCCACTTCAATTATTTCCTCCACAATAACAAACTATAGATTGTCAAATTTCAAAATAATGAATAAGAAAACTGTAAGACTTGATAGATCAAGTTTTATTGAACAAAACTATTTTTTAGATAAAATAAGTTACTTGATTAAATACTTGTAATTGAGTATTATAATTTATTAAAAGTTTAAGAAACTAAATTATTTTGAACATAATATTGCATACAAGAAAAACTAGTCACTCAGCTACTTTGAATTATTGTTAAAAAGTAAAAACTTCTCAAGCATCAAGTGTAACTTCTTGATTTTCGCCTATCTTTATTTTGAAATTATTAAAAAATTCATATTTAAATATCTAAAGAGCCTTCATTAGTTCTAAAATACATTATTGGCTTCCTATTATCGAGTACTAGCCAAATATGATTTCGAAATAGTTTTCTACATTAGAGCCTAAAAGATTACCAAAATGTCCCTAATATCATCAAACTAATAAAGATTCTATTTTCAAGAAATACAATTGTGAAAACTTGTAGAACCTTTATTTTATACTTAGAATATAAGATACAATATGAAAAATATTTTTTTTTAGATTTTTTTTTCATTTGTCTAGATTTCTATGCAAAATTATCAAACTACCCTTATAATTTTATGAAGAGAAAGAAAATCATAATAAGATGAAAGATATTTTCAAGATAAATATATTTATTTATTCTTAATAAATTAATACTATTGATTAAATAGTTACTGACTTTTTAGTTTTAAAACATATTTATAATAAAAATAAAAACATAAAATGATCAACTTATTTTATCTTATACTTTTTGGGCGGACCTAATGAAAAATGTTTTCAATTTCCTAATACATACTCAATGCTTTATCATTTTTTAAGTTTTTTTATTTATAATTTCTATCTCCTACTAATATTAGTAAAATTGCATAAAAAAGCTAATATTAGTAAAATCACGTCTAGTTAAAGTGATAAATTAAAAAAATATGGAATTTGATCAGAAATCCCAAACTGTTAAATGAAAGAAGGTTCTCACGCCATGTGTGTGTGTGTGTGTGTGTTTGTGTGTGTCTTTAGGGCGCAGAAAAGGATCAATGCAGAATTGACAAAGCTACAGAGGAGATTTTATGGAATCCGACAGGGGATTCTGACAAAACTCGATAGATCAACTGGTCTACAATTTGTTTGCCTAAGAATGAAGGTGGCTTAGGCGTGAAGCTTTTAACATGAGTCTTTTGTCAAAGTGGCACTGACATTTTTTAAATGATAGCCAAAGTAATCTGGTATGAGGTTTAGTTTTACAGATATGACAAGACTGACTCTACCTCCTTTAACTTGTTTTGACATAGAAATTCATACTCATGGAACGGGATATTTGGCAACGAGATGTTCAGGATGGGTGGTTTAAAAATTCTCTAAGGCCACATGTTGGTAACGGTGACAACTCCTTGTTTTGGCATGATTATTGGACTGACTGTTAGTATTTTATGGGAATAGAAAAATAGTTAGTTGTTGGATGGTGACTGACAGTTGGGTTTAGGATGAAAGTGTAGTTAGAAATATTAATTAGAAGTAATAGATGACTTAGTGGTGGTGTAGCTCTTAGACAATGAAAAAAGGAATTTACATTAATTTCTCAAAACTCATTACATTAAAGTGTTGTAAGCCTATTTATAGACGACTAAGGTTGGTGACATCATACTTTTAGAGATAGATTTTTCTAGACTTTATACCACAATCTAGAATATTATCGTCTACTTAGGTCCTAAATCTTTTTAGATTATTTTTAATGATACTCTTATACTTTTCTAGTACATTTGACTTCTAGATAAATCATGAGCTTCTAGGACATTCTTTTCTATTCTAGAAAATTGTATCATATTTCAATACTCTTCCTTGACACAAATTTCGGTATCTTCAAACATAGGTTGAACTTGATTCTTGGTAATGCCTTCCTAAAAATGTTTGCAACTTGGTCTTTTCTCTTGTAGTACTCAAGCTTGATTTGCTTAGTTTCCTTTGCTTCTTTGAGGATTCTTCATAGCATTTAGGCTCAACCATAGTAGTGTTACAAGATTCATATATATCCACCAAAGATCTTACTCGACTTGGAGTAGACTCTGGTCAAGAATCTTGTTGTTGTAGAGGTGATAGAGGCATACTTGCTTCTTTTGCTACTTCTTGAACCTCTTCTTGAGATTGTTGCACTAAAACAGGAATATTTCTTTTTGCAATATTTTTTGCTTCCCAATTCCAAGAAGCATTTTCAACATCTTGACTAATGGTGAGTTTTTTCATTTGCAAGTTGTAGACTTTGTAGCCTTTTGATTGTGCATTGTATCCCAAGAAGATTCCTCTTGTAGTCTTGTCTTTTAGCTCATATCTCTTATGATGTGGAGCATGTATGTAGCAAATCGATCCAAATACTCTAAGATGTTTAGTTGATGGCTTTCGTCCACTCCATGCTTTAATAAGAGTCTTGTCTTGAACTGCCTTAGTCGGGCATCTGTTAAGCATGTAGACTGCAGTGTAAACTACTTCTGCCAAAAATGTATTAGGCAAACCTTTTTCCTTTAGCATTGATCTAGCCATCTCCATGACTATCTTATTCTTCCTTTGAGACACACTTGTTGCGGAGAGTATGTGATTTTAAGTTGTTGCTCGAAGCTTTAATCAATTCACATAACTTATCAACCTCGTGTGAGTTATATTCTTTGCCTCGACCACTTCTTATTACTTTAATATGTTCCCGCTTTGTTTCTTGACAAGAGCTTTGACCTTCTTGAATATTCCAAAAATCTCTTATTTTTATTTAAAGTAGACCCAAGTCGTTTTAGAAAGGTCATCAATAAAGAGGATGAAATACCTATTGTTGTTTAGTGACAGTGTCCTCATTGGTCCACAAATGTAGTGTGGATTAACTCCAACAAGTCTTTACCTCTCCATGCTTTGTTAGTTGAAAATGGTAATGTGTGTTGCTTTTCAAGAAGACATCCTTCACAAGCTTCATTGTATTCATCTAGGCATGGTAGATATCTCATTATATTCTTTTGATCTAACAATTTCAAAGCTTGAGTGTTGAAGTGACCAAATCTTCAATGCCCATTGATTTCTCAAAACTCATTATATTAAGGTGTTGTAAGCCTATTTATAGACAAATAAGGTTTGTGGCATCATACTTCTAGAGATAGAGTTTTCTAGACCTTATATAATAGTCTAGAATATTATCACTACTACACAGGAGGCCTACGATGATGGTTATTTAGACCATACGACGACAGTTGTTGAACCGTCGTTGTTGCGCATGTCGTTGAAAATGGGGTACTTTCGACGACGATTCTAAAAAACTGTCTTTGTTTGTATTTAATTTATTTTTTTTTTTAATTAAACACCTATGAAGAAGATTATTAAGGAAAAACCGTCTTCGTATGTTGACATACGAAGACGGTTTTTCCTTAATAACCGTCTTTGTAAGTTTTTAATTAAAAAATAAATAAATAAATAAATAAATAAAATACAAACAAAGACGGTTATTAAGGAAAAACCATCTTCATGTGTTGACATACAATGACGGTTTTTCCTTAGTAACCGTCTTCGTTTCTTTGTGAAAAAAAAACATACAAAGACGGTTTTTAGGCAAAACCGTCTTTGTATGTGGACAGGGCAGAAGACAGAGGGAGACAGGGGCACCACCAACAAAGACGCAAACGAAAACCTCAACATGAATAGGAAAATGAGCCCGCCTAACAAATCTGAGGTGTAATCAACACCATGGTGGGCGAATTTTCCTATGGAGGGTTGTCCAGTCAGTCCCGAAAGTGGCATCTCCATGTCATCCGGAACATCGACATCAACTGTGTCGATGTACCATCACCATGAAGTCTCCCTCCCATCTAATTCACAAACAGAAACTTCAAGGACATCAACCCTATCAACTAGGATGACCATATGGTTGTCTTCATCGTGATCGCCAATTTCATGGTGTCCAAGGTCCTCATTGACCAAGGCAGTTCCACCGACATCCTTTACTGAAAATATTTCATAGGCTTGAAGTATCATCGGATACAGTCCATCCTCACTCTGGACCTCTCCTCGACTTTGCAGGAGAAAGAGTAGAGACAAGAGGCTATGTAGTCCTCATGACCACCTTCGGTCAAGGCCAGTTCTCAAGGAACTTCACAGTCAGGTATTTAATTATTGACAAAGATACCTCGTACTTTACTTTGATTGGTAGAAAAACGCTAAACGAACTCGGAGCCATCGTTTCCATGCCGCATCTCAAGATGAAATTCCCAACCTTGATGGGGGAGATTGTGAATGTCAAGGTGGACCCAAAGCAGGCACGATAGTGCTATGCTAAAAGCTTGAAAGTGACACCTTATCCTCCGACTAGGTAGCTCGGTAGGCCTCACCCACAATGGGTGGTAGCAGTCAAGTCATGAGCGTGGACGAAGGGTCTCTAATCTGAACCTTGACCATCTACGAAGCAAGTCAAGGTGCACTACTACAATAATAACATTCCATGACACTCCATCAAAGTCGGTTCCAATAAAACTGTCTTCAAAGATAATGCGGTGGCAAAATTGTAATTAAAATGAAATATACTACGTCGTTTTTAACAAAATTGTCGTAGTTGACCATGTTCAATAATGTTTTTAGTAGTGAGCCGTCGTGATCTTTTGGAGTTCATAATGAAAAATGGTCATGGGTTAACTAAGCCTCTCACAACTCAGCCTTATTAGGTCTCTTTCTCAGCATCTCGCTCCCTTCACAAATCTCTCAGCAGCTATCGTTGCTGTCAAACCAGTGAGGTAGCACCACTGTGGCAGGAACACCACCAGTCCGCCGTCACAACTTGGCCTCTCAACCACGTAGAGTAAAGAAAAAGACCCTTCAAAACCCTAGCTCGCAATGAGTGAAAGAGTAAAGTTTCGATGATGAGGGAGGAAGAGATGGAGAAGCTTGGAGGACTGGTGAGGGACTGCGTGAAGGGAGCACCTCTACTCCTCCGCCATCTTCTTCGTCGACAAGGTGGCTGCCTTCACTGCCATAAAAACCCTGACATCTACATGCAAGCCCAAGCCCTCTTCGATCCCTTTTCCCATTTGATTGAGGTTAGGTTTTATGACTTCTTCGATCCCTTTTCTCATTTGAAATCACTGTTTGTCAATTAATTGATTGACACCACTACACACCAAGAGCAACAACAATGCCAACTGTGGCGATGGCATCGTTTCTCCACCACTACCCCCGTGGGTTTATAGTTGGGTCATAGGGGTCCAGAAGGGTCACACCGTTGAGATCTTCAACAACTTTGAACTCTTCTACGATGCTTCAACCCACTCCCTTGATCACACCTTTCTCGAGAAAAACCAAGAACTCTGTTCAGTATTCCTTTCTCTCTCAATTTTATTTTTCATTTCAATTTTTATGCAATTGTGACTGCATTTGTATGTAATTTCCCATAACGTTAAGGATTGTGTTGGAGCTTGTTGGCTATATATTGACTATATATATTACTTGGCACTAAACTTCAGTTTGTTGGGACTCTCTTTACACATCATCAGAAATGTGTGATTGTGGATACTCAAGCACACGGTAATAATCGGAAGATAAGTGCATTTATAGGTGGTCTAGATCTTTGTGATGGCCTGTATAATACACCCGAGCATAGAATTTTACGTGATATCGACACTGTTTATCATGATGATTATCATAATCCCACGTTTTGTGTAAGTTCATAATCTCTGAGGATACCATGCATTAATTATAAGTTGTTGCATTCGAAAATCTACATTGACATATAATTGAGCTTTTCTTTTTAGCACAATTTATGTTCAGTTTCTGTTTCTTTCTCTAATAATTAAAAGCAAAGTTGTTTTGTTCAATGAGGTTAATTATTGACCTAATATTCCTCTTTTTGTCTATAAGCTGATAATGACTTCTTGGTTTAAAGTATACATACATATGGACATTGTTTTAGCATGCTTTAATTGTTAACATTTTAAAAGTAGTGACAGAAAACTTCCATGCCTTCATTCCACTCATTCAACAGGTTTGGCTTGTTATAAATACAGTACTATTATTGGCACTTCGTATCTAATATAGTATCTTCAAAAACATAAATTTGTTGTCTGGGGTATTGTTTGATACTGAGATTTAGATCACCATTGTACTTTTGGTCTTTCTTGCTAACTGAAATTTTTCATGTCTCTCACTTTTAATTATAGGCGGGAACCAAGGGTCCAAGGCAACCATGGCATGATTTACATTGCGAAATTGAAGGCCCTGCTGCATATGATATACTCACTAATTTTGAGCAGCGCTGGAGAAAAGCCACCAAATGGTCTGAGTTGGGTCGGAAACTCAAGAGAGTATCTCACTGGAACGATGATTCTTTGATCAAGTAAGAACGCATCTCTTGGATTCTTAGTCCTTCGGAATCAACTCCAATTGATGATCCTGAACTATGGGTTTCAAAGGAAGACGATCCTGAAAATTGGCATGTTCAAGTTACTAGTTCACTCTCTTTAAAGTGTGTCTTCTGTTTGCTTCTTTTTCTTTCAAGATATTTGGGTGTTGATCGAACTATACTGGTGATCGTTTGAACTTTGGTTTGGCTGCTGAGATAGCAAAATTTGAGGCTTATAAAGTAGAGTTATGTCTAGCTGGTTTGTGTTTTCTTATTGTACTCTAACTAATTAAATATTTACTATGTAGGTAAAGTATGACATGTATTTTTCCTATGCAGACTGTTATTGTTGGTGATGATTGTGCACTACCTCCACCTCAAGGGATTGCAGGAAGAAGAGGTTTGGTAGGGACTATTCTGGTTCACAAGGTACATTCATGAAGTCACTTCTTTCTTTCGTTACCAATGCATATAAAAATGCTCTAACCATACATTTTTGGTGAGAATGAAATGCATTTGATTCCCTTTTGCTATGAAGGTCGGTTGCATTATGAGAGAAGAAAAAGAAGATAAAAAGAATAAAAATAAAAAGAGAACATTAACTTTTTAAGTATGGTTGTGACTTGTGACTGAGCTTGTTTTATTATTCAATGCATGGTTACTTTGTTTTATTGAAGCTCTATAACTTGAGACAACTAATATCATTTATCTGTATAATTATTTGCTAAAAAAGGTATATTATAGTATGAAACCAGTTCTGTTGGTGAGATCCATAGGACTCATGTTAATGTTGTCATTTGATAGGTACTTATTATTACTTCAAATTTTTCTATGCAATAATTTATTCTGACCCTTCACCTCTGTTCTTTCCCTTTTGTTAAGATGCTATGTGCCAGTTTATGCTACACAGACATCTCAACCATTCAAGGATTCCCATATGTTAGAGTATTTTCAATCCTATGCTTTGAGTCTCAGTTTTTTTTTTTAAACAAAAAAAGACATATTTTCTTTATCTTTCTTCCAGTAATAGATTACCACAAACAAATTATTTGCAGGTCAATTTTCTTCTAGCACTTGGACACGAAGGATTTGGGTAAGCTCCATAAATAATGCCTTTCTCTTTTTTTTTTTGTTCCTATGTATAAATATAATAATCAACAGACATAGACTATATTGAATCTGTAAGTGTCTACTTCAAGAAGGCACTCTTTGTACCTGGTTTATCAGTGTATCACAAAGTTGGATCCCATGCTTTACCAGCATCAGATTCTAATGTAGACCTAATGTGGCAGCTTACTCTACAAAGAGTGTGGGAAAATCTCATGCAAGGAAACAAAGGTATATTTTTGATCACATACAAATTATATGTTTCTATTCAAGTTCTTGAATAATTAGGCCCTACTCTGGCCATAGAGTGGTCACCAAAATTTGATCCAGTATGCATGTAAAATAAAGCTAGGCCCTCTAAGATTATTTTTGGATTTTTCTATCTTTGTTGGCTCCCTGTCCATGATTAATTTAAACTCAATTTAATATTTGTACTTATGAGTTCATGAGAAATTCTTACCCAGGCATTGCTTACAACAAGCACTCTAATTAACAGTTTACATATGTAAAATCATTCTTTAGAGAAACAAACATTTCTAACATGGCTCACACAACTTTATACATGCTATTGATCATTGAGTACCTATGACTAGCAGTGCCTACTTTAGAATTTCATTGACATCATTGAGATTTACTAGATCACAGGAGTGTCTTTCCTTACTCATTTATTTCTCCTTCACATTATTTATTTAATTTAGAGAGATGGACAATTTTCTAACTTTAGTATGTTTGGGGTCATTTGGCTAGAAGGCAAGAATAATTCTGCTTTTGAAAATTTAAACCAGGAAATTAGTGCCAGCAATTGTGAACACAATGCCGTGTTTTCCTCATTGCCACTGGTTATCAAATGCCTTAGGGACACAGTGCAGCAAAACCAGTCAACTTGTTTTCAGGTAACATTAATTCATGGTTACACTGGGGGATTGTGAATATCTGATATGGTGATATGTTACTTAGATATTGATTCCTTTCTTTAAAGTGAAATGATTACCTTAGTTGAGTTTGTTATAACTTTGCTTAAGTGATGGGGTTCGTCATTTGCACAATTGCACAGAATAAGTTTCTTCAACAAGCAACCCTAGTAGGCTAGTAATAGTGATAGTCCATAGTCCCTATCATGCCCTGAAGTACTCCTGTATATAAGCAGCAGAAATCGATGAAAGTGCAACCCACGGACCCATTTTGGTACAAAGCAGTGAGTCAAAGGTGTCAACTCCCATAGAGGTATTATGGCTAACTGGATCTGTGAGTTTTTGGGAGAAAGTAACACTAGATCTTGATTTTTTATCAATTAGGTTGGATTTTCTGATTCCATAGAGGCTAATAATAACACAGGCCAGGCTTGAAAGCCAGCTCCGGAGTAGTTTGCACATTTGAAAATGTTAATACTTATACAAGCACATTTGAAGCTGCATGCCAGTGTCAGTAGGCTGGGATGTATGACAAGGTAATTTCACCCCCAATATGTTTTGATCTTTACACTCACCTTTTATCATGGAGTGATGTAGCAGTTCAAATGTCTGCTTGTGCATATATGGGAAGTCCAGGTGCTGTAGGGGCATGGGGATATATACTGGTGAATTTAGATGAACTACTATAGGATTGTGCATATATGGGAAGTCTAGGTGTGTGCTTGATTTTGGATCTTTTTTGTGTTGAGATTTTTTCTTTTTTGGGTGGTGTTTGTGTTGGAAATGGAATGACAGAGATAGAAGAAGAGCTTACACTAAATTAAAATTTCATTCAAGAACAAAATATTACAACAACAAAATACAAGTGTTACAACACTAACTCAAACTTTGTATTTCTCTCAAATCTCTCTTTCTTTTCTCACATGAGTATTTCAACACTCTCTTTCTCACTTTTCTACACACTTTTCTCTTCACTTTCTTACTTTCACTACATGCATACAAATGCTTAACATTCAATCCATATATATAGGTAAACATAGAAGAATTCAAGCTAAACTTGCCAATCTATAATAACCACAAGTTGCAACTTTTGACTATCTTTATGACTTTGAAGATTTCAAGTTGAACTTGGCAAACTCTAATAGCCATACAACACATATGTAGATAAGAATGGCAACTCAAAATGACTTGGATGGATAAGAACAAAAATCTTCTAAATTCTTCAAGTTTCTTCAACAAGCTTCTATAAGTATCCACACAATTCTACAAGCTTCCATAAAATTCCATAAGTTTCTAAACCATTCTTCAAGTTTCCATAACTTTCTTTGGTGGTGGAGGAAATCAATTTGAATTTGAATTCTTTGATGGAAGTGAAAGCAAAATCAATTTTGAATTCTAACACTCCCCCTCAAACTTGATTTTGCATACCAATCATATCTTTGAGTTTGTGGAATACCTCCGCCTTCAATGGCTTTGTGAAAATATCTGTAAGTTGTTCTTCAGTTCTGCAGTAGACTAACTCCACAATTTTATTTTTAACTTGCTCCCGAATAAAATGGTACTTTGTGTCGATATGCTTGCTTTGGCTATGAGAAACTGGATTCTTTGCAAGTGATATAGCAGACTTGTTATCCACGTATATAGCAATTGGACCTTCTTGCTTCTGATGCAACTCATTTAAAATATTCTTCAACCAAATTGCTTGACATGTGCATGCTGTTGCAGCTATGTATTCTGCTTCACATGAAGAAAGAGCAACTGTTTGTTGTTTCTTAGATGACCAAGAAAATATTGCTGAGCCAATATGAAATGCGTATCCTGATGTACTTTTTCGATCATTTATGTCTCCACCATAATCACTATCTGAATAACCAATCAATTTTGATTCTTCAGAATGCATATAGAATAAGCCATGATCAATAGTTCCTTTGATGTATCTCAGAATTCTTTTTGCTGCACTAAAGTGATCTTGCTTAGGGTGCTCCATATATCTGCTAACAAGACCAACTGCAAACATCATATCTGGTCGAGTGAAAGTCAAGTACCTTAAACTTCCGACTAAGCTCTTGAATATTGTTGGATTAACTGGCTTTCCATTTGAATCAGCTCTTAACTTAATTCCAGCTTCTATTGGTGTGGTGATAGGCTTACAATCTCTCATTCTAAACCTGTCCAATATTTCTTCTGCATATTTCTTCTGTGATAGAAAAATTCCTTCTTCCCTTTGTTTCACATCGACTCCAAGAAAATAAGACATCTCTCCAATATCTGTCATTTCAAATTCTTTAGTCATAGCTTTCTTAAATTCATGAAACATACCTGGATTATTTCCTGTAAAGATCATATTGTCCACATAGAGGCATATGATCAAAATATCTCCATTTTCATTCTTCTTTGTGTATAGAGCATGTCGATGCGGACTTTTCACATATCCATTCTTCTAAAAGTACTCATCTATCCTTATGTTCCATGCTCTTGGAGCTTGCTTCAATCCATACAATGCCTTCTTCAACCGATAAATTTTATCTTCTTCTCCTTTTTTAACATAACCTGGTGGTTGTTCAATGTAGACTTCTTCTTCTAAGTAGCCATTGAGAAAGGCTGATTTCACGTCCATCTGATGAATCTTCCATTGCTTTTGTGCTACAATTGCTGTAAGAATTCTGATAGTATCAATTCTTGCAACTGGTGCAAATACTTCTTCATAATCAACTCCATATTTCTGCTTGTAGCCTTTAGCCACCAATCTTGCTTTGTACTTCTCCACTTTTCCTTCTTTGTTGGTCTTTGTTTTGTATACTCACTTTACTCCATGGGCTTATGTTTTTTAGGCATAGTTGTGAGCTCCCACGTATCATTCCTTTTGATTGCAGCAATTTCATTATCCATGGCTTTCTTCCATTTTTCATCTTCTGTAGCTTCTTCATATGTAACTGGATCACATGCAGCTATCAAGAAAAATAGTGAGTAATCAAGTGTAGTTTGTACCGGATCTGTAGCATCATAGATATCACTTAAACTTCTCATCTTTGCTGGTGCTCCCCCTGAATTGCTGCTGCTGCTTCCTGATGTTGACAGTGTTGATGCAGGAGTTGTTGTAGTAGGGCTTAGGGGAGGAGATTGGTCATTTCCATCTTGAACTACTTGCTCTTCTGAGACATCATCATCCTTGAAGAATAGACCTTCTACTTTCTTTTCTTTATCACTCCATCTCCAATAATCTGCTTCATCAAACTCTACATCTCTTGAGATGATCATCTTTTTGGTTAGGGGATTGTATAGTCTATAAGCTTTGCTCTTATGCTCGTAACCAATGAAAATACATTTTTCTCCTTTGTCATTTAGCTTCTTCCTCTTTTGATCTGGAATGTGAGCAAACACTATGCAACCAAAAATTCTAAGATGGCTCACTTTTGGTTTCTCGCCACTCCATGCTTCATTTGGAGTTTTGAACTTCACACTTTTTGTTGGACATCGATTCAATAAGTAGGCAGCACAATTAACAGCTTCAGCCCAAAATGATTTATGCAAGTGCTTTTCCTTCAACATGCTTCTCACCATATCAAGAATTGTACGATTCTTTCTTTCTGCAATTCCGTTTTGTTGTGGAGTGTAGGAAGCTGTCAATTGATGAATTATTCCATGTTGCCTGCAAAATTCTTCAAACAACTTTGATGTATATTCACCACCTCTATCTATTCTAAGTATCTTCAGATACTGACCACTTTGTTTCTCCACTATTGCTTTGAATTCCTTGAATTTATCAAGGGCTTGTGATTTTTATTTAAGGATATACACCCAAGCTTTTCTACTGAAATCATCAATAAAAGTAATATAGTACCTGTTTCTTCCAAGTGATGGAATATCAAATGGTCCAGTAATATCTGAGTGAACAAGCTGCAATGGTCTTCTAGCTCTCCATGACTTGCCAACTTCAAAGCTTTGTCTGTGTTGCTTTCCTTTCATACAACTTTCACATAAGTGATCTGGATAATTTATTTGCGGTAATCCATTCACCATCTTTGCTTTTGATAGCAACTTCAGGCCGGTGAATCCAAGATGACCGAATCTGAGATGCCATAACCACGAACTATCTTTTATAATGGACTTCATGCACTTTATTGCTTCCGTCTGAATATTTATTTGAATAGACGATTTCTTGTCATATCGACTTTTGTAATCAATTCTCCTTTCTGATTTTTGATGATGAGAGAATTATTCGTCAAGCGTATATTATATCTTTTTTCCAAAAGTTGACCAAGACTGAGGAGATTACTTTTCAAAGATGGGATATAGAAAACATCATAAATATATTTTTTTATCCCCATTCTTTGTAAAAATCAGAATCTTCCCTTTACCTTTAACTGGAACCTTTGATAAATCTCCAAAAGTAACTTCTCCTTGAATGTTCTCGTTCAGCTCTGTGAATAACTCTTTGTTTCCGCTCATATGGTTGCTTGCTCCAGTATCGAGATACCAGACATCTTTGCTACTATCTTCTTCATCTTTATAAGTGAATAACATGGCCTGTTCATCAGCTTTCTCTTCATCTATAGTATAATGACTTCTCTCCACAACTTTAGGGGCTTCTCTGCATTCATAACTAAGATGGCCAAACCTGTTGCAATTATAACATTGCAACTGAGATTTGTCACCTCTTTATCGAAATCTGCTTCTTCCTCTGGTCATGAATCCTCTACTTCAACCTTTACTTTGGCCTCGTCCACGATTGTATGTACCTTGACCACGTCCATATACAACTGCACCAACATCAGATCCTCTACTAGATTGGCCACATCCACTGCATCCACCATGACCTCCTCGAGTGTTAAATCCACCTCGAGTGTTGAGGCCACCTCTGAATCCACCACGATTTCCTCTGCCACGTCCAAAGCTGTTACTAGCTTGATTTTCACTGAATGATAACTTGCTTTGCAAAGCTTGCTCCAAATTGCTAGAGCCTTCATTCAAATTCATTCTTTGCTCGTGAGCTTGAAGAGAACCCACAAGTTCATCGATAGTCATGGCTGACAAATCTTTTGCTTATTCAATAGCTGTGACAACATAATCGAACTTCCTTACTAACGATCTTAACACTTTCTCCATTATTCTGACTACATCTAGCGTTTCTCCATTCCTTTTCATCTCCTTTGCCACCTTTTGCACTCGTGAGACATAATCTATAACTGGCTCTCCACTTTGCATCTTCAAGTTTTCAAACTCGGCTCTGAGTGATTGGAGTCGTACCTTTTTGGCTTTATCGGCTCCTTGACAAGACTTCTGCAAAATGTCCCATGCTTCTTTTGAAGACTTCATGTCTGATATATTTTCAAAGTTTGAATCATCAACACCTTGAAAAATATAATAAAGAGCCTTCTTGTCTTTCTTGCGTGATTCTCTAAGTGTTCTTCTTTGCACATCTGTCATAGCTGCTTTAACTGCTGCATCTTCGGGCTCCGAGTATCCTGTTTTAACAAGATCCCAAACATCTTGTGAACCCAGGAGAGTCTTCATATGAATACTCCAATTTCCATAAATTGTCTTTGTCAATTTTGGAACTTGAGGTTGAATCGTCTTCGCCATCTTTGTTGAGATACGATCGAACCAATGGCTCTGATACCAATTGTTGGAAATAGAATGACAGAGATAGAAGAAGAGCTTACACTAAATTAAAATTTCATTCAAGAACAAAATATTACAACAACAAAATACAAGTGGTACAACACTAACTCAAACTTTGTATTTCTCTCAAATCTCTATTTCTTTTCTCACATAAGTGTTTCGACACTCTCTTTCTCACTTTTCTACACACTTTTCTCTTCACTTTCTTACTTTCACTACATGCATACAAATGCTTAACATTCAATCCATATATATAGGTAAACATAGAAGAATTCAAGCTAAACATGCCAACCTATAATAACCACAAGTTGTAACTTTTGACTATCTTTATGACTTTGAAGATTTCAAGTTGAACTTGGCAAACTCTAATAGTCATACAACACATATGTAGATAAGAATGGCAACTCAAAATGACTTGGATGGATAAGAACAAAAATCTTCTAAATTCTTCAAGTTTCTTCAACAAGCTTCTATAAGTATCCACACAATTCTACAAGCTTCCATAAAATTCCATAAGTTTCTAAACAATTCTTCAAGTTTCCATAACTTTCTTTGGTGGTGGAGGAAATCAA
>PYAF01003302.1:285250-303838 GCA_007407185.1 Glycine tomentella
GTTTGTTTTTGCAATAGCTTAGCTTCTTTCTTTAATAAGATAAAATAAAGAAAAAGAATTTGCCCAGCTGGTCAATTCTCCATTGCTCTACTGTTTGCTTTTGGTTCTCTCTTTGTGTAGCCACTTGAAGAATATGATCCTTTATATATGCAGCTTTACGAGGGGCTGCAACCTTGAAAGCAAGAGCATTGAAGGTGTGGAATATTACTGCAGTGACTCCAATTGAGAGAGGCACATGGATTGGAATATGTGGTAAAGGCAACAATAGTAATTCTAGCACCAATGATAGTGGAGAGATTATCAATGGTGGAATTTTTTTGGGTGCCGGCAGCCAAGAGTTGCTAGCTAGGGGCACTGTATTACTCAAATGGACACCTGAAGGTAATTTCATTAACTAACCTAGCAATATATATTAACACTTTGAATTTTTTTTCTATCGTTTGAAAAATGATTAAACGCATTTTTATTAGTTTTGATGAATTAAATATTTATTACTTATATATAGGCTGTCAAAATAAATTATCTAGTTATTTAAAAAACTAAATTTGAAATGTTATTTAATTTTCTTATTGAAAAATTTACTGCATTTTATTATTTTTAAAATATATAATGTGGTGTTTCATATTCATCATGATTTTAAAACTTATTTTGGATTACCTCAGTGTTATTACTCCTAACATATTATAACAATGTATATAAAAAGCAGACATCAATAAAATTACGTTGATGCATTTAAAAATGGAAATAATTATTTATTAAATTATCGTTGTATAAAAGATAAATAATTATTTCTCACCATAATACTAATCTTAATACACTGTAACAATGAATGTTTGCTACTATATTATTAAAATAAAAGTGTTGTAAAACAGAGCTATAACATAGCACAGTAAAGTTGGACCCAAACGAAGGAGGTACGCGTTAGAATGGTTAAAAATATAAAATTAACATGAATGCCGGTGATGATAGCAACTAACAAGGAAGAAAAGGCCAAAACAATGTACAATAACGTTATTTTGCTAAATATTTGTTTTCCTTCATATTTATCTATCTCAATGAAATATTATATTTTTTTTTGGTTTAAAAATATAAAATTAGCTAGTTATCTTGAATAAAAGAAAAAGAAATTGAACTAAGGAGTCAGTATATGGGTTGGGACTTGTTGAACGGCTTATCCTTTGATAAATATTATTAATTATTTTATAATAATATTGACATGTGTTCTCAAGACTATAAAGTAGAAACATACAGAAGCCCCTGTCTCGCATTCAGCCTTTTTCTTTTGGATATTATTCAGAATTTGCAAATATCTGAACCTTTCTAAAGACTGATCTACTTTTAATTGTAACTTTCATAGACATTTGTGTTCATATATTTGGTCTGTATACTGTTAACAATCTCTTGCTTATTTGAAAGATTTAGGAGAGACTTGAAGTTATTGAAAAGGATCAATGTGAAAAAATCCACAAAAAGAATGACACTCAGCAAGCAATCAAGGTAATCTTATCACACTTCCCAGATTTCATGTGTTTTGGGTAATCTTTGGAAAACTACTTGACCAACATTATAATTTATAGTAGTTAAATGAATTTTGAACATCACATATTTGACCTCTAGGAAGACTCAATGTTTTTCCTTAGTTATTACTTTTTTACCTCAAATATTACTTATATTGAATTGAGTTTGATGCTTCATTGGCCTGGTTTCAACCAGATCTTCAGTTTCAGAAAAGGATTTGCTATCAAATGAGGTTCATATCATAGGGAAGATTGGCATACTGATTTACTTGCTTGTTGTTTTGAACCTTGTCTTTGTATGTTCTCTTGTTCTGTTAATTTCACTTTTAGTTTGGTTAGCTATAATAGAATAGTTTATTTCTTCATGAAATTTTTTAATTTTTTTTTAAAAGATATTTTAAGATGGTTCTCTAGAAAACCGTCTTATAAAGTAGACTTCTAAGACGATTTCTCCGAAAAACCTGTCTTAGAATAGTCTATTTTTATTTATTTTAAAATTCAGACATTGTAAGACGGTTGTCTAGAAAACCATTTTAGAAATATACTTCTAAGATGATTTTTGGTAATAAAAACCGTCTTAGAATTGTTAATTATTTTATTTAATAAAAGACATTCTAAAACGGTTATCTCAAAAACCATCTTAGAAAGTAGACTTCTAAGACAGTTATAGGTTAAGAACCGTCTTAGAATTTCACATTCTAATACGGTTATGAACAAAAAACCGTCTTAGAATGTCACATTCTATAACGGTTGTAGCTTATAACTGTCTTAGAATGTGACATTCTAAGATGGTTCTAGGCTAAGAACTGTCTTCGAATGAGACATTCTAAGACGGTTTAAAAATTGACTTCAAAAGCCTTACTTTTCAACGACACCCATAAAGACGATTGTTGAACCGACGTCTTATAGGATAAATAATCGACGTAGAAAACATTGTTTTGTAACGGTGACATATTTGATGTGGATCCGCATGACGACACCGTTGACAAAGGCTTAAAGCCTATTGATGAACTTGTCAAGCTGCAGCTCAGACTCAAACCCGAGCAGTGTAAGTAGCTCAGTAAGGACCTTACCAGCCACAAGTACAGGCGCATAGTTGATTTCCTACACTAGAACCCAGACTTATTTGCATGGCCTCCATCTGACATGTCAGATATCCACCCTAGCATTATATGCCACAAGCTGACCATTTGTCCCCAGGCCAAACCAGTGCCACTGAAGAAGAGGAAGATGGGAGGAAAGCGACACAAGGTAGTTAGAAAAGAGGTGAACAAACTACTCAAAGCCCAATTTATTAGAGAAGTTAGGTACTCTACCTGGCCCGCCAATGTCGTCATGGTCAAAAAAGCCAACGGAAAATGACGAATGTGCACTGACTACACCGATCTCAATAGGCCATGTCCCAAGGATGCATACCCCTTGCCCAACATCAACAAGCTAGTTGAGAGCGCATCCGGATTCCAAGTGCTAAGTTTCCTGGATATATATTCAGGATACAATCAGATCAAAATGTATGCCTTAAACGAAGAGAAAACGAGATTCATTACTGAGGATGCTAACTTCTGCTACAGGGTCATCACCATTGGCCTGAAAAACACAGGTGCCACATAACAAAGATTAATGGACTAGATCTTCAAACAATAGATCGAACAGAATATCGAGGCGTAAGTCGATGACATGGTCGTCAAGTCTCAATGCATAGCCCAGCACGTGACAGACCTAAAAGAGGTGTTCGGAGAAATTTGAAAATATGTCATGCGCCTCAACCCGGAAACATGCTCTTTTGAGGTCGACAAAGACAAGTTCCTAGGTTTCATGGTCACACATCGGGGAATAAAAGCCAACCCCGACAAATGGACAACCATACTAGAGATGCACAACCCTACTAGCGTTGAAGAAATCCAAAAGTTGAACAATAGACTGACATCTCAGTCCAGGTTCCTACCAAAGGTCATCGAAAAAATGAAGTCATTCTACAAGCTACTTAGGAAAACTGAGCCGTTTCTATGGGACAAAACTTGCGAGCAAGCCTTCTTAGCCTTCAAGAAGACCATTGCCACACCGCTAGTCCTAAATCGACCCAAGCAAGTAGTACTACTTCTATACCTCTCACTAGTTGATGAAGCTGTTAGCTCAGCCCTCATACAAGAGGAAGGAAAGCACCAATTTCCCATCTACTTCACCAATCGCATCCTCCACGATGCTAAGAAGCGGTACCAGATGATAGAGAAGGTAACACTGACACTCATTAGCTCAACCTGATGTCTCAAGCCATACTTTCAAAGTCACCAAGTGGTAGTCAAGACAAACTACTCTATCAAGCAGGATTTGCGAAAGCCTGAGTTAGCAGGAAGGATGGTTGCATTGTCCGTAGAAACCCGTGGCCCCATGAAAGACTTTCTAGTAGAGTTCGCTTGCAGCGATCAAACCACCCCAGACTGGTGGAACCTCTACGTGGATGGAGTGTCCAACGTAAAAGGAAGTGGGGCAGACATAATTCTCAAAGGGCCTGGCAATATCACTTTAGAGCAAACTCTAAAGTTCAACTTTAAAGCATCAAACAATCAAGCCGATATGAGGCACTTATAGCTGGCCTGATGCTAACAAAAGAAGTTAGAGCCAAAAAGCTAAGATGCTACACCGACACGCAGCTTGTCTAAGGACAAGTTGCCAACAGATGACAAATGTGTTGTTATTCCACACTGTCCATGGGCTACAACAGAAGAATGCAAGTACAAGAAGCACTTTCATGAGTTGCAAGAGAAACTTCCACCATCAGTTACCATGTGCTACCAGCAAGAATGTGAGCAATTTTTTTCCCAATTTATCAATTTTATCTAGCCATGAACAACAATAATTCAAATGCTTCTTTAGAGAAGAGCATACAAAAGTCATGAAATTCAGGTAAGATACAGAAAAATCATCACACGATTCAACATTGAGGAGTTGAAAATCTCCTCATATCATCCATCAACTACATTAATTTTCTCCACATAGTTAACTGTGCAAAATTAAACTCTAAAAGAACAAGCAAAATTGAAAAACAAATCACCACACCAAGTGCCACTTCTTTAAGAATCAATGACACAAATTACAAAACAAGGTGAACAGTGTATGATCCAATAAGTGTTATTCTTCATCTAATTTTGCTTGTAGATCTTACTTCAAAGAATTATTGTATAACAAATAAAATATTGGAAATGGTGTCGTAACCAAGTAGGAAATGTTGAGTTGTATCCTGAGTGAGACTGGCCCTTATCACATCTTGAAATCCTCTTTAAGTAAATCGTAATGTTGGTTAACATAATAATTACCAAGGAATGCAACAAAACATTGCAATTGAAGAAAAGGATAGGGTTTTAGGGTTTGAAGAAGAACCGATCCTGAAGATTGATGTCCTTAATGTAAGCCCAAATTCGTTTGAGGACTTGGGTTCGAGCCATCTTGGGATTGGCAATGAGGTCTCCCATCTCGAGGGAGATGTTAGGAAGTTGCATTGCTACAAAATACGCTATTAACATCGATTATAGAGGACATTGAACATCGGTGTGAACGATGTTTATACTAATGTAGTTCAAAGTAGGTCAATTTTTATATTAGTTATAAAAACCGATGTTGAAATCCATAATCTACATCGGTTCTCCCCAAAATTGATGTAGAATGGTTCTAACCACACTGGTTTTGTCAAAATAGTTGTTTTAATTGATCAATCTTTTTTTTTGCCAACAATTGCTTTCCAATAGAAAAATTTGTGCAAATTAAATTAATAATAACCAAGCAATTTCATTTGCTGACAATAACTAAGTTTACACCTTCATTTTGAATGGACTAAAGTAAAAATAAAATAAATAGAACCTCAGACTAATAATCTGTAATTGTAATTGGTACATAAGACAAGCAAAAAATAACAAAAAATGGAAGTTCCCTTGTTTTACAAATCAGGCAAAACTAGCACATCACAATTAAAAGAATGAAGCACATAAAGGAGCAATTGTACGTACATCATTCAAGCCCTCTGTAGAAGAATCAATATATATCTTCATCAGCAAACACATTCAATTGTTCTATGACCTGTAGTTTTAAAAAAGAAAAGGAGAAGTTAACATTTATTTTGAACTGCAATGTTTGCAAGAGTCACAATTCAGCATATAATCTCAAGAAACAAATTAAATTGTACATTTGATGTTAGCAAGTGACCAGTCACTTAAAATTTCATCAGATGAAACAACTGATTTGTTATCAAGAGAACAAAAAAACATGAAAAATAACGGAACGTTCATAAGGCAGAAGTCAATAGCATGCAATTAACGCATGAGCCAGATAATACCACTAAGTCAATAGCTGGTCAACATGTTTACCTTATTGGCATCCTTGTGTTCAAGATAGGAACATGGTAAGTAACAGAGAAGGTATCACAAAATCCAATTGATTCCAAGAAATCTAGTTCACTTGTGCCAAATGGCAATAACCATGAGTTTTTTCACCTTCCAACACATGAGTAGAAATACACATTAGTCACAGTAAGATTTAGGTAGCATCAACACAAACTATGTGCGCCTAACATTTCAAACTTTTAACATCAATTGCAGAAAAAAAATACAAACATTAAAACATCAAAATACCCAAGGTGTTGAGGATTGACAACCTAGTTCCCAACTAACACCAACAATTTGAAATCAATATTTTCTCCTGGAGGAAAGAGAGCAATTTAAGGATGAGGAGATCAGCTACCTTTATATTAAATTAAGGTGTAAAATATTATTATTAAAATTTTCATTTGACAATTTTTGAAATCACATGATAGATTTTGGTTAGCTCACTAGCACAGTAAAGTAGCATGGCAATATATCTTGACACACCGACTGAATCCAGATCTATTCCTGTTAGTTCTGCTTTTGAACTTATAATCGATATGCTTCACAAATTAAGGAACTAAAAGAACAAGGATGAACACAAACCTTTGGAGGAAGCCGTTTGAGCAGAACCATTAATGTTTGAGAAATTAAGCTTGAAAATCGAGGACCAATGAGGGTCACTGCTTCAGCTTTGAAACTGTCCATACACTCATTGCATGCTTCATTATTTCTAATCCACAACCAGCTACACTTTTTTTTTCTTTTTTCAACCCAAATACGAAAATTAAGGAGACCATACAAGGAATCAGTTGAAAATTTTACATATTAACCTTAAACCTTTTATTTTCTTCTTACCCCATTTGTGTGTTTTTAGTTTCAATCATTGGTACGTAAGTTGATTTTTAAACTTATAAAGTTTTTTTCAATTTATCTTCTTTTTTATTTCTCCTATAATGTACAGGATCGTAGTCCTAAATTGAAGAATAATAATAATAACTAAGGTAAGGGTTACTCCTAGAGTAAGTCTTGGACATTTAATCCATTTAATAATTTTTCATTTGAATAATGTGATAATATATTAAAAGCTGTTAATACCAAAAGTATATAAACTAAACATTCACAGGCATGTAATCTTACATTCTTAATAATGATATTGATGAAATGCAAAGTGAAACAAGAAAGAAACTGAAAGTAAAAGAAAGCAGTAAATGTTGTATGGTAATGAAAGCAGACTGTGGACATTGTACCATCTCAGTTAAATGGCTGCAAGAGCCATGTCTCACTAGTCATTAGCCTTACAATCTACTATTCTTGTTGATTGAGCAAAAATGACTTGACCAAGCTCCAGGATCATTTGCAGAGTAATCTCAAGTCCAAGCTCAAAGGAACAGGGTATAGTTCCTTCTAAACCCATTTAAATTTATGGGTACATATATTTTTACATAAGATCTATCAAACAAACCTCACTAAATTTTTTTCATCACAATCCCATTCGATCCGTGAGATTCGTGAATAGCTGTCATTAAAATTTCCTCCTTCAACAACCAGCACCACCATCAAGTGAATCAGACAATTTCAGATATGCTACTTCGATTCGATCCGTGAGATTCGTGAATCAATTAATTCGCCGAAAATGAAGGAGCTACTTAATACTAGTACTACTAGTACTATGTATGTAGTTATACTTTCTTCCTCTGTTTTAATACGTACGACACATCAAAAACACCAGGCAATTCAGTTCATTCCAATCAAGACCTCACTCTATTTCTAAATAATTTCCATTGAAACAACAACAAAAAAAGACATACTCCTCTGAATTATCAACATTGCAAAATTAAAATTAAAGTTGAAAATATTAAAATCCAAATTACACCAAGTTCATAGTAATAATAATAACTAATAACGATAAGTTAAACCCAAAATAATAATTAAGAAAAAAAAGAGAGACACGTAGCTTCTAAGGCCAAGCAACGCATCCCCCCTCTCAATCCCCTGAATGACCTCCACGTGTTCAGGGTCATTGCCTCGGTACTGTTAATTTTCCATTATTTACATTCTTCTTTGTACTGTTTCCTTTTTTTATATTCTTACTCTATAAAATTAGTTGATAAAAATTATTTTATAAAATAAATTTTAACAACCAAAAACAAAATCGATCTTGTAATTAAATTTTTTATACAATACAAGGACTTGCTGAATAATTAAATTAGTGACATACTTGCTAAATTGAAAATTTTTAAATTAGGTTAATGAAGTCTTAACAAAAATGTATTTAGGGACTCAATTAAAAAGATTTAAAACTTTAAGGGCCTAATTACAAACTTTTTCAAAGTGTAAAGATTTACTTAAAAAATTCTCAAATAGTTTAAAAACCTATAAATTAATTTAATCTTAAAGTTCTGGAATTAAAGAATGACAAAAAAATAAACCATTATTAAGATTAAAAGACTGTACATTCCTGAAAGCCATTATAAACAGAATCCTGTCTTGTTTTTCCAGGCAGTGCAAATTTGAGTTCTGCTTGGTAATCTTCCTTTGCATCTCAGCAAAAAAAGAATATTGATAACCAAGAGGCAAAGCAAAAATATGGTATAGAAAAGAAAGCAAAGCTATAGGTAAGGAAAAACCTTCAAAAGTGTCCTTGTATGAAGGATCACAAATCACAATGATTTCTTTGACTTAAACCAAGTGAAAAAAAGTGTGCAAATTGCAAAGGATTGGCATATATACATGGTATAACAAAATTAAAATTAGGATGAAAGAAAGCATAGAGACAAAAGCAAATGGGTACAATAGTAAAGTGATGAACGAGTCCTAAGACAACTTAGCAAACATTCATTGAAGCATTTGTTTGATGAACATTAATAATAGATATACATTTTCAATAGCTACATTTTACCTACTCGCACCTCCAAAATGCAATCCCTTTCATCAGCATCATCCTTAGGAAGTAATGAATTCAACAACTGTTACGGATAAATAAAGATAGACCCAATTATCTTCATTTCAAATATTTGAATTCTCAACCTATTATCATAATCACGAATGAACAGAAGATATATTATCGTAACCGCTATCCTTTAGTTATCCATATCTCCGAATATCTTGGTAAAAGATAGTGGGCTTCAACCGTCAATCCATCAGGGTCCAGGTCAGTATCCTATAAATAAAGCATCCACCATGGTGAAAGGTACACACAATTCTGACTCTCTCTTTTCCATTCACACAGCATACACTACACGCCAATCGTGTCGTGTATTTCTGTTGTGATCTTCTTCTTCCTTGAGTTGCTTCAACCTTATAAGCATCTTAAGAAAGAGAGAGCTTGATCCTACATAAAATCATCTAACGATCCTTATTGGACATTTCTGTTCTTTCTAAGCAGAACAACGGCGCCGTCTGTGGGAACGATAAACTTCGAATCCCACCAACTCACGATGGTTAACACCAGAAGGCACCAGGTAGCTAGACGCAACGAACCACCCAGGAATTTGGTGATAGAAGATGCAGTTTCCCATACTGCCTCATCCTGCGCAGGACCAGCAACCCGCACGCCGGCCAGCCCACCACCAGCCGCAGAGGAAGAACAAGAGACTACACAGTGTTTCATCCAGAATGCTCTACATTCCCTTCTAACTCGAATGGAGAATCTGGAGAAGCATTATGAACTCCAGCAACCGGAAGATATTCAACATTTGATAGCCCAGTTGGACGAACGCAGTGCTAAACGCAGAGAGAAGGAACATCGTCACTTCCAGGATGCTGAACATCCGGTACGCAATGTGGAGAACACAGCAACGGTGCGTACCGAGTGACCCCATGCAGCAGCAAGAAGACAGGGACCAGAGACATCGGCCCGCACTGCCGAGACCGGCAATAGGGACCCGATCGATCAGTCCGAGCAAGGCAGATTATCTCGTTCTCGATCGTATAACGAGGGACCTCACATTTCCTCGGCCATCATCCCAGACTGTACTGTTGAGGAAAGACCGATAGGAGAGATCATATGCCAGCATGGACGAGAAGATGGCACTTATCGGAAGAAATATCGTTGGGGTCATCAAAACAATAGCCCGTTTGTCGACAGAATTGTGGATGCTCAATTCTTGGAAGACTTTGACGGCTCGTTCTTATCCAAATATGATAGAAGCCAGGATCCTGAGGTACACATTGATGAATTTGACATGCAAATGTGCGTTCGAGGTATTGACGAGCCCATAATCTCACGGATCTTCGCTACTACTTTGACTGGAGCTGCCCAAACCTGGTTTCATTCTCTGCCGCCACGTTCCATCTATAATTTCGAAGATTTTGGCCAAAAGTTCTTGTTAAATTTCGCGACGAGTAAGAAGCAGCCAAAATTCGAGTTCACTTTGGGTAAAATACACCAGCAGCCCGGCGAAACATTGCAGAGTTACCTGGATCGATTAAAGGAAGCCGCTTTACAAGTATAAGGCTTGGAAGAAAAGGTTCACATGCATCTCATCTCAGCCAGGCTCAACGGATCCTCCCGCCTTGCCAAGTCGATTTATAAGGATCTTGTGAAGTCGTTAAATGAGTTCAGAATCTGATCCAAGAAATACTTGGAGTTGGATTAGATGGAGATCGCTAACTCGGCTCCGAGGGAAAATAAAAAACCCTCATCGCCAAGGAATCGACATCTGGAGAACGCACAGCCCAACCGACATCCCGCAAACATGCCCGCAGGCCGACCTCCACGAAATATTCCTGACCTCCGCTTCAGGCCCGGGAGGTATGAATTGAAGTATGGCAGGTATGCTCCATTGACGACTACACGAGGTCAGATATGGAAGGAAGTGGCTTTCACCAAGATGAGGAAAGTCGACTGTCCTCCTCCAGTAGTAAGAAGAGAAGGATTGGACTACTCTCGGTACTATGATTTTCACAAGGGACCGAGCCACACGACTGATCAGTGTTGGAAGCTCCGAGATGTAATAGAAAAGTTTGTTTGTGAAGGCAAACTGCGACAATATGTAATTCGAACTCAGGGGCACCAAGGCAAAAGAAAAAGTCAACAGGAGAATAAACATCGAGAGGACAAGAAGAGCAAGAAAGACGAGGAATTCCCAGAGCCCGAATTCGAATGTAATGTCGTTTAGGGGGGAATGGGAGGAGGAGGCGATACGGCCAACCAACAAAAGAAATATCTCAATGAAGTGATGTCAGTAAGAGATCAGCCGAGGTTCAAGGGGAGCAGCAAGAAGGCCACGCCCCCGTTGATTTATTTTACCGAGGAAGATATGAAGGGAGTGGTACCCGGTCATGAGGACGGTCTAGTCATAACAGGGACCGTGGCCAATTTCCAGGTCAAAAGAATATTATTCGATAATGGTAGCTCAGCTGACATCATCAACTTGAGTGCATTTTAGAAGATGAACCTAAGGGAAGAAGACTTAAAGCCATGCCAAACCATGTTGATAGGCTTCAATGGGTGTGGCACCGGTTTGAAAGGTGCTATTGATCTTCAACTCACGCTGGGAACGAAGGAAGGCTTCAAGTCAAAACGAGTTACATTTACAGTCGCCGAATTCTCCTCGCCATATAACATTATCATGGGCAGGCCAACGCTTCACAAATGGTACATATTGATGTCCACCAAGCATCAGAAGATGAAGATGATAGGGCACCTCGGCAGAGTCATTACGATCTGCGGGGACCAGAAGGAATCCAGACAATGCTATTATAATACCATCAAGGAAACTGAGGGCGGCCCATCTTCCCCACCTCGGATAAGGCAGGTAGATCCGACAGAATCTCGTATCGAGACACATTCATCCCGGAAGCCAATCATTCTGGTAGAGTTAGATATGCGGGATATCGAGGAATGGAGACCAGAGCCGGTGGACGAGCTTGAAGATGTTTAGATCGGAAGCTTTCCAGAACAAATCGAGAAAGGAGGCAAATAGTGTGATCCAGAAACCAAGGGCAAATTAATCCAATGCCTGAGGGAAAACCAGGACGTCTTTGCCTGAAAGGCTTCTGAGATACCTGGAATCAAGCCTACCTTCTGTTGCCACAAGTTAGAAATTTATCCCGGCTCCAAACCGGTGGCATAGAAGAACAGGAAGCTCGGCCCAGACAGAAGGCAAGCTTTGGCAAAGCACATTGAAGAATTGGTGGATGCCGGATTCATAAGGGAAATACAGTATACGACGTGGCTCTCCAATGTTGTAATGGTGAAGAAGTCCAATGGGAAGTGGCGAGTTTGTGTTGATTACACAGATTTGAATAAAGTCTGTCCCAAAGACTCACACCCGATGCCGAACATTGATCAACTTGTAGATAACTCGGCTGGTTTCCAATTACTGTTGTTTATGGACGCTTACTCCAGGTATAATCAGATACCTATGCATCCAGATGATCGAGAAAAAATGGCGTTCCGAGGTATCGAAGCAAATTATTGCTACGAAGTGATGCCTTTCAGATTGAAAAATGCCGGAGCAACTTACCAGCGGATGATGAACAAGGTCTTCGCATATCAGATCGAGCACAACATTGAAGTTTACATCGACGACATGATCACAAAGACGCCGACAAATGGAGATCATATCCAGGATTTGGAGGAAACCTTCCGGAAACTAAGGCAGCACAGCATACACTTGAATCTGCTGAAGTGTGTTTTTGGGGTAAAAGCCGGGAAGTTCCTAGGATTCATGATGACTCACCGGGGGATAGAAGCAAACCCGAATAAGTGTAAAGTTGTTCTAGACATGCAGTTTCCCTTTAATAAGAAAGAAGTCCAACAGTTGATGGGAAGAATGGTTGCCTTAACCTGGTTCCTTCCAAAGTCCGCAGAAAAGGCCCTTCCTTTCTTCAAATTATTAAAGAAGGAAGCCAGTATAGGATGGAACTCGGCATGTGAGGTGGCTTTTCAGAAGATTAAAACATGCTTAGCCTCACCCTCAGTACTCTCGAGACCAGAGCCCGGCAAAACGCTCATCCTGTATCTCTCGGTCGGGGAGGAGGCCATCAGTGCGGTCCTAGTCAGAGGAGTGGGCAAGTCTCAGTCGCTGGTTTATTTTGTGAGCCGAGCTCCCAAAAACTCAGAGTTACGATATCAGAAGCTTGAAAACGTGGCTTTTGCTCTGCTCACCACGACAAAAAGGCTTCACCCGTATTTTCAGAGCCATACCATTATCGTAAGGACAAATTAGCCCATTCGACAAGTGTTACACAAGACGGATTTGGCAGGAAGAATGATGAATTGGGCCATTCAACTATCTGAGTTCGATATCCAGTATGAAGCTCGTCACGCCATCAAGTCTCAAGCCTTGGCCGACTTCATGGTGGAGTTAACTCCGACATCATCCACCCAGCAGGAGAATAGGGTGTGGAAAGTATATGTCGATGGCTCATCCAATGCCAAGGGAAGCGGAGCCGGGATTATCGTCGAAAACCCCGAGGGCGTATCACTTGAACAATCACTGCAGCTTAATTTTCTGACTTCTAATAATCAAGCGGAGTATAAAGCACTGATTGCCGGGTTGAAACAGGTCAAGGAGCAGGGAGCATCAAGAGTCAACGTCTTCACTGACTAGCAAATTGTTTCAATGCAGATCGAGGGAAGGTATCAAACCAAGGGCTCTTTACTAGCTAAATACCTGGCTAAAGTAAAGGAGATCATGGCAGAATTTGATGAAGTTGTCGTTGCACATATCCCAAGAGAGGAGAACGCTCGAGCCAACATATTGTCAAAATTAGCTAGCACGAAAGGAATGAGTAACCACAGAACAGTCATCCAGCAGGAGCTCGCCCAGCCTGCGTGCATCATGGTCATCCTAGTCGCTGAAGACTGGAGGAGGCCTATCATCAGTTACTTAGAACAAGGGATAGTTCCAGATGAAGGACTAGAGGCAAAGAGATTGATCCGAGATGCTGCGATGTATGTAATTATCAACAGCGAATTATATCGCTGAGGCCTCCATACTCCACTACTATTATGCTTAAGTTCAGACCAAGCTGAGTACGTATCCACTGAGATACATGAAGGGATTAATGGTCAGCATATGGGTGCAAGGGCTTTGGCATTAAAAGCCCTTCGTACAGGATACTTTTGGCCGACGATGAAGGTAGACGCAGCAGGGCATGTAAAGAGATGCGACAGTTGTCAAAAACATGCAAAGATATTATGGACCCCTCCATCCGAGCTCAGTTCAATCACAACACCGTGGCCTTTTTACAAGTGGGGCATGGATCTTTTAGGACCGTTTAAAGCAACGGAAGGAAAGATGAGATGGCTAATAGTGGCCGTTGACTATTTTACCAAGTGGATTGAGGCCGAGCCCTTGGCTGCTATCACCTCGGTCCGTGTTCAAAAATTCTTGGAGCGCAGCATAATAGTGAGGTTTGGAATTCTGGCAGAAATTGTTACCGATAACGGGACGCAATTCGCCGACAACACCTTTAAGGCGATGATGATCGGGTTCCACATCAAACTTCACTTTGCCTCAGTAGAACACCCACAATCTAACGGCCAGGCAAAAACAGCAAATAAAATCATTCTCGTCGGATTAAAGAAACGAATGCAGAAAGCCGGCCCAAACTGGGTGGAACAGCTTTACTATGTTCTATGGGCCTACAGAACTACGGCCCAAACAGCTACCGAAGAGACTCCATTCAGGATGACGTATGGCTGTGAAGCAATAATACCTGTGGAGATCGGCCAATCATCTTGGAGAAGGCAGCACATGTTCCAGATATAAGACAATAATGTTGCACTAGCCGTCGAGCTGGATTTAATAGAAGAAGTCCGTACCACGGCGCATCGTCGATATTTATATAGAAAACAAAAGTTGGCCCAGAGATTTAACAAAAAGGTAAAGTCGAGATCTTTCGAAGAAGGTGATCTCATGTTACGACGAGCAGATATCGGGAACAAAAATGCCCGAGATGGGAAGTTAGCAGCAAATTGGGAAGGGCCATACCGGGTTGTTCAAAACCTGGGGCAAGGAGCGTATTTGCTAGAGACCTTAGAAGGTAAACAAGTCAAACGAACGTGGAATGCTGACAAGCTAAAGAGATATTATAGCTGAAAATGTGCAGCTGAGATTAAAAATCCATGTGTTTCCCTTTAATTGACTTTTAGTCCGTCATTGGGATCATGGATAAAAATTTTACCATGTGTTTCCCTTTACTTGACTTTAAGTCCGTCATAGGGATCATGGATACCATGTGTTTCCCTTTAATTGACTATAAGTACGTCATAGGGATCATGGACCAATGTTCTCGCCACGTGTTTCCCTTTAATTGACTATTGAGTCCGTCATAGGGATCATAGAAGTTCATTGCGTGTTTTCCTTTAGTGGGAATCACGAAGTTAATTTTTCATGTGTTTCTCATTAATCGATTATGTAAACCGGGAATATGATACCCGTACAAATCTGTCATTGAGATCATGAAACTTATGTAATCTTCGAAGAATATTAATAAAATCCTTATTGTGAGGAAATTATATATTGTGTATAAATTTGGAGGGCTTAGTCGTTGTTTTGTATTATCTCGGCCCTGATCAAGCCGACGTAACTACTTAATCATGGATGAATCATCGGATACATCGAAAGAATTACATCTATAGATTAATGTTATGAAATACACTAACAGTTGCTAAGACTGAAATATGATTCCAAAATGATATTTAAATCCCAACCAACGATTCGGGTAAGATAATACTTGGCCATTGAAGCCAAAATACGGGAAAAGCAAAGCAAATTAAGGATGGTAAAAGCCGAATGAATTAATAAAAGAAATTGTGCAAGAAATTGTACGTATTGTCAAATAAAGATGAAATATTCAAAGATTGTTCGGAGAAAGCAATTAAAATTACAAGTAAAACCGGCCACCACCGATGTAGGATTTGAAGTGCATGCCCGTGGTATTCAGCTCGATGCCGGGGTTCAAGAAGCGGATCTGATCCAGAGCATTGCTGAACGAGGCTTCCGTAGACCGAGCTACTTGCGACCGCACGAACATAAGTTCATTGTTGGTATCAGCTAAGTCTTTATTCTTGTCGTTAAGGGCGAGTAGCTGATTACAACAGTCGCGAGCATCCCAGGCCCTACCCCGAATAGCGGATAGATTATGCTCCAGCTTGGACACGGCAGCACGAGAGGACTCCGCTTCTACCCGGAAAGCTTCAAGCTGAGCCCGGGAAGCCTCAAGCTCGGAGGTCATTTTAGCCACCGATTCTTGTGCCTCCTTTGTCTCAGCTCGAGATACCTCCAACTCCCTGGCCGAAGCCGCCACATTATCCCGAGCTAGGTCGAGCTCCTGTTGAAGTCGCCGAGTCTCATTTTCAAAAGCTTCGAGCTCAGCAGCCACCTTGCAAGCCTTTTTATTTTAAAGTGGCCAAGCTTTAAATCAAGGTGGCACTCTTCAAGCAGGCTAGCTCAAACGAGCTCAGCTCCTCCATCTCGGTGTCAAAAAAGGGCACAGTTCAGCATACCTTTTGGGTGCCCGAACATTTTGAAAAAATTCCCAAGTGACGCCATTGTCCCAAAGAGTTCGGGGTGCCAGTTGAATATGTTCTTCAGGAGACTCGGGCACCATAGTAGGGGTATCAACAGTGGCTGGTGCTTCCGGGATGACATCCGCCATGGGTGCATCGAGGTTGACGACAGGTGCCTCGTGCACGGGCGAAGAGGGTGGAGGAGGAACTGATGTGGCCTCCAAAACGGGATCGGCGGGAGCTGGGGTTGGAATGGGGTCAGCAGCCTTTGCCTTGCCTTTCTCCCCGGCCACCTTCCGTTTTTTCCAGGATCGGAGGGCCACAAGATGATCAGGCCTCGGAATGGGAGCAGAATCCATTACGACCGCTGCACAAGAACATAGAAGTGAATGTAAGCAAGAAAAAATATGAATTTTCATTCTTATCATGAAAAGAAATTCAAACTAACCACATTGAATATAATAAGCTTTGGGAGCCAGACTCTACGATTCTTTGTAAGACATTATGCGAGCTGCAGAGGAGGCGTCGGAATCCGACAATCGAGTCTCGTCGGTATGATAGAAAGCGGGAGGAAGATGATGATGACTGGAAGACCAGTATAATGGAAACTTCCAGGATCCCGAAGGTGAATCAGAAGTGTTTGAGAAGAAGGGATGTTGGCCGGGTTCGGCAACAACTTTAAAGAACTTATCTTTAAAGCCCTTAAAAGACTCGGCGTACAGGGAAAAAAGCCTACGGTCAGAGTAGTCGCGATCATTACGACCTCGGAACGAGGTCCACCATTTCCTATTGGCAGGCTCTTTGCCTGATCGGCCGGTATGAACAGTAAAAAAATAAAAGAATAAGGAATAAGTGCAAAGGATCTCTAGTTTACGACATAAAATTTCAAATGCTTGCATAAAAGCCCAGCTGTTAGGGTGAATTTGGGAAGGGGCGACATGCAGATGGTTGATAAATGCCATATTTTAGTGAAAATCGGATTACATTTGAAGCATTTATCTTGAGTTTTAATTAAGAATATCTGTCAAAGTTTGCCCTAATCTAGTTAGTTTTGTTAAAAACATAGTAATTATATGTCTCGAAGATTCATCCAAGTTTTTATTTTTATTTTGCTAGCATTCGAGGATTTCCGAGGCTATCGAAATCAAAAAGCAAGCAAAAAGGGGACCAGAAAGTAAAACTGGGAGGTACATCAAGCAAAACAGGCCCAAGGCCCAAAAATTTATTTCCAGAAAGAGTTTTAACTCGCCCAGGCGAGCAAACACAGTGCAAACTACTCGCCTGGGCAAGCAGACGTGCAACTGGTTGGGCAATTGGGCCAAGTGGATGCTGCAAGTGGGCCTTAGCTCGCCTGGGCGACCAAAACATGTGTAAATTGGTCGCCTGGGCGAGCAAAGTCGGCCAGACACCTCCCTATAAATACCCATGCACCCCCATTGCCTCCACACACCATTCCAAGCTTGATTTTCTCTTCTCTCTCTTTCTCTAAGCTTTTCCTAAGCTTCTTGCCTTCTTTTAATCACTTTTAGTAGATAGTTTAGGTTAGTAAAAGAGGGAAAATTAGTGTGGAAACTCTGCCGAATCGGAAAGTCGTGATGAATCTTTTCACCAAATTTTCTACGGAGGTTCTGCCCATGCTAGGCTAGCTTCTCTCAAAGGATTGGATGTAATCTTCTTACCCTTCTAAGTATTTATTTTGATATTTATTTATGCTTAAGTTCTTTTCTATTTATTATTGGTAAATCTATTCCGCACTTAACGCTTGAATCTACTTGATCAATAGATTCATGAAATAAGGTCTTTAAGTTTAACTAGGAAGTACTCTTAAAACTGGAAATGAATTCATTTACTCTTTACGTTACGTTGCTAGGAATAGAGCATAACGTTTAGAATGCAAACAAGCACGCGAATATAATCGTAACGCTGGGATATTTATCTTTATATGCGAGGGATCGATATTTGATAAATATCCTTAAGATTCTCAAATGCGAGGGATCGATTTGGGGTGATTTTATGTGTGCATCAATAATAAAATAAATTAACTTATGCATTGTAATATTAATTGAATACTAAGGGTATGAACGATGAAATTCAATCCTACGTTCTCAAATTAATTAAACTCGTTTAGTTTCCGTAAATCAGTCTTAATCCATTGCACTAAAATTATTATTTCTGTTTCTTTTAAGTTTTCGTAACTTCCATTAATCCACAAATACATGCAACTTCGTTCACATTCACTGTACATAACTAT
>PYAF01003302.1:303938-334955 GCA_007407185.1 Glycine tomentella
GTTCTCAAATTAATTAAACTCGTTTAGTTTCCGTAAATCAGTCTTAATCCATTGCACTAAAATTATTATTTCTGTTTCTTTTAAGTTTTCGTAACTTCCATTAATCCACAAATACATGCAACTTCGTTCACATTCACTGTACATAACTATTAAACTGTTAAAGTTTCATTTGAATTAACTGAGTAAAAATCAAGTCCCTGTGGAGACAGACTTTTATAAATTTTGTAACTTACAACGACAATTGGTACGCTTGCCAAAAGTCTAACAATGGTCTAACACCCGCATTTGGAAGTCGAAAAAGGGAAAACGAACTCCCAACCTAGTAACTACATCCCTATAAAAGAAAAAGAATTCGGGATCATCCCCTTCTCGGGTAGAGCAAATGGGCTCATCCTGGCGGGGAAGGCAGACATGAAAACCCTCCTGAATCCCAAGAGGGAGTGAGGTAAGGCTTTCGGAATCCAGCACCGAGGTGTTACGCAACACCTCGTGGGTAACCCAGGGATATCTACCTGTTAAGGCAGGAGAAAGAATTTGAGAGCGAGACCCGGCCAAGGATTCCTCAACAACTTCCATGGGAGATGAGTCCATAATTACCTACAACAGTAGAAAAAAACGGCAATTAGTAAAGTACCTGGAGGATGAATCATCAAAGGGCTAAGATCCGACGAGGCCCGAGCCGATATTGGGGGATCTTCGACAAAAATCGGTACATCGACCCTAAGATCCGATCTGCTTATTGGAGTATTGGTCTCCTTTGGGAGGGGCTTAGGAACAATAATGGGATTATGTCAGCATCGGTCTAGTAAGGCATCAGCCTGTTTAATGAGATCAATGCTTGCTAAGTATAAAAATTCACCAACACATTTTGAACAGGGTTCAAATCGAGTTTCAAACTGTGGTTCTGGTATGTGGTTGTTTCCAGAGTTGTCTAAAGGGGCACTACTTGAAGGAATGGGAGTCCTAGAGGGAACCCTAGGTCCTGAGGAAAGTAGTGCAGACCTTTGATGTGATGACGACCCTAACCTAGAGGACCCTAACCTAGAAGGATTGGGAGGTTTGGGAATAGGGGCTTTTGAACTGCCAGGACCAGAGGAAGCCCGAAGCATGGCTTTTTTCTTCTCCTCTTCGGGAAAAGGAACACCAAAAAATAGAATGCAGAACGAGTAGGAACCGTTCTGCGGATTCGTGCCTCTTCCTCAGGTGTATATTTCATGGAATGGATTATAATGAAAATGCACAGGAAATGGAAACAATGGGAAGCAAAGGGAATATGCAAGAAAATATTGAGACTCAAGACTCACGCGGAGCAAGATGGAAAGCAAAAAAAAAACTAAAATGGCTATAAGTAAGAGAAGAGTATAAAAGAAAAATACCTGGAATGAGTAAAAGTTGAAGACAGGAGGAGCGACAATGAGGAACGAAGAACACAGATGAAGCGCAAGAGAAAATGAGAGCGCAGAAGTTGCAAAGACGAAAAGTGAAATAAAGCACCAAGAAGAAATGAAACGAAAAAGGCATATAAGACAAAAAGAATAATCGCCAGAATTCAAAAGGTGTGGAGTAATAACTGACGGATGTGGAAAGTCATGGAAGGGGCAAAGACGTCATTATCAATAAAAGAAATGATTAAAGCGTGCAAAGAAATGACAGTATTCAATTAGCGAGACACGTGGCAGTTGTAAGAGTGAAGTCGCTTCATTTCCCGATACTCATAGCTTTTCAGGCTACTTTGAAGAGACAAGAGATAGCTCGGCAGTGGCAGTGATTGGAGATGACTTGCGAAAGCCTCATCAGCCAGGCCGATTACCTCGGCAAAGGGCAAGCTACAATGACTTACCTCGGCTCGGATTTTATAAACCTAACCGATCCTATTTAGTGATACATCCTGGTCATCCAGAATACTAGATAACCGGGCTGAGGGGTATCTGTTACGAATAAATAAAGATAGGCCCAATTATCTTCATTTCAAATATTTGAATTCTCAACCTATTATCATAATCACGAATGAACAGAAGATATATTATCGTAACCGCTATCCTTCAGTTATCCATATCTTCGAATATCTTGGTAAAAGATAGTGGGCTTCAACCATCAATCCATCAGGGTCCAGGTCAGTATCCTATAAATAAAGCATCCACCATGGTGAAAGGTACACACAATTCTGACTCTCTCTTTTCCATTCACACAGCACACACTACACTCCAATCGTGTCGTGTATTTCTGTTGTGATCTTCTTCTTCCTTGAATTGCTTCAACCTTATAAGCATATTAAGAAATAGAGAGCTTGATCCTACATAAAATCATCCAACAATCCTTGTTGGACATTTCTGTTCTCTCTGAGCAGAACAACAACAAATTTTGCAGTCTTCTTTCTTCTTCTATTGCCTGACCCATTTCCTCTGTAGCCATATTAAGCATGTCTTTATTCTCAGAACATTCAGCCATTAGAGAATTTACTGCCGATAGTAAAAAGGTAACATTGGATAATATAACCCCCCAAAAGCAAAATTTATCCTCCCTCTTTTACTTCTCATTTCTAAGGTAAACTTGCACCAACTCATTACCTTCTGTTTGGCCCTCAATTCCTTAATAAGGTCCACAAAACCACTTAGCTTCCGAAGCTCCTTATTAGCTCTTGCATACTAATAGGAATAGAGAAGATGGAATAGAATAGAAAAGATGAAATAAAATTTTTATATAAGTAATATTGAGATATTTTTATACAACAGAGGTTTTCGAGAGTCCGTCTCTCCACAATTCAGACTTTTCCTTTTTTTGTTTTTCCCTCCCCCTTCCTAATCTTGTTTACTTCTATTTATACTACATCTAACATCTATTCCTAATCGACCCAACTATTTAGATTGGTTGTGACTGTTCTCATTTGTAACTGCTCCAAATTTGATGGTGTTTTGGCTTCAAGGGTTATGCCCTTTCTCCACTGGTTACACCCTTTTGAGTCGCACTTCTGGCCTCAAAGGTTGCGTCTCTGCACCAAGGGTCATGTCCCCTTGATTCACATCTCTTGACCTTGTGCCCCTTGGGTGGATCGTGTCTGTTGGGAGATCACCAAGGGTCATGTCTCTTTGATTCGCATCAAGGGTCATGTTCCCTTGATTCACATCTTTTGACCTTGTGTCCCTTGGGTGAATCGTGTCTGTTGGGTGGTCAGTACTACTTGGGTGGTCCAGAACTGTTGCTTCTCTTACTCGTTGCTTGTGAGTGTACACCTAGTGATCGATGGCTTACGCTTATCAATACCCGCACCTAAAAGACTTACCTTGTCATCAACATGATAAGTTGGAAAAACCTCTTGTAATTTAGCCATAGATTCCCAACTATTTTCACTTGTAGGGAGATTCTGCCATTGAATTAAGACTTTCACGTTGTTAGGTTGTAATTCATGTATATCTAAAACAGAGTCTGAATAAACCTGTAGTTCCATAAATTCATAATGACCTTCATGTGTGTAGAAAGAGTTTTTTTCAATGTCATCTTCCTTCATTATGATTTGGTGGTATCCGGATCTTAAATCTAGTTCTGAAAAGATGTTGGCCCCTCCTATCTTGTCCAACAATTCCTCAATTACAAGGATGGAAAATTTGTTGGGAATGGTGATTTTGTTCAGGGCCCTATAATTTACACAGAGCCACCAACTGCGGTCTTTTTTTCTAACTAAAATGACAAGACTGGAATAAGGACTTGTAGATGGTCGGATGTTTCCTGCTTCTAATATTTCAACAACCAATTTTTGAATTTCTATTTTTTGATAGAGAGGATACATGTATGGTCTGATATTCGGTATTTGGGCTCCTTCTTTGAAATGAATGGCATAGTCCTGATTCTGTCGAGGAGGAAGTCTTTCTGGGGGTTCAAAAATTGAGGGGAAATCATGTAACACATCTTGTAATTATGACAAAATTGAATCCTTCCAATCTATTTCTATTTGAATGTGACGATAGTCGATAAGGAACCTTTCTCCCTGTTGCAAAGCCTTCAGCATAGAATTAAATGAGATGTCTTTCTTTGATAGTTTTGGTTCTCCCTTTAAAATCACTTTTCTGCCATCAATCTTGAGGGTCAGGGTTTGTTGTTCAAAGTTGACTCTAATCTCTCCCAGTCTTGCTAACCACTCCATGCCTAAGACCACATCTACCCCTCCGAGGCCAACCAAGAAGAATTGTTGTTGTACCTGTACTTCCTGCACCTTCAGGGGAACTTCTCTGCAAACTCCCTTACATTTGATTTTGTGGCCATCTCCAACTTCTACCACGTATGACGGGGTGTCATCCACCTTTAATTGTAACTTTTTCCACCAGTTCCTTAGAAATGAAGTTGTGGGTGGCGCCGCAATCTATCAATACTATGACTTTGTGATCACCAATATTTCCCCAAACCTTTAAGGAACATCGAGAAGTGAATCCCACAATACTAATAATGGATAACTGGGGCGCTTCTCTAATCTCTGGTTCGGGTTCCTCTTCGGCGTCTTCAGCTTTATCTTCATTTGTTACCAACATTACCCGAAGTTGTTTATTTTTGCATACATGAGAGGCACTCCACTTTTCTTCACGGTGAAAACATTCTCCTTTATTCCTTTTCACTTGAAGTTCTGCTTTGGTTAATCATTAAAATCTTCTAGGTTGGTTGTTGTTTTCTGGTTTGTTCACGGATGTACTGCCAGCAAAAGAATTAGATGGCCCATTACCTTTCTCTCCACCTTTTTGAATAACACCATAAGTAACAGTCTTCGTATAGGACAGACTTCGGTAAGAAATGTTGAATTTTGAATTTGAGTTTGAAGTACCATTCGGTCCCACCATCCAAATTGCTTGGTTTTTCTGCTCGATCATTAATGCCTTCTAGACTATGATTGATAAAGTATCATTGAGTTTAATTTCTGCCCCAATGTCTTCCTTTAATCCGTTCACAAAAATGTCCTTTAAACATTCTTCATTAACATCTTTCAACATAGCTGCAAACCTTTTGAATTGCTCAATGTACTCTGCCACCACTTCTTCTTGTTTAAGTTCCAAGAGGGCAGCAAAAGGGTTGAGAGTGGCTAAAGTTTGGAACCTTTCAAGAATAGTAAGTTTGAAATCTCCCCATCCAATATCAAAATTGTAATTTTCTCACCATTGGAACCAAGATAGCGCATCTAGTGCCACCATAACTACCTGAATTTGCTCTTCTTCTAGTTTATCTCTCATTTGAAAGAAGCGTTCCAATATATTTATCCAACTATAAGCATCGGATTCTCCATCATATATGGGGATTTCCACTTTTCTCCAGCCTGTTTTTCCTTCTTCAGCGTGGCCCTTGGGTGTCTCTTTTCCATTGACGGAAACTCCGAAAGTGCCCTCTTCCGACTGTTTAGACAAATTTTCCACCATGACTTCTAGGCGCGCAAAACATGTTTCATGTTGTTGTCGTTCTGCATCTCGATTTTGTCGGTCTACCATCAGCATTTCCAAAATTCTCTCCATTGTGTCTGGATTATCGGAATTAGATCAAGTTGTCACCATTGTTGGAAACAAAGCACCAGATCGGTGCTCTGATACCAAATTGATAGGAACAGAGAAGATGGAATAGAATAGAAAAGATGAAATAGAATTTTTATATAAGTAATATTAAGATATTTTTATACAACACACGTTTTTGAGAGTGTGTTTCTCCACAATTCAGACTTTTCCTTTTTTGTTTTTCCCTCCCTCTTCCTAATCTTGTTTACTTATATTTATATTGCATCTAACATATATTCCTAATTGACACAACTATTCAGATTGGTTGTGATTGTTCTCATTTGTAACTTCTCTAGATCTGATGTTTTGACTCCAAGGGTTGCACCCTTTCTCCACCGGTTGCACCCTTCTGAGTCGCACTTCCAGACCTCAAAGGTTGTGTCTCTGCACCAAGGGTCATGTCCCCTTGATTCACATCTCTTGACCTTGCGTCCCTTGGGTGGATCGTGCCTGTTGGGTGGTCAGCACTCCTTGGGTGGTACATAAATGTTGCTTCTCTTACTCGTTGCTTGCGAGTGTACACCCTAGTGATGGGTGGTTTACGCTTATTACATACGCATATCAACAATATAAATTAAACATAAAATAATCAATTCAAACACAATTCAATTATAAGATTAAGCTTAGGCTTAATTTTATTTTGGTCCTGTTACAACTGATGCATGACAATGATCCCTGAACAAATTTATGTTCAAATTTAATCCTTTAACTGTTATATAATGAAATCCTTCCACTGCTTTTTCTCTACCTTAAAATCATCAAATCTTTATTTTCACTCGAAACCTTCAATCAAAACATCAAAATAATTCCTCCTCTTCAAAAGACATCACTTTCTACAAATCTCATCAAATTATCGCAAAATTACTGTAATTTGCAGCATGACGATGCTCATCCTTAGGGGCACCATGCTCCTTGTTATTAGGATTGAAATGCAGTCCTATAAGAAATGGAAAAAAAAAATAAGCATTGGGCCTAGTAATATATTACTTAATGACAGGATTTCATAATCCAGTTGCTTTATAACAGATTTTATTGCTTGAAACAACAAAATCATAGACATGTTTGAATAAATTTCTCGATAAACACTTATAGTAACAAAAAAAAAGATAAAATAAATTAAATTTATTTCACAAGTTGTTATGGAAATAATAGTTGGGCCTAGTTGTGAGGCCCAGTTGATGTTAAAAGATAGTGCGTTCAACTAATTCATTGAATGTGGACCACGACTGAGTCACAGCTAGCAGTTGAGGATGCGCGAGTTGGGGTCGGTATTCTCGGAGGCAGTTCGTGGAGCAACTGCAAGGTAATGTGCCTATAAGTATTCAGTGGTTACAGTCGAAAAGGTACACACATTTTGACTCTCCCTCTTTCAATTACACAGAGCACACACCCCACATCCATTGGTGTATTTCTCTGTGATCATTCACCTCAAGGTATCATTCCCTATTGATATTCTTGAAGTAGCAGAGTTGGAAGTGATCCTAAAGCAAGCATTCAGTACCTTTGTACTGTACAGTTGTGTTCTGAAAATAATCAGAACACAAGTTAAAATCAATTTACACACTTTATATTTTATAAAATAATGAGAATCCCTCAACACACAACTCAGTATACGTCACACAAAAATCTGGAATAACCATATCTGTATTTCAATCATCTCTTTTTAATTATGGTTCTTGAACGGTGGAGTTTGAGAATTCAGTCCAAGTCAAAAAGCTTCAAACACATGGTGAAAAACTACTACTGTTTGATATCTAATGAAGTTCATTAGGCTCTTTTTTCCTAATCCTTTGATCACCATAAGGAAGTTAATCATCATTTACACCATTTGTCATGATACACTTTCACGACATTCATAGTACCAACCAACAACTTTCTCATCAAGCATTTCTTAATCTCCTGCACATTTCAACATTATCTTACCTTACAATTGAATTACTGCAGACCAGAGCAGAAGTTACACATATGAACAAAACTAAAATATCCACAATTCGAAGCAACGCTTAATTCTAACAAAATAATCATGGTAGAAACATGAAAATGCATAAACTATATTCTAATACCAAATTTCGATTCAACACATTTGCAATTGACTTAAAAGCAACTCAGGATGGAATATAAAGAGTAGGCCTGAAAAGACATAAATCTAATTCTACGAATGGAGGCAGGAGTGGAAACTAACCAATTTCGGCCAAGGACATCCTCATGCTCGTGCGCGTCGGTGACGACGAAATCGCAAGGTGTCGTTTGGAGGAGGTTTTCAACAACAAGGAATGGGAACAAGAGAGCCTCGTTGAAGACAAACCCTTCCTCCTCTTCGTACCCGCTCAGATCGGAATTGTTGCCCCACTCCATTCACAAAGCAATCTTTGTCCCTTGTTCAACCCATACACACGAATGAATCAAATGGAGTAGCAGCAATGATGTCGAGGCGAGAGGTTGAGGAATGAAAAGAATCGCACAACCTTTAGGTTTCTTAGGTATTAATTAGAAACACATATTGCCAACATCAGTTTTTAATAAAACAGATGTTAAGCAAAAAATTGTTAACATCGATTTTCAGTAGAACCGATGTTAATTGACCAACATTATATTGAACATAAACAAATTTTCTTAAAATATATTTTCCCATACTAAATAACAAGGTGCATGGAAAAATAAACACAATTGTGTAGTGATCGGACAATGTTTATCAAGAGAAGAGACGGATAAATAAAATCTTGTTTTTCTGGAGCGATAATGGTAATAAGATGAGGGCTAAATAGTCATTTTTTCCTGAAAGTGTTTGATGATGACAAATTTATCCCTGAAAGATGAAAAAATAAAATTTAGTTTCTGAAAGTGTAAAAAGTGTGACAAATTTATCCATCCGTTAACTTTCATCCATTAATGTTAATGGATCTGCCTACATACTACTTGGGGACAAAAATGTCACAAAAATGTTTGCTCAATCAATTACCTTCATTAATTGGTTGGCACTTTCCTCAGCAATCAACACATCATGATCGAATAGTCCACATCGCATCACACAAACTTGATCGAATGGTTAACTCCACTTCATTAAAGAAAACCCTAGTGCGACGCACCACACTCCACTAAGCCCTACACTTCAATCCACTTGAGTAATGCCAATGGTCAACTCCACGTCTCTGTCCACTGAGCCTCTACTCAAGCAACACCAACCAGAACCTGAAATGCCACTCACGAATATGAAGACGAAGTTGAGGAAGAAGTAGAAGAGGAGGAAGAGGAAGAAGACGACAACGGTAAAGACCAACAACAACAAGCGAAGACTAAATCTTGAAGCTTTTGGAACCGTTGAGCAAGGACCATGTCCTCAACCTTCTATGGGAAGTGACAGTGATGCACCGCAACATTGCATAGAGGATCCAAAAGGTGGTGGATGAAGATCCAGAGCACTGAGATATATGTTCACGAATTAGGGTGCCACCGGAACCAATGAAGGTCATGTGAGCAAACATTTTGTGAAATTTTCATCCTTAAGTACCACGTAGGTGGATCCATTAATGTTAATGGAGGAACAAATTTATAGTACTTTTTACATTTTCAATGACTAAATTTTAATTTTTTTATCTTTTAAGGACGAATTAATTATCATTTTACACTTTTAATGACGAAAATGATAATTTACCCTAAGATGAGAGACAAAAATCTGTCCTTTGTACAAGGATGTTGAACCTCTTGGAGTGTGATTATAATTTGTCAAAGTCATGTTAGCGTACATAACATGTAGATTGGTTACATAAATGTCGCACCTGACATATATTATAACTGCATTAGCTGCATTTCATGTAATTTTTTTGTAATTTAGTTTAGATAACTGCCATCAGAACTACGATTTTGATTTAAAATAAAACCTAATTTTCATTATATAATGCCCCATGAAACAAATAGGAATTTTTGATATGGCCAGTACCACATCATGAGGTAACCACACACCAAAAGACTTAATTTACTGATGCAACTAAGCAATACATTTTGAAAAGTGAAATTAAGACACATAAACCATATTCATCAATCAACTTCTAGCAGTTGGAAATAAACATGCGAAGATCACTAGACAAAAATGACTTCACATTGACACATGAGGACAGTAAAAACCAAACCAAGCAAAAGAAAAGCAATTTAAACATATCATCCCAAATCCAATGGACTGCTACCGATCGAGTACATCCTTTTTTCAAGGTAACTGTTTAGGCCAAAAGCAAGCTTAGAGATGGAGGTTAGCACCTCCAAATGCAGGCATTATTGTCTCATACCCATTATCATTAAACTGCTGCATTTGCATACCCGACCCATTGCCATAATTCAGCAGTGTCATATCTTCAATTGCTGGTGTTTGCATGTGGGGTTGGTATGATGGTGTTTGCATTATTTGGGGTTGGAAAAATGCGGGTGATTGCATCTGGGGTTGGAATAATGCTGGTGACTGCATCTGGGGTTGAAATGTTTGTGTCATCTGGGATTGGTATGTTTGTGTTTGGAATTCTGGTGTTTGGATCTGGGTTTGGAATTCTGGTGTTTGAATCTGGGGTTGGAATGCAAATGTTTGCATAGGGGGTTGGTATGTCAGTGTATGCATTATCTGGGGTTGCAATGTTGATGTTTCAACTTCGGGTTGGTTTGGTATCACCTGGTTGGCTTTCAGCATTTCCATCCTTTTATCAATGTCTTTCAGGTTCTGTTCAATTATCGATGAAAGAACATTCATATCAGCTGTGGTCATATTAATATCAGGCTGAAACATTCCTGTCGTAAAGCACTGAGTCATGAACAAGGACATTTCAGTCTCCTTGTTTTCCTTCACAATTTTCTGCAACTTTTCATTACTCTTCTCGATTCTTTGTGCAATGAAACTCTCTTGGTTCACCATCTTTTTGCTTTGCTCCCATTGTGGCATGCTCATGAACTTTCGCAGCACATTTTCAACACCCGATTCGGATGGCCAAATCACTGGCCGAGGATCATTGGGGCCATAAACTATAGTACATGCTTCAACGCCACAAAGCATGCTGAGTTCCTCTGTCTTCTTCAGCAGTGACTGCTTCCGTTTCTTGCACACGTTTTTTCTTTTAGAATCGTTGCCTATGAATGTGAGTTTCAGCTTTCCTGGGGCCATGATGATGACCAGAAGAAAGGGAGAAACAAAATGAGAAGGGAAAATAGTTGGTTGTGGTTTGTACGGCCACCAAGAATCTCTTTATATAGACTAATTTGATGCATACATGGTTTGATTTTTTGTCTGAATATTCCATCTGGTTTTGCACATTCAAATGTCACATCAAATATATGCCATTCCATATGTAAGGGATTTAGAGAATTTGGCACTTTAATGATATCCAAGTTTGTAAAATTTTCATTAGGTATGAGTTGGTAAATTTCTTGATTGAGTTGGTATGAGAATGGTAGTATATAAAATAAAATCATATTTTCATCTTTGAATTCCATGCATACATGGATATATTGTAATTTTTTATTGTTGCATTTTAACTGTTGCCATTTTAAATTGACAACCGGTTTTGAACGTTGAAATGCAACTTGAATGTCATACCATACATTAATAATATAGAGAATCCAACACTATAATGATACTTAAGTTTTAAAATTTCATTATGAATTCTCATCGTTGACTCTCATGCTGAAATAGATAAATTCTAATTCTTGATCACATTTTGACCATTGTCATTAATGTAAGATTCTTCATGTTAAACATTTATAATTTATTATTAAATAATAAATCATTTGTGTGACCATTTCACAACATATTTTAGAAGGATTTTTCTTTCTTATTATATATATATATATATATGTGTGTGTGAATTTATATGAATGCATAAATGTGAGAATTTATTGCAGCCCTTATAAAAAAAAGGTGTTTGGTTTTATGATGTTTATAAATTAGAAATGATCCAATGAATAGCTTGGAGAATCCAGCGGTAGAATGATATTGATGAAGTTATAAAATTTATGTTGAATTTCATCGTTGATTTCCATGCCAAGATTAATTCTAATTTTTAATCATATTTTTATGAGTTTTAAATTGAGTAATATTCTTCATATTATATACTTAAAGTATATTACTAGTTGATATAGTATTTATAAGGAATGTCGTATAAATTCACTGATTTATCATCAAGAAATTAGATCAGTTGGTTGAAGACATAAATTATTATAAAGTTTCTGATATTCAATGAACAAAATAAATGCACGTGAAATAGAATATTTACATTAGAAAAAAGTCTTTAAGTGTACTTTTAGGCCCAATAACATGGTGAAATTTGGTTTTAATTATTAAAAAAAATATTGGTTTTGGTACTTAAATTTTTTTAATAACAATCTTTTTCTTAAACATATGTGATCTTTTATTTTTTTTAAAATTATAATCAAATACTTTTTGTTGGTGGTGGGTCTCAAGTTTTAGAACTTCAGAGAAATAGTTAAATACACCTCTTTATTATTGACAAGTGCATATTCGCAGAAGAGATTGGGATTCTACGCTTTGCGTGGTCATGGGTGGTGGCGGGATTCGTCAAAGATGGAGATGTGAAGTGGGAGGAAATTGATAGCACTGGAAGTACAAGGGGCAGATCTAGATCTGGACGAAGAAGCCGTTAATGCAGAAGGTGTTAAGTATGGAGCAACACGTGCAGTAGTGGGGTGTGTACGTAGGGGAGGACTAGCATTAAGGGACAGTGCTTTTCGAAAGTGTAGAGGAAAAACTCTGAGACGATGGTATTTAGGAAGTCTTGCTTCTCACTTCATAAATCCATACAACTATTTTTTATTTCGGAAAACCTTATAAATAACACTTCTGAAAAGTAGTTTTCAAAAGGATTATAACACTTTCGGAAGTAATTTTTAGAAGTGTTAAAATTTTAAATGCTTTCTGGAATTAAATTGATTTTTGAGGAACAAGATTACCATGGCCTTGAGCCAACCTTGCATGCAGGCCCGAAGCTATAAAACGAAGGGGAAATGTTGGTAAAAATGTTGCGCTTAGAAGTTAGAACCCCAAATAATTAAGATTCTAAAAATAATAGTAAAATAAAATATGATACTAAAGTCAGAAGAATTTGTATTTTTTCAAAAAAAAAAAAACTTAAAAACTTAAAAAATTAAAAAAATAAATATAAATAAAGGACAAAAGTTGAGAGTTCACATTAATTTACCATATAATTAGTTTATTTTTATCATAACATTAATTTACCATATAATTAGTTTATTTTTATCATAACATTAATTTAAGATGAGTGAAATGATCATTTATTCTCATATAATTATGAATTTATTATCAAAATCTATGTTAGATTAATCTTTTTTCATAACAATCTTTTTCTTAAGTTTCTCAATCTTTAAATATTTCAACAATTAAATCTAAGCTTAAATGATGCAATACGTTTCATAGCATATTGTTTTACGTGGATTTCATTAGGGCTTTGCATACATTTGATAATGAATTAGGTTTGGTTAATTAACTTCATTTATATTTCTTAGGTTTTCCTTATCTATGACTTTGTTATCTTTCCGTGTGCTTTTGGCTGTATGCAAAATTTCACACATTACTTTTGCTACCCGAATGAGCTCTTGTAGACATGTATTAAAATTTTATGGGTCTGGGACAAAATAATAAATAACATCCTCCTCTTATATTTGTATTTGAAAATATAAATATTGCATAAAAAAAAATAGATACGTAATTAAATTTAAAATGATACATTTAATGCATTAAAATAATAAAATCATTTTAACAAATTTTAAAAAGATATATAACATTTTTTGTTCAATTTAGTATTGTGTTATGGTTTTTTGTTTATATCTCCAAATAAAATTACATACAAATAAATATTTGTATATAAGATGGGCATGAAAATAAAACAAACTCATCCATGTATGATGATTTTATTGGATTTATGTAAACTGGCAGGGAACCCTCACATTTAATTTTTACAGTTTTATTTTACTTATATATTTTAAAAATATTAATTTTATATTTAATTTAATTTGATTTAGTTTCATTTTTATATTTGACCCCTCAAAGAAAATCTCTAACTCCATTGCTATCGTCTGTCATCGAAAAAATATAATTTATATTAAAGCTTACATATATATATATATATATATATATATATATTATGTTCTTTATCAATAACTAATTAACTTTTATTTTATGTATATTATAATTTAATTGTTTTCTTATCTTATTAAAAAATAAACACTTTAAGTCTATTATCATATATATATATATATATATATATATATATATATTACATGATGATGTATTAGGTGAGTTGAAAATTTATTTAATATAAATTTATGAATATAACACATCATAAAAAATAACTAGCAACCAAAACAGTGATATATCATATTTTAATTTAAATAAAACATGACTTGAAATAAAATAATAATTTTAATTTATTTATAAATATCAAATAAAATAATATACAAAATATTATTATTATTATTTTATTTAATATTTTGAGTCTTTTTTAACCTGTGCCATTGCATCTTAAGACAAGGTCCGAGGCCAAACCTGCTTGAATGTTTAAAACCTTGTTGAAAGATTTAATGAATTTTAGAAGTTCGAAAAACTACCTTGGAGGAAGCATAAATCCTCCCAGCTCAAGCACTTGCCACACTATGGTGGTGCCTCCACATATACTATATCATTTGTTTTTTTGCAAATCCACTACCAAATAATAAGAGAGATATTTTAAAGAAAAAATATATAATTACGCTTAAGAAATTAACATTTTTATTAAATAATTACTAAATTTTTAGTTTTTATAGAGATCATTAAAAAACTTAAAAGCATAAAACGATCAATTATTATCTCATTGTTGGGCCAAAGTGCTATATCATCTCTAATATATATACAATGCTTTATCAATTATTATTATGCTTTCTACTTCTTCTTCTTATAATTATTAATTTCTTTGTCCAACTTATATATACACGACTACGAAACAGGCTTTCTATATCGATTCTACGGTGTATTCTACGTTGGTTCTCCAACCATCTTTATAGCTAGGCGTCGTTGAAAGGTAAGACTTTCTACGTCGGTTCTTGAACCGTCTTAGAATGTCTCATTCTAAGACGGTTCTTAGCATACAACCGTCTTATATTGCGTCTTTAAATTTTTTTTATTTTTTATTTTACATCATTCTAAGTCGGTTATAGGCTACAACCGTCTTAGTATGGGACATTCAAAAATGGTTCTTAACTTATAACCGTCTTAGAATGAGACATTCTAAGACGGTTCTTAGTCAATAACTGTCTTAGAAGTCTACTTTCTAAGACGGTTGTTGAGATAACTTTTTTAAATTAAAAAAATAACTTTTCTAAAAAGGTTTTTTAGCAAAAATCGTCTTAAAAGTCTACATTCTAAGACAGTTTTCTAGATAACCGTCTTAGAATGTCTTTTTTAAATTAAAAAAATATAGAGGATTTCAAGACAGTTTTTTTTTGCAAAAACCATCTTAGAATATCTTTTTTAAAAAAAATTAAAAATGAAATGAAATGAAATGCTTGATGTTTATTTGATTTGGTCTGCTCAATGTGCAATTCATGATTAGATTATCAAGAGAAATAAGCCTACGAGATTACTATACAATTACTCACTTTGCATCATAAAATATAAAAAAAAATGCAAAATAACACTTTACACTAGTGTTAAACTGCTAATTCAAAAAATAAATAAATAAGGTGCATAATTCTAGTGAAACTAGTTACGTACAGTCATGCAATAATTTACACAAGTGGAACTAGGAGCAAATCAATTAAAAATATAATAGTCTTATTTCACATGCATTCAAACTCACTTAGTATAACAACTTTCATATTACTTAGGGGGCAAATAATAGTTCACATGCTTTAGTGATGAGAAGAAAGTAAAAGCATCACATAAAACATGAGATGTTATTCTTGCTTAAGAAGGTCCATTGAACAATTGGACCAATAATGTGGTTAAACCATCATTGTCTTGACATTTAGAGCAAGTTTCTTTTACTATTAAAAATAAGCAAATTATAAAAGAAAAAAATGATACTCGTAGGTTTTGACTAAGAAAAAAGAACACAATTATCTCCAAAATCAAAAGTGAAAACTATATATATATATATATATATATATATATAAAATAATATATATATATATATATATATATATATATATATTACTATAGGAAAAAAGAAAATGTCATTATCTTTGACTTAAAATTCTGAGTGCTTTCAAATTAAGGAAAAATACATTAAATATTTGACTTAAGCGATAAGTGATGCAATAGAGGTTGTTACTATTCTTAAGCACGAGTACCTTGTGCAATTTCACTATGACAACAGAGTTATTGTTGGTATAGAGTTGAACAACTTTTGAAATTTGATTCATTAGTTTATGAATTGGGCCTGCATGTACGTTCATACATAGATATTACATTATGCTTATAAATGAGATATTATTATTAAAAAGTTTTAATTACTGTCCTTAGATATTACATTAATGAATTAAAAAAATATTTATTATGTAAATTGTAAGAGAGTGTAAAAAAGATTATAAATAACATAATTTTTTACTTCTTAATAAAAATATATTTTTTATTTTAATTTTATTAATATTCTTAAAATATTAGTTAGCATTTGTCTTATTATTATTAGCCTTGGTTCTGTATGGAGATGAGTGGTTCTGTATGGAGATGAGGGTGGGGATGAGACTTTTATTCCCTCCTCCAAATATTCACTACACACAAATTTATTGCCTAATTTAACCCACCATATTTAAATAACACAGTTGGGATATAACTATATAATAATATTATAACCGAAAGTACTATTTACTTTGAACTTATATATAAAAGCAAAAATAACTGATTTTATATCGACTAAGAAAATTAGTTAATATCATTTAATTTTATTAATTTCAAATAAAAAAATGTTATTTTTAAAATACTTTTAATCAAATTAATCAAATTAGATGCTAATATCAAATTAATCCATATATATATATATATATATATATATATATATATATATATATTCCTTGTCGCATGTTATTTATTATTCATTAAAAGCTTATAACAAAATTACAACATTATACTTATGTAGCAGAAATTTTAATCGAACATTGTTTGATAGTGGAATGACACTAGGGATCCAGCCTGAATCACTTGACTAGATATAGATAAAATGAAAACATCGTTATCTCTATGTCTAGTTGTAACTAGCAGTCAAAATTAAATGAATATTGCCAAGTACTAGTTAGTAGTTACTAGACTATATGAATTGGAACATTATGCATAAAAATAAAATAAACAGAGAAGGATATGAACATATGCTATTCAATAGCATGTGGATGACCAAGATAGACCAAAAACATGATTAATAGCCATCTTGAAAATAAAAAATCTAATTGTGTATACAGACAAGAACACGAATGATAGAGGAGAACAAGTGATGATGCTCTCTCATTCAAAACAGAATAGACAAAATTGTTATTAGAAAATAATCGAGCAAGAAAATACTTTGGTTCACTTACCGCCAGAAGCTTTGCAAACCTACACAAGACACTTAAGTTAACTTAGCCATTAAACTTAAAAACACTGATGTTAAAGTTAAGCCTATTTGTATTACCTCATCTTCTCTCATGCCCCTCACTCCTTGAGGTGGTGATAAATTAGAAGATGGTGAGACAAGAGCCTGTAATGTTCCATGGATAGGGAAAATCTCATACATGAGAAACATTATATGTCAACGAAGGGTGAGGTTAGCAGATCCACACGCAGAAATTATTATACCGAGGATTCATTACCTGAGGTCTTGGGGAATATGCATGGGTGATGCTCCATATGATGGTCTTCAGTCCTGAAAGTTATAAAAAAAAAAAAAAGTTAAAAAAACATAAACATATGATAAAAAAAATATGTATATTTATCAGCCATAAAATAAGGGGTAAATAATGACACTAAAAAAACAAAAATAAGAAACTACTAAGGGTGATAAAAGATCGAATCCAATCAGTAAATCTGATCCAATCCAAACTAGAGAAACACAGGCCTCTTCCCTGCAAGCCTCTTGCATATTCCTTCCATGAATTGATGCAGAGTTACAAATACTTGTGGAGTTTAGTTACCTTTTCTCAGTGAATATGGAATAAGATTTAACAACTGTAAAATACTTGTGGAGTTTAGTTACCTTTTGTCAATGAATATGGCATAATCTTTTTTATTTAAGCAGACCACAAATTTACTTTTTCTGTCTTCAAAATCTGTCAGTTGATGAAGGAGCCTGTTCAAGATGATTGGGTTAATATTAAAAGGATACTAAGGTATGTCCAGGGTACTCTATGAGGGAAAGAATAGACAAATGAGACAAATAAGCATAAGTGTTACTTCCTATGGTCATCTTACCAAGCTCAATGCCTAACATAATCAATAACCTCTTCTCTATATTCATTACGAGCTTCTTTCAAATGCTTCAATTAGTCACTGCAAGCTCGTTCTTTGATTTGCTTATCAGTTTCCTCCAAAAGGGAAATTGAATGTGCCTGATGAGTTATATAGTATGATGCCTACAAAAACATGAAGAATAACATTCATCACATATCTTTTTCATTTTTTCCCTAAAATTTAAATGATATTCAAAATCAATTAAGCAATTAGAAATTCCAAATGACAAACTATAAAGGACAAAAGGCATCACATAATAGCTGACAGATTATTGAATGGTATGACACCACACTCTAACATCTCAATCAAGGTGAATAAATGATAGATCAGAGATGTGAAGCAAAAAGAAAGACTATACCTATTTGTCCATCAACATTTGAAGCCAATGGTGGCATACCTGAACTTCGTCCAGCAGCAGGACCCTGCAAATGTCACTTCCACTAAAATAACCTAATCTCAACAATCAGTCAGCTAATACAATAAGATAACATGCTATCACTTACAATAGCACGGGCAGGGGCAGGGGCACTTGAAGATTGCTGATATTTCAATAGAAGTAGAAACTTTCTTCTCATTAATCTTCTCATACTTATGCTTCTTAATACCAGCTTTCAATCCCTGCCAAGGCAGACTGCAGAACTACCAAATAAAAAAAATAGTAGGTGATAAAAATCATAAATTAAATAACAAAGGAGAAAGGCTAATTACCTTCCTCTTAAAAAGTACATAAGAGCATATCCAAGTGACTCTAAATCATCCCTACGGCTTTGCTCTATCAAAGCATGAAAATGATATTTTTAGTTTCATATCAATGGTATTCAACAAAAAAATAAGAAAGGGTATTGATCAAAAGAGACATACGAGCATACCAATTCCTAGAGATGAGTATTCATACTGGCATACCTAGCAGTTCCGGTCAAATTCTTGTTCTCTCTGCAAAAGTATATAATTCTCTACATGATGCCATTGCCTGCATGCTTACATATATATATATATATATATATATATATATAAGTGGGGTGCCCCACCATTAGGATCAAAGGTCCCAAATCATAAATTCCTAAATCTTTGGAGATTTGAGAGGCAAAGTTAAACAACTAACACAATAGAATTAGGTTGAAAGGTGTATACTATTTTCATGAATTTTTATTTATTAATGAGGACCCTAATTCAACCTAAGGCCCCTATGCCTACTTCCACTTCCACCAATGAAACCGTAAACTCTTATATCCCCCAATTAATGAAACAGGAACACCAATAATAGGCTTCCATTATTTTGTTTACAATCACCATTCAGCAACACTGCAATCTGGCAAACATGTGTCCTTTAGAGCTCAAGAATACATTTAAGCTAGCTAAATACAAGTATGTATGCTTAATGGAAAGCCTCATCAACCTCCCCCATTCTACTCTAACACAAACAACTCACCCTGATTTATGGCCGCAAAGACACAAATAAACTATACGTAAACTTAAAGCTTAATCATACATAAACAAAAGCTTAATCAATTATCGAATTAATTTATTTTGATCAACATAAAAAAATTAAGATTAACATATATGCAGTTATCCAAGGTAAAATAAATTTAAACTATACGTAAAAAATAATTAAAAATTGTTTAGGTGTATACTATGGTGTTGGCTTTCCTTCACTTCTTTTCACATAGATCTTCAGTTGAATGATATAAAATAAAGGGAAAAAAATCCTCAAGAGAGAAATTGAATAATATGAAGAAAAATTCCAAAAGGCAAGTTTATAATTGATTATTAGTTGTTCATGGGTAGAAACACTCAGGAGTATGAATGCCTTAGTTTTCATTGGACATACGATGAAAAACAAAAATAACTTCACTGGAAAAAGCAGCAAACACATTTCGAAGCAAGAAACAGATAAAGAAACTTTATTCTTTCTTTTCAATTAATGTTTGAAATGTTAAAAAACATAGCGGTATTCAATTAAATGCCATATATAATTGAGCTGATTAGCCTAACACTATTTTTGGGTACATAAAGGGGGTTGAAGCTCAATTAAATCCAACATAACTTGCACACTGATCTGAACACTTATAAAAAAGACAGATAATGTATAACTATTTAAAAAAATTAAATATATAGTATCACTATTAAAAAAAACTACCAAGTACTAACACAACCCTATCAACAGACTGCAAATAGGAGTCAACTTTTATTTTGCATATTGTAGTCTTAGCCTAGTAACAGAGTAGAATAAGAAAGGAAACAACCATTTAAGTTGGGCCACCAAATTGTTCTGCATGAATCGAGGGATAAGTTACCGATTGTTTGATAATTCTATTTAAAATTTCAGCTTTTAGGCATTTATGTTAATCAAGGTTTGAAATGTGATTTCACAAAAAAAATAAAGCTCAAAAATTTAAGTAAGGCCTACAGGGTACCTACAGTTTCATTTTATCCACAAGTTCTTCACACATAATCATAAAAAGAAATGAGAAACCATTTAACTTCATTGGTAAAAAAAATGGATGTATCATTAGACCAACAAATAAGACATGGAGAAAAACAATTGGCAAAACATGCCTTATTCTAAGAACTAAAATCAAAACAGAAGGACATGAGAAATGATACCTGCAACGTCTTGGGTATCATATGTGCCCCTGTATACAGTAACATATGCCCCATGAGCCATAACTTATCGCAGATCCAATTTGGCCAAATCAACCTCCCACTCTTATTTGGGGCATTTAGTCTCGATGCTCCTCGACGAAACCCTGCTCAAGTGCTTTTCCAGCTGTGCATCCAAACTCTTGAGATCAATCTTATCAGCTCTGAATATCATATCCTTACTGCTCATGTTTCCAGCACCCTTCATCTTTGAATTCAAAGCCCCTTCTGCTTCCATCTTTGGTGTCCTAACACCCTCGCCTTCCGAATCCATCTTCACCACTCACAACTTCAATTTGTACAAACCCAACGATGTCAAAATAATTCAAAAATCACTACTACAAAAACCTGATTTTACCACATAGGATCAAAGATGGTTCTAGGAAACCGATGTCGTAAAAAGCGCGGTGGCATTTTTGCAATTAATCACAACTATTCAAAGACGGTTGTATGGAAACCGTATTTGAAATGTTTATTTAAAGTCGGTTTTAGCTACAACCATATTTGAAACTTGTATTCAAATACGGTTTTATTAAAACCGTCGCGAATGTGGCTTTCCATTTTTCCCATATCTTCTTGTTTTCTCCCAGAGAAAGCTAGGTCGAGGTCGGGTTCGCATGCTTATTGTGGTCTCACGCCTCCACGAGAAGATGGTCATCAATCTCATCGAGGCCAAGCTCGGTAACAAAATCCTGGACTTGAGCTGCGACGTGGGCGGGCCCATGTGGGCCATCACGCTCACATCTGCGCCAGCGTCGTCGGCATCAACATCAACGAGTAGCAGTCAATCGCGCAAGGATGCACAACAAGAAGGCTGGGTTGGACTCTCTCTGCCAGGTCGTGTGTAGGAATTTCCTCTGCAGAAAGCCCCATGACAAGGACGAACAAAACTCAGGTTAGGGTTTCGTTTCATTTGATTGGGAAATTGGAAGACAAAAACAACCCCCGCCACCTTGTTTCTTTCCAGTACTCTTTTTTCAAAAACACGTTGTTTCTTTCATTTTAATTTATCTTATGAAGTTTGGGATGTTGGGTTCAGCACATTGGGGTACTTCCTATATTTTGAAAAGAGATATTTTTTCTCGCTATTTTTCCAGTTTCCACTGCAATTTTGAAAGGAGTCATAAATGTGGTTCCATGATGAAAGGGAGAATTTGGGGAGCAGTTGATATCTCACATTGATTCCATGATGAAAGACTTCAACGCTTCGTTCAAAGGAGAAGATCCTGTGCAGCAGGCTGGTAAGATTTAAGTTTTTTTCATTTGTGAGAAATTAAATGAGAATGATTTAAAATTATGATATCATGAACTGATTTATTTATTTAATAATTATTATTAATGTGTGAGTAATGTATGGTCTGATTTTAAAATCTATCCTGTTATGTTTCCTTAAATCAACATTTAGATATGTGGGCTGTGAGATGTATTTTTGCTAAGTGGTTGACTTTAAAGCCGTTATTCCAAGGTGCAGAAGTCAAAGGTACACCAAATATCTTTCAGGTACTTGATACAATAACTTACTGTGTTCTGATTCTATATTTAAATATTGTTATGGATGTAGCCTCCATATTATTACCTTGTCATTTTGTCTCCCTATTGGGGGTTGATCATTCTCTTGATGATATTCCAGACCTACATCAGTGGACATTGTTACTGTGCCAGGCCATCCCACATTAGAAAAGTGGCCTTCCTTGGCAAATCTTCTCCACTGTTGGCTGGGTCGAATTCTTTTGTTAATGCATATTTTTTAAAGCTAGATTAGTATTTCATTTTTTTTTTTTTTATCAGTGTGAAGCCATTTGATGTTGGAAACAAGGATTATTGATCATCGATTGCCATTTGCTATGGTCTAACTAATGAACAAATGTTCCTGTTTTATAGGTTCAACAACACTTTGGTTTTGGACCCCTCTGTACATATCTATCCATAAACTACTTGGACAATTTCCTTTCTGCATATGAATTACCAGTAAGTCAATTAATCTAATTGAATTCTCAAAGGTTTTTAATCTGATCTTGTCTTCTCAAATGGTTTCTTGATCTGATCTTTTCATTTGCAGAAGCACAGAGCTTGGACAATGCAATTGTTGGCTGTGGGGTGCTTATCTCTGGCAGCCAAAATGGAAGAGACTGATGTCCCTTTCTCTCTTGATTTGCAGGTAAAATATTTCAATTTCATGATTAGTTGTATTAACATATTAATTGCATGTTTGGTTTAGATTATTTTGAAGATCCACTTGTTTGTTTCTTCTGAGAGATTAAATCCAAGAAGTTATTATTTTTCCAAACATGCACTAAGATTTCTGTTCTGATTCAGCTTGTGGAAAAGGTAAATATGTATGGTGGTGGTCCAATGACAATAAACACGAAAGTGAACATTTATAAATGATGGTTTGATTTTCCCTTTTAAGCATGATCATTTTAAGTTGATCATAAAATAAAATAAAAACTTATTAATTTATACTATGTCAGAGTTGCAATTTTGATGTTGGAATTTCTAATTTTAAGCTATTGTCTTCGGGATAGACAAAGCCAATGATATCAAAGGTGAAACAATTATCATCTCTTTTATTTTAAAAAGGATAGCTACTTACTCTTCTCATTGGAATCTAAAATTCTAAGATTGAAAGTTTTATGGTGTGATTTTCATTAACAAGAGCATACTTAACCCTTCAGAGGATTATAGCTGTGACTTGGGGTTGGGGATGCAGGAGCTACAAAACTGCCATCTGAGTGATGCAAAACTCAAGCTTTTATTCAACTTTTTTGGAAGCAGCATCTCCAAAAAGCTTCCTTTATTGGCCAACAGATTATTTGGGTTTTTTTTAAAATTTATAATGTAAAATTTAAATTAATGTCTCAAAATGGATAAATTGTAAATAATTTACGATTTTTCAATTATAAATAATTTTTATTTTAATTATTTAATCAATTACTATATTTTTTTTAGTTTTATTTAATATTTATACTATTTTATTTAATATTTTTAATTTTTTTACTTAGTATTTACTTTAATATATTTTTCTATATTTAATATTTTAATATTGTTCACTAATATTAAGATTATTATATATTTTATAAATTAAAAAATAATACAAAATTGTTAAATACCTATTATCCCGAATAGTATCTATGAGTAGCTTTTCATCGCAATTTTTTTCATTAATTATGCTTTATATACCTAGCTTACGAATTATACGGAGAAAAATAATATTAGCCACTTGAATTAAAAATGAAGTAACATAATGCTTTGTACAAAATTTATGAACTCATTGGTTAGGATTATTTACGGATAATAATTATTTTTTAAAGATTTTAACACAAAAAATTATGAAAAATATTTTTCAAAAAAAATAATGATATATATATATATATATATATATATATATATATATATACATACACTTGTTTTTTATCATTACAGCAGCTCCCTTATCCATCCAATGTAATTGCAAACAATTAAGGAAGATTAATATAATGTGTAAGACATTTCAATATAATGTTTTTCAAACAATTAGAGGTTTCATGTAAGTGTAAAAAATGAGGTGTGTAATTTTAAGAAACTTTAAGAAGTATTTTTGTAGTTTACTCGATCTTATTATAATTAATTAATATGCTGTTTCACTTGTGTGTGTATATATATATATATATATATATATATATATATATATATATATATATATGAACTTGTGCGTGGTTTTTCAATTTAGTAGGAGTTTTACCTTGCCTTGTACTATTTAATTTGTGCATATAACAGATGTGGCAATGAAATTGTTTGAAAAATATCCAACTACTTTGGCCATGGCAAGAAATGAAGAGAACTTTACAGCATTGCATATGCTGGTGCAAAAGTCATCAGAATTTCCAGGTAAGCTTTCACAAGTTGAGAATGACTTTTTATTTTTTATGTGTGTGGTAAGCTAAAATTTAGATCTTCGTATTTGGCATAATTTCTATATATATTTTTTAAAGTTGTATATTTTTTTTTTAAAATAGATATAAAAACAAAAAAAATAAATATGGTGTGTTTCATATAAGAATAAATTTTTAGTTTAACTTTTTTGTTTTCATTTTACACATTGCTTGGACCAATCAACTGTGCTTATTGCTGGACACGAAATTAGAGGACAACAATACAGGAGGTTCATCACAAGCGAGACTGGAATTGCTTAAAAAATTATGGACTCAAGTTAGAAAAATGGAAAACAAAAAGGATATGGAGTCACGCACTTTCCATCTTCACAAGGTACACAAAATTCTTCTTTTCTCTCACTGGTCTACATATAGATGAAATAGCTGTTGGTTTTTTAGTTTTTTTTTGTGGTTCTGATTTATCGTACTGGTCTTTGTTATTTTTACTTTGAAATTTGATCCAAGCCAGTTAATGTGATTTGTGGCTTATGTTTTTTGCTTCTAATTTCTTCCATCTCTGTTGTTAAAGTGTAGAAACTAAGTATCCCTCTTCAAATAAGGGAATTGGATTATATTCTCAATCACTTAATACCAGGTTCTGTTGAGGGGTTGTAGAGCATTAGATTCAATAATTCCAGGACCTATATTAGTTGCGTATGGTCATCACTATCCACTATCCACTCTTAGTTATTTTTAGATTAAAAATCAACTCAACCCTGTATCTTGTATCTCTCCATATGCTATATCCTCACTGGATTTAATTACTTTGTTATGAGAAGAAAATAAGCAGAAAATAAGCTCTACATATGGTATAAATTGGAGTGGACAGCATTCCCTCATAAATCATTCCTATATTTGCAATTGCAAGATGAGGAGGATGAAGATAATGAAGAGGGGGGAGGTCTAAGTAAATCTGGGAAAAAGCTGAAGAAGCTGCTTGGAAAAGCTAGTGGTATGAATGAATCTGATGCAGAGGATGACGATGATGTATGGGTTTTTTTCCTATTTTTTTTCACTTCGCCATTTTCTTTAACTGTTCCTTGTGCCACTGATAAGATGAAAAAGTTAAACATAGCTTAGTGCAAGCAGCAATCCCTTTTGTGGTGAGCCTTTTGCATTTGTGACTTCAGATAGGGGAAGTGTTTAATTTGTTTTGATTTCATTGGAATTCTGGAAAACCTTGCATATGGTTGGAACTGGACTTGAGCATTTTTCATGGATTAATGAGTCATATTTGTTTGCCTAGGTGGATGATGATGTTGGTGTTCATCATGTCATTGCTATGAAGCAAAAGGATGCTCTTAAGGAAGAACCCGTTGACAACAACCCTTCAAAGCCAACAGCAACAGGACCTGCTCGTGGAACACCTTCTTCAAAGTCTTCAAAGGGGAAGAGAAAATTAAATGAAGAAGCACAGCCATTTAATACTGCACCTCCAAAGAAGGTGAAGGTAGAAAATGTAAGTCACTGATTTTTGTGAGATTGCTTGATTATTACAATTATTGTTTTACTTTACCTTTACATAAAAATGTTGGCTGCTTGGTTAACTTTGATAAATTTAGCAATTAGCAATTTCCTTTGTGCTTAGCTTTATTTTAGAAAGATGGTTTATTGCAACTACTTAAATGGAAGACTTTTTTTGAGAAGATTTGGACAATAATGCTCTTAATTTAACTTGGAAGCAATTTTTCCATTGATGGATTCGAACACCATATGGCTTTTATTGTTTTGTTTATAAGATGAGATTTTTTTAGAAGACTCTTTTATCAAAGAATTTTTTTCTGTTACAAAAAAAAAAAAAAACTTGATTTTAGATGATAATCCAAAAGTTTTTCCTATAAATATCATTGAAATTCTTTGTTATCTTATTAATCAGGAACCAAAAGCATCCACCAAAGATGGAAAAGGATCTGCATCTATAAATATCGTCTTAGAATGTCACTTTTTAAGACAGCTGTTACACTACAACCGTCTTAGAAAGCAACTTTAAGCAACTTTCTAAGACGGTTATTAATTAACAACTGTCTTAGATTGACACTTTTTAAGACGGTTGTTAAGTAACAACCGTCTTAGAAAGTTACTTTCTAAGACAGGTGTTATCTAATAATCGTCTTAGAAAGTGATATTCTAAGATGGTTACTGGTTAACAACCGTCTTAGAAAGCCATTTTCTAAGACGGTTGTCAATCGACGTCAAAAGTTTTACTTATAAATGACACCTATAACAACGACGGTTGTTGAACCGACGTAGAAAGGGGTAAAGAACCGATGTAACAAGCATATTTTGTAGTAGTGAATTATAATTCTAATTAGTAAAAAAAGGTTTGAAATTTAATGAACTTTGAAACTGATAGGAGCACCCTCAAAAGAACGTGTCTTCTTCTCTATAATATTATATCATACCTACGAAATTGATTTTTCGTGATTCAAACCAGTTATTTTCTCTCACCAAATATTTGTTTTATTGACTATGTTTCCTTGAGAAAATAGTACCGAAATAAAGAAAAGTATAGCTATCAGAAAATGAGCCAATTCACAATATTCAACAATCAAGACCAACGAAACAGAAAAAAAAAATCAATTTTTTATGGTGAAAGCCAAAAAAGAGAGATATTAGGGGGCAAAGCACAAACCTTGATAGCAGCAACCACGAAACGGCTAGCTGAAGCATCAAACGAAACAAGAAAAAACAAATTACGAAATATGCTAAATTAGAGAAAAGACACACGACTTTTGTCTTCCTTTCCCAACCTTTTGTCTTCTCACGGCTTCCATTTTGCTTGATCTGGATGTCGGACCAGGTGTCCATGGTGTCTGATCTGATGAAGGAGATGTTGATGCGAAGGCCACGGTGCTTGTCGGAGCACTCGAGGCACATGAAGATGTCGTAGGAGACGGAGGCCCACTGCGGGTTCTTCCTGGAACAATCAACCAGATCTAGTTCCATGCCTCAAACTGCAGGTCTTAGAGCCTCTGCGCCGTCGCCATCGAGGATCAGATCTGGAAGAAGAAGGGGGTGAGAGTTTGGAGGAAGTGGGGGTGACAATCAGAGAAAGGGTTTTCGAAAGTGAGAAGCAAAGGGAGCGAAAGGTCATAAGAATGGAAAGAGGAATCACTGAACGCTTAAACCAAGACGGTTTTTTATGAAAACCGTAGTGAGTGAAAAGTGATAAATGCGAAAAATGATGATTTTCAAAATATAGTTGTGAAATGGTAATTATTCGAAGACGGTTTTTGTAAAACCGTCTTAGAAGAGTAGTTTCTAAGACGGTTTTACAAAAAAACGTCTTAGATATATTGTATTTATTTACAAAAATGCCACCGCGTTTCTTTCTACGACGATTTTTCATCAACCAACTTTGAATCAGTGTCGTAAAAGGCTTTATTTGTAGTAGTGATATGTGGTTGAAGTGTTAAATAAAAAATTTGGAATTTCATCAGAAATCTGAAAGGAAAGCAAACCCCCTAGCCCTTAATGAGGGTTATATAACACAAGTACAGAACATACTAAACTAAAACTAAAACAATAAAACTAGTCTTATTGAATGAAAAAATATATATAGGTGCTATTTGTTTTTTATGAATGTGATTTTACATAAACGTCCCACCACACACATATTAAATCTCGTATGTATTATGAAGGTTCTAAAATCTAAACTTTGTTCCACAATTAAAATCTCATCACAATGTCATATGCTGAAAATATTTGTAATTGCATTCGCTGAAATATTTCTTGCAATTTATTTTTATATAACCTGTTATCAAAACTGCGGCTTTGATTTAAAATAAAACCCTGTTATATGATAAGTTGACACTTGACAACTTATGAACTATTTTAGAATTGAGTAAACGCGGTGAAACAAATTAAAGAAGAACTTTTCATATGGGTACCACAACATGAGGTAATTAACCACACATACCAAAAGAATTTATTTATTAAACTAACCAATACATTTTGAAAATCGAAACACTCATAAAACCATATTGTTAAACCAACTTCTGGCAGAAATTAAGAAATAAACATGGGATGGCAAAGCCACATGATGACTTAATTGCACATAAATGTTAAAAAATGTGAAGACTAGACAGTAATGACTTATTGCTACATCTTCACACTGATACACATTGACGGTTAAAATAAAAAAAAGGACAATCAAACTAAAACATGATCCCCAAAGTACTGCTATCTAGCACATGCTTCAAGGTAACAAGTAAGACCAAAATCCAATTCAAAGTTCTCCAATGGTACACATTGTTATCTCATCATCATCATCACCATTAAGCAAGGCCAAAAAACCCCGCTTTGGCATAGGGTTAGCATTCATATAAGACCCATTGCCAAAATTCAGCAGTGTCATTTCTTTAGGTGTTAGCGTTTGCATCTGATTAGGTTGGTTTTATAGGTTTTGCATCTGATCACCAAGTTGGTTTGTTAGGGTTTGTGTATCTGGTTGGTTTTCTAGGGTTTTCTTCGTGACTCTCTTCATATATAGATCCATGCAACCTGTAGTTTTTTCTTCCATAAATTAAATATGGGAAAGCATATAACACTTTCGGAAAGTAGTTTTCATAAAGTATTATAACACTCACTACTACAAAACAGGCTTTCTACATCAGTTCTACGACGCATTTGACGTCAGTTCTCCAACCATCTTTGTAGCCAGCGTCGTTGAAAAGTAAGACTTTCGACGTCGGTTGCTAAATCGCCTTAGAATGTCCCATTCTAAGACGGTTCTTAGCCTACAACCATCTTAGATTTCGTCTTTGAATTTTTTTTTACATCATTCTAAGACGATTATTGGAAAGAATTGTCTTAGAATGTCACATTCTAAGACGATTATAGGCTACAACCGTCTTAGAATGAGACATTCAAAGACGGTGCTTTGCTCATAACCGTCTTAGAATGTCTTTTTAAAATAAAAAAATTAACGATTCTAAGACGGTTTTTTCGCAATAACCGTCTTAGAAGTCTACTTCCTAAGACGATTTTCCAAGGAATCGTCTTAGAATATATTTATTTAAAAAATTAAAAGTTAAATGAAATGAAATATTTGATGTTTAGTGTGTAATTCATGATTAGATTATCGAGAGAAGTAAACCTACGAGATTACTATACAATTGCTCACTTTGCATTCTAAAATATATAAAAAAATGCAAAACAACATTAGTCATTGTGTCTTAAAAAGTGAGAAATAACAACAAAAAGTACTTTAGGTCATAAAGTCCCTAATATGTAGGCATTAGACAAACAGGTTACCCAAAAGTACCCATTACTCAAGTTATGATATGTCTTTTTCCAGCACCCAATAACTATGCCAGCCTAAAGTCAGATATTTTGGCATTGAAGTCATCATCCATTAAATGTATGCTTCAAGAAAACATTGTCAATACAAAACAAGCCTAAGCAATTCATATACAGGGCTAAAACAAGTTAAATGTATGCTTCAAACAATGAGGTAAGTCCACAGGTGTACCTTTTGGCATTGAAAGTGAAACTCGCCAACTGCATTGAAAAACTAGATTTTACCAACTTTATATATATGAGCCACAAAGCAAAAAGAACTGAATAAAAGTATATCTTCGTTTACCTATAAAAAAAAACTCAAATGCTTGAGATGCACACTCACTCCCTGCCAAATCAACAAAATTCTGTAGAGAAAAGAAACAAAAATAATAGTAAAATGATCTAAACATTTTATGATGAGTGTGCAATCCATTGCCTGAGTATTGATAAAATGGAAATATTTTTTAAGGCTGCCAGGGAGTATAAATATCTTCATATACAGTTTATTAAAATTAAACTCTTTTCTAATATTTGGTGTTAATTAATTATTTTTTTTGCCTCTTGCTCATGAAACTAGATATTCTAGAGAGACTTGAAAAGTCAGAAAAGAATGAGAAACATTGGATGTGATGTGTATATATTAAAAATATATGGAATAATAACTTCATTAATTGCCTTGCCTACTAAAATTTACAGAGACAAAATAGATAACAAAAATTAAAATATATGGAATCATAGACTCTAGTTCAGGGTTCAAGGCCATCACACATTCCTAAATCCTACATAAAATATTTCATACCTTCATTCTATAGAATATTGATATATAGATATTGCAACACCTCGTTTTACTATCTTGTATTTTATTGATTTTGAATGGAATTTCTTTTCCACTTGCTTTAGAATTATCTTAGTTATAAATTTCATGAAAAATTCTTTTCTTCTTGCTTAGAATAATTCATACAAAAGGTACTAACCATCAATGTCGTAAACGAGTTCTTCCTTGGCAAATGTTCTTTTGAAGTCCAAAATAAAATATAATCCATAATACAGTCCAAAATAATAAAATACAGACCATTTCTTAGTTCTATTACATAATACATATCACCAAACAAAATATTTGTCACAAAATATCATCCCAATATCTTCCACACAATCCATCCGCTTGCCATGCTTTTACTGTTGCTCTGCTCGCCCAAATAAA
>PYAF01003302.1:337161-379498 GCA_007407185.1 Glycine tomentella
AAATTTCTTGCCCCTTCTACTTCATTTATTCACGTGGACTTGCAAGCTTAGGGGAAAGAATGCAATTTTTCTTTAAGACCTCAACGTTGTCACTTTGTAAATTTCATAAAAATTTTATTCTAAGGTGCCTTGTCACAAAATATCTTAATAATCTGCTATCTAAGAGTATTCTTGTAATTTCATCAGGTTCTCACAGAATGCCTAAGAATATTTGATCATTTCTAGTCTGAAGTGTATTATGGTAAATTCATCCTTCATCTTAGGGGCATAATTGTCATATCGACTAAAAATATCTAAGGGTGTTCTTGTCATTTCCAAAATATCCAAGGGCATTTATGTAATTTTTCATCTTAAAATATCTTTCTAAAATATCTAGGGGCACTTTTGTAATTCTCAAAATATCCAAGGCATTATCGTCCTTTTACCTTCAAGGGCATTTTTGTTATTTCTAATTTACGGTAAAGGCAATATGCTTATTTTTCTTTAAATATTTTTGTAATATCTTCAATTGATATTTCACTCTAATCTTTCAAATATAGAGTATCAAATCCTAATATGTGCATTAATAGTTATGCAAGAATAATTCATATAATGCTTTGGCTATAGTTATGGAAATTTTGGGGTGTTACAGATATAGGTGTCCTAAGAAAAACCAATACCAAAATAGATGTTGCATAATTAAGGACAAAATCATGACCTCAGGTTTTTATTCATTGTGTGAACTTTTAACTATTCTTTTTAAATGTTATCCCTCTTTGCCATTTCCTGTATTTTACCTCTTCACCCATCCATCTCCATATTGGGTACAACTCCAAGCCTGGCAGGCATAGGAACCCTTTTCCCAAAAGGCCACAATCTTTTTAAAAAAGATTCATTGATCTTGGTTTCGTTTCACTGCTTGGCTAATGGTGAAATTAACATTGTTCCCTATTGCGGCAAATGACCAGAAATCAACACCATTGCTACCCTACATTAGTTACATAATTGGTTAACTAATTTTGTTTCTTTAGTTTGAACTCTATTATTCTATTAGGTTTTTTTTTTTGTTAGACATCGATGTATGTAAACCATGTATGTTCAAACACTAGCCAGCTAGGCATACCTCTACTTTATAAGCCTCACATTTTGCTATCTCAGCAGCCAAACCAAAGTTCATACATATACACTGAAAAGAACAAAAATTATCATTTTCTCATACTAAACAATGCTTGATCAAGAATCTTATTTTCTAGATATACACATAACCACAAGACTGTCATGATTTGCAAGGACATCATAGCTAGGATTTCTATTACCAGGTCCAAATAATATATATTCTTGTGAGACAGGATAAGGCAACAATTTTATGGCATCTTCAAAGACATCAATGCAATAGCCTCTTACTCCATGAAGGGATCAGTTATACAGACAGCTGTTGAAACTAATAGTATCAATTTACAATGAAAAATATGAGTTTAAGAAGAAAATTAAGACATTTGGATAGAGAATATAAACTGCTTTTCACACTTTACAAAACAAAACAACAGTTTATAACAAGCAATTTGGAAGCAACTCTTTTTTTATTCATTGGAACCATCTATCTATAACTTTATAAGAACTCACTGTTTCAAGCACTATGGAACCATCTATCTATAATTTTAAATACTCTACCTGTATCTGGTCACAAAGTAGTAAAGGAAAAGTCTGATTTTAAGCATGCCCCATTCCTTTCCAGGAAACACCTTGCCTTCTGCTCCAAACAACATGTTGTGATTATGAGACTCCAAGCCTTTCTTCTCCTACATTGCATCATATTTTATATTCAATATCAAGTGTTGTCATAATACACATAACATAATAATTAATAAGGTTTGGTAGTTATTATTATGCACCTGACCACGCATGTCCATGGATTAAAAGTAAAAGGTTCTTCATAAAGGAAGGGATCAAAGTTAGTCTCCTTTGTATAAACATAAACATTAAGTAACATATCAATTAATTTAAGTTCTTCCCAATCAATTTGATTAAAATTTGAAAAATATACCATTCAATACTATATCATTAGTGGTGGTCCTCCTCATCACTCCATCAATAAGCTTGGTGGAACAATCACAAATGAGCATATAGCTAAGACATTGTTAAATATAGGTTACACTTCAGTTAGACATTGTCAAGATAGATGAAGATAGAAAAAGCATGAGAAGGTTACACTTCAGCTAGCACCACCTATTCCACAAAATCAATTCACAACTTGTTATACCTTTTATAGCAATACAGAATAGTCCTGCAAGGCAACATCATGCATTTTTCAAAAATTGATTATCACAACTGATCAACACAAGTTTTAAGACTCTAGAATTGATTCTCCTGGTTGAGAAGGTTCTTCTGCCATCCTGGTATTTGAAGCTGTGTCAATTAGTTTAACATAGATACCCCTAACATATTATTATTATTATTATTATTATTATTATTACTTTTTCATTCGTAACATTGCTTTCTTCAAACTTCTTTATGAAAGAAACAACTTTTTCCTAATTTTTCATTTCATTGTCACGTTTTCTTTATGTCAAACAGGCATATCTTATAGACAATCCTAAAGATAAATTCCATCATTTTTCAGTGTGTAGCATAATTTAAGAACAACAAGAATAATACTACAAGTATCACAGAATATCTTACCACCAGTGCTCTTGCTCCACAGGACCTCACCACAATTCCAATAAGATGTTCATCATCCAAGCGTTTCCATGTTTTACTTGACTTGACATCTCCCCAGCCAGAGTTCACAGAAGGAGAGCTAATGCCATTGCCATTTGACTCTGGTTTCACAACTGTCATGTTTGATGAGTCCAAACTAGCATATTCTTGTAGAGGGATGTGAAATATGCAAGACAATGAGCAACATATTTCTGAGGTACTGGTTTACTTATGTATGCTTTCTGCAGAATAAACAAAAAGTAAGTGGTGAATCCAAATATTAACAATAAAAAGAACTAAAAAATAAAAGCCATATGTTTAGTAATACACAGACATATCCATAACATGATAGTTGGGTTTAACTTCCTGTTTGTTTTGAGAAAATGTTGTTGTTTATAATTAATACTTTAGAATTTGAATATATCCAATTGCACAAAGGTCAAAATCTGAGTACTCAAGTGCGATAATATAATATACTACAACTGCACAAAATGATTTAAACAGAACCTATATGATGAGTATGAAATAGAAACAGATACAGAGAGATGAAAGGATCCGAGCCCAATAAGGTTGTCTCCTTAAGACAATTTGTTCCCTCCAATTGATGCCAAAGGTTGATGAACAATTGCCTCCCAAGATAGAATGGATCAACATCTGAAGATTGGTGGCACTACCAATCAACAACCCAAATGAACAAAGTGAATGCTTGAGGATTATGTGATATGAAAATGCAGCAGCATGTAAGCGAGAAGATCAGAAAAACTTTCTATATTTTTTCTGATTGTCTGTGTGTCTATATATAGACAACCAACAACCATGTTGAAGAGTTGTCGGAGCGGTTGGGAGTAGTTATTATTTTTCTAACCTTTTCCAGGAGCGGTTGAGAGTATTTATTATATTATTCTAATCTTTTCCAACCCACCTCTTATTCATAACCCATGGAGTTTAAACATAAACTCCAACAAATGTTTTCTTTCCATAACAGACAACACCCTAAGTTTTGCACATGTTCGTTGGAACCAAAGTTGTTGGGAGGGCTTGATCCAATCATAAAAAAAAAAAAAACTGTAAAATATAGACATTGGTTATCATGATTTGTAGCTCAAAAAAAAGGAGGAAAACAGGTTCAAATGTTCAATACACACAATACTTTAGATAAAGGTAAGCTTATTGACATCCTGCTTCATACAAAATATAGAAGTTAAAGGAATTACAATTTCCTTGTAATGACAACAAATATAAAGTAATTGCAATGATTCTTAAATGATTGCTACATATTTGATGTGCTTTCCTGTGAAGTGGAAGAATACATAAATGGGTTAAAAAGTATCAAGGTTTGGTTTTTCCTTTAAGCATCACTTCATAAAAATTGAGTATTAAAAAAATAATGAATTTGCATGCAATTGCTCTCACTTAATCAAAATGCTAAAGTGACTTGGTGTGTGATGACAGAAGAAGTACCTGATGTCACACCTGTTGACCTTATGCCTTCTCCCTCTAATGTCTGCAATCATCCTCCAAGCCTCCCACATGAAGCCCCATGACATCCAGTTGTTCTGGGCCCACCTTCCAATACAACCTCATAACCTCATATGCGTCATTGCCGTTGATCTCGCAAAAGACATGCTCATTCCCAATTACCTTTTTCGCATTGGTGGGGCCACAATTCTTCTCTCCAACAAAACATCCGACAGAACAAGAGCCAAATACAAGCTGGTGCATGTGGTGAGGACTCACAAGGGGGCAGATGACAAGGCCTTTAGGTGCGTGTACCAAGAACAAGATGAGGTCGAAAAAACCGGTGTTTCTTTGTCCAAGGATCTCATGGCTATTGTTTGTGGGTCTCTTATTGTCACGTTGAACAATAACTTCAGCATTGAAGCATGTTACGTTGAATTGCTTATTCTTTTCTCCTCAATGAGAATATTTATACAAACAGATTCTAACCACTTCATAAGATTTGAAATTTAAAAAAATTAAAACTAACTTCCTAATATTTATCTTATCTATAATCAGTTACAGATTTACAAATTCAAATGAATTCAAAATAACTTAAAATTTAAATATCATAATCTAACACTCCCCCTCAAGTTGGTGCATGAATGTCTATCTTGCCCAACTTGTTCATCGCTTCATTAAAGGCTTTGGCAGATACTGCTTTGGTCAACACATCAGCAAGTTGATCTTCAGATTTTGTAAACGGCAACTGAATAATTTTCTGGTCCAACTTCTCTTTAATAAAATGCCTATCTACCTCAACATGCTTAGTCCTATCATGTTGAACTGGATTGTGTGCAATCTGTATGGCTACCTTGTTATCACAATATAACTTCATTGGTTCGTCATAACTGATTCCAATATCCTTTAACACATCTTTTACCCACAGTAGTTCACAAATTCCTAAAGCCATGCCCCTAAATTCAGCTTCTGCACTTGATCTAGCCACCACCTTTTGTTTTTTACTTTTCCAAGTAACCAAGTTACCTCCTTCAAAAGTAAAATAACCTGAAGTTGATCGTCTTGTAGTCTTATCACTAGCCCAATCTGAATCAGTAAAGCCTTCAACAGTTAATTTGTTATTTTTTGAAAAATACAACCTTTTTCCAGGTGTTCCTTTTAAATATCTTAAGATTCGATAAACTGCATTCATATGATCTTCACTTGGAGAGTGCATAAATCTACTAACTACACTGACAGAATATGCAATATTGGGTCTAGTGTGTGCTAGATAGATTAATCCTCCAACTAGTCTTTGGTATTTGTCAATGTCTGCCTGAATTTGATTAGGATAAATCCCAAGTGTGTGGTTCATTTCAATTGGGGTTTCCACAGGTTTGCAAGCCAACATCCCTGTCTCTGCAAGTAAATCAATTACATATTTTCTCTGTGATAGACAGATTCCTTGATCTGACCTCGCCACTTCAATGCCAAGGAAGTACTTTAAGTGCCCCAAATCCTTCATTTCAAATTCAGTTGCTAGATATTTTTCTAACAATTTTCTTTCGCAATCATCATCTCCAGTTATTATAATGTCATCCACATAAACAATCAAGATAGTTACCTTTCCATCCTTGTGTTTTGTGAACAAAGTATGCTCTAAGTTGCTTTGTTTGTAACTGAATTTCTTCATTGCAAGAGAAAATCTGCCAAACCAAGCCCTAGGGGACTGCTTCAACCTGTAGAGGGCCTTTTTTAATCTACACACTTGATTTCCTCTTGCTCCTTCAACACCCGGTGGGATATCCATATAAACTTCTTCTTCCAAATCACCATTTAGGAAAGCATTTTTAACATCAAACTGCTTCAAATGCCAATTTCTTGCTGCTGTAATGGAAATTAAAATTCAGATGGTGTTAAGCTTTTCTACTGGTGCAAAAGTTTCTTGGTAGTCAATACCAAATCATTGTGTATATCCTTTGGCTACAAGTCTGGCCTTATATCTGTCTAAACTGCCACCTGCTTTGAGTTTTAAAGTAAATATCCACTTGCAACCAATGGTCTACTTCTCTTCAGGAAGAGGAATTATTTCCCAAGTTGAATTTTTTTGTAGTGCCTCCATTTCCACATTCATGGCTTCCTTCCATTTTGGATTAGCAATTGCATCCTGCACATTAGTAGGAATATAGATCCTAGACAATTGATTAGTAGCTAAAGCATAAGGTTCAGAGAGTCTCTTTGTTGAAACATAATTTCCAATTGGATATTTAGTATTAGCATTAGGATCTGGGTTATACAACTGGCGTGGAATGCCTTTGGTAGGTCTAGTAGAGCGTCAAATTTTTGTATTAGGCATAGAAACAGTGTTTTCAAGCATATTATGAGATGGTGGTAAAGGGTCAGAATGTACCTCAATAGAGTTGGGAAGTTCTGGATCTGGATCATCCAAAGGAGATGCAGTAGTTATAGGTGTTAAACCTGTGATTTCAAGAGTACGTGGAGTAATATTCTGACTGATAGTTGGTGTGGTATCATATGGATTAGGAATTGGGACATTAGAGTGACCCACAAAAGGAATGAAGGTCTGACAGTCCACTGATACTTCTTCTCCAATGGATATTACAGTCTCCCCCTGAGAAGGGTGGGACACTTCCCCTGAATAATATGCTTCAGTTTCACTGAAAGAAACATCAAGAGTAATATACGTTTTTCGAAGAACAGGGTCATAGAAACGGTAACCTTTATGAAGATCAGAGTAGCCAACAAAGATACACTTACAAGCCCAAGGATCAAGTTTGTTACGAAGAACCTTAGGGATATGAACAAAGGCAGTACAACCGAAAACTCTAGGTTCAAGATTAGATGTGTGAGGCATGGAAAAAAATGATTGAAGTTTTGCAAAAGGAGTTTGAAAACCTAGGACACTTGAAGGAGTCCTATTAATGAGATATGCAGCGGAAATAATAGCCTCACCCCAAAAACAACGAGGAACATGCATGCCAAACAAAGAAGCACGAACAACCTCTAATAATTGTCAATTTTTTCGTTTAGCCAACCCATTTTGTTGGGGTGTATACGCACAAGAAGTTTGGTGTTTGATACCGTGGGAGTCAAGATACTCATGAAAGGAAGTACCAAGATATTCCATGCCATTGTCGGATTGGAATATCTTGATAGAAGTTTGAAACTGATTTTTGACCATGTTACAGAACTTTTTAAAAACATCAAACACCTCACTCTTATGTTTTAAAAGGGAAATTCAAATCATACGAGTACATTCATCCACAAAAATGACATAGTAGTAAGCACGGGAGAGTGAAGGAACCTTTGCAGGACCCCAGACGTCTAAATGTATAACATGAAAAGGAAAATTACTTTTATTCAAACTGGGAAAATAAGATTAGCCAATAGACAAACAGAACAATGAAAATTAGAAAGACTCAAAGATGTAAACAACTTAGGAAACAATTTTTTCAAGTACCCAAAAGACAAATGACCTAATCTGCAATGCCATAACCAAATATCAGTAGAAGCTTGTGGTTTATTAAATGTGGTACACTCCCGAGTCACTGAAGATGGAAGGTGTGTCCCAAGTTCCAAATAATAGATATCTCCATGTTTAACACCATAACCAAGCATCTTCCTCTGATGGATGTCCTGAGAAGAACAGAAGGTAAGTCCAAAAACAACAAAGTAATTATGGTCAGTAGTCAACTGACTAACAGATAAGAGATTAAATTCCAAATTGGGAACTCAAAGAACTGAGTGAAGGTGAAATCAGGGGCCAAAGTTAGGGACCCTTGACCAGTAGTACGGGAAGTTCCCCCATTAGCAGTAGAGATAAAGGAGTGGGAACAAGACCGAAAATCATGCAACAAGGAGGAGTCCCGAACCATATGATTTGAGGCTCCTGTATTAATAATCCAAGTAGAATTCCTACTTTGTTCAGAAAAAACAAAATGCTTACCCAATATGCCTACGTGCACGACATTTGCCTGGGGAGGAGAAGAGGAAGTCTCAGAAGAGGAGTTTAACGTCCTATTTGGAAGTTTCTTGCGGGGATGTTTTGTAAAATCCCACCAATCAGGATATCCGATCAGTTCATAGCAACCTTTCTTGGAGTGACCTGAATTACCACAATTAGAGCAAATAAGTGAAGATGATTTACCATAAGGTTTTTCATTGCGAGGGCGATTAGGAACCCGGGCTTGATGAGAAAGGAACGCCGTGCCATCAGAAGTTGGTTTAGGAGCACCCATTGTTTGGCGTTGGTGAAAATCACGGCGGACATAGGCATAAGTGCTCTCAAGGTCAAGTTTGGGGTCCTTCCGAAGAATTTCTCCATGAACTTGATCAAAGTCAGAGTCCAATCCGGCCAAAAAAATGTGAACACGCAAGCGAGAGAGGGCCGAATAACCATGGATGACATCGTCCACAGTGTTGGAGGATTGTAAGCGATGATCAATTTCTTGAAACAAAGACAGAAGTTCATTATAATAGGTAGAGAGAGGCCTACCCATTTGCTTCATGGCGAACGATCGCTGGTTCAGGTCGAATAAGCAGGTTTCATCAGACCCATCATAGAATGTCCGAGAGGCTGCATCCCAAATTTCATGTGCAGTTTCCAAGCGGATAAATCGTTGCATAAGACTAGGGTTCATAGAATCAATCAACCAACTTTTGACTCTCTTATTGTCAGTAACCCAAGCATCATATGAAGGATCAGAAGGAAGAGGCTTCAAAGTTTTTTCGGTAAGAAAACCAGATTTGTTGCGTGCACCAATACGCATATCCATCAGTTGAGACCATAATGGGTAATTGGAATCATCCAAGATGACGGTTAAGGGAAGAGATGAGTGATCTTGATGAATCACAATATTTGAGGTAAAAGAGGGGTTCGTTGAGGAAGAATTAGTGGTGGCATAATCAGAATTTGGTGGAAGATCCATTTGGGAGATAAGGGAACTAGAGATACAATGAAATTAGGATTTTTGGAAAAAAATCATGAAGGAAGTTTCAGGTATGGGTAAAAAAAACTAAGGGTGGGTGAGGAGGAAAAAAACAATAGTTTTGTGGAACATTACCGGCTCTGATACCATGTCACGTTGAACAATAACTTTAGCATTGAAGCATGTTACGTTGAATTGCTTATTCTTTTCTCCTCAATGAGAATATTTATACAAATAGATTCTAACCTCTTGATAAGATTTGAAATTTAAAAAAATTAAAACTAACTTCCTAATATTTATCTTATCTATAATCAGTTACAGATTTGCAAATTCAAATGAATTCAAAATAACTTAAAATTTAAATATCTTAATCTACCACTTATGAATAACATAACCACGTTGGGTCCCCTTGTCTTGCTTATAAGTGTGCAATTTCTGTTCTTTCTCACACTTGTGGTGAAATGAAGACAAACCTCTTCGGCGAAGACAGACTCATTGAAGGTAGCCAACGCAGAAGCAGCTTTCAATGCCAGCATCGCCAACAGCTCCAAGCCAGCTTCTCCGCCTGATCTCCTCGATGGCCGCACCGGCTTCATGGAGGTGCGCCTCTACGGCGACATCGTGCTCCACTACGTTAGCTACAAGAATGCTGTCGAGACTGTTCACTGCGGAGGATGTGGGAACGAGCAACGAAGAGAGTATTTTGAATAATCTAGCATTAACCTTACGCACCTAGCTATATCCACCTTACCCATTGAACTTTTGTATCATTAAATGAACCCAACATTCAAAGACAGTTTCGAAGAAAATCGTCTTTGAACACTTGTTTCAAAAACGGTATTACGAAAACCGTCTTTGAAATTGTTCAAATATTTACAAGATAGCCATCGTTTCTATTTCAAAGACAGTTTTGTTACAACTGTCTAAGAATGCGCGTTGTAAAAAAATGAGTTTTTAGTAGTGACTTTTGAAGAGTGTATTGTTCAAGGTCCACAAAATATATATATGACAAGTGACGTGTCATTCTAGTACGCACGTCATCCCTGCATGTCAGTCCTGGCATAGAAGCACAAACGCCTCGCTCTTAGCAGTCAGACTACTGGGCCGAATAGATTAATACCTCATTATCTCATTATTTGAATATTAACGATAATGTTGGAACCTCCTTATCAAGTGGTAGGCACTCAATTATCTATAAGATACATATTATCTATAAACTACAATTTTCTACTGGCTATTATCTACAAACTAGTAATTATCTGCAAAAGTTGTTCCACCACTATAACACTCCTACAAATTAGGACCCGCGGCTCCTACTCTACTCTATAAGTATCAGGTTCTATCTCACGCTTTTCATATTTCATTCTTCACTAACTCACATACTTGAACATCAGAGTACTTTGTTTTGCAGGTCCTTCCTCTTGTCTTCCTAACAAAGGGTACTCAAGTCCAACGTGCGAGATCGTGGAGCCCACCTTGGCCATGTCCATCCTGACGTTGATCAGCTCCATATTTTGGTAAGTACAAGCACTAAAGGAGACAAGCTCATCAGCGCAAGCATTGCCCTCTCAGTAAATATGACTAAATCTATGCAATGTGGTGGCTAGAATCATCTTTGCCTTGGCATGATCTTTGTTGATTGTTTTTCTGGATTATTTTTAAATGGCTTTAGTGTTTTTGGGATAGGTTGAATTGTTTCTTGTGTGCACAGGTTTGAAAAAGATGAAAATGAACCATAGCAGTTTTTTTTTTTAAAAAATAATATATAAATAGATGGCGTTTTCTTAAAAAAATGTTATATCCTCCAAAAAGAGTGTTTGTGTGTAGTACTTTTCTGAATATATATCCTAAACAGATAGCATCTAATAGAGCTAGCTATCTAATGAAAAAAGAAAGTGTTGTCTATATCAAATTTTGCCGTAGTGAGATATGCTACGTTCATGTTTAGACTTATTCCTAGCATAGACCTTTTGAGTGATAGATTTATATTGATATATGCTAAAGGGTCTAAATCTGTGATTTATAGTATAAGACCTTTTGCTTTTGGCCATCCAATTCTCAAACAATAATAATAATAATAAAGTTTGTAAGTTAAAAAATTTACATAACTTGATTATCTTATTATAGAATGATGGTTATTTGTTAGTACTAAAATTTGTTTCTATTATTCTCTTGAAATCAAAACCAAAATATCATTTTCAACAATATAAATTAATTTTTACTCTCACTTTATTTTGCAATGAAGCTTCAAGGCAAACATTATTGGTAATTCTATTGATAAGCCTTCTTTATCTAACAAATTTAATTTAAATCTTCATAGATAGTGATTCATCAAAGCCAACACAATAAGTTATACATGAATAAAAAAAACTAATGAATATATAGTCATTGGTTAACACTTGAATTCAAATATTATGACAACACAAGTGTTTTCAACAAAAATAAACAAACAATTCTCGAAGCGAGGTAATACATGCAGTCCACACTACTACAAATGGTGCATTTAACGACAGACATTTAAAGCAAGTGTCTCACTGTTTCGCTTCCTTTTTCTCTCTCTCTCTCTCTCTCTCTCTCTCTCTCTCTCTCTCTCTCACCGTTTCACTTCCCTTCTTTATACCCCTTTTCCATTTCTCTGTCTTCTCCATCATCCTCCTCTCATCGCCGCCACCACCACAATGACCTCCTCCTCCCCCACGTCCTCTCGTCGCCACACAACACTGGCCATCCACGATGAAGAGGCTCACGATCGTCCTCCACCTGCGACACAACTGCGTGGCTGAGTGGCGGAGGAGACGGAGTGCAGCATCTGCCTCGACGAGTTTGCCGACGACGACGACAAGCTGAAGGTTCTTCCAATATATGAATGGAGTCTTCCAACCTTCAATGGACTCCATTTTCCCTATTGGGTTGCAGTGTGCCACTGAAATCTTTGCTCTTCTCTCTCCTCCCTCTCCTCTTCTAGTTCAGGTAATCTTTTCATTCTTATTATATACCTTTCTCAACCCTTTTCATTTTGCTCTGCTCTTTATTTTGCTTTTTTCACTCTTCAGGAATATTATCACGGCCTTTTGTCTGCAACCCAATGTGTTGTGGAATCAAAGTCAAACAAGATGGCAACTTTGGAGAAGGTTTTATTTATTTAATTTTAATAATTCTCTCATTTTGTTTATGTTCTACAAGCCAATAATTCAAGGAGCTGCATGTTTTTCTAATATTTCTGCATTAAATCTTTAAATTTATATATGCTTCTTTCAAATAGTTTCAAGAGACTAATTTCTATACTCTAATTGTCAACTAACCAACTTTGGTACGACATTCGAGAAGGTTATTGTAAAAGTCCTCTGTTTCTCTTATTGTAGATTTTTTTATGTGACTATGCTTAAATATCAAAATTTGAAGGTCATAGAGATGAAGGCTGAGTATTATATTCGTTACAGGAGCTGCAGTAAGATATTATATTCCTCTTTATTTCTATTTACTTTGTTATATTGTATTGTATCGCCCATGTACACACAAGTTATTGAGTAGTATTTAATATAACTATTTCTGCCAAGAATTAGTTGCATATGTAGTAATTTGTCAAATAAATTTAACATTGTTTGAGATTTCCAAGATTCAAATATAGAAGTTTAATGTAAAAGAGAAATAAAAACAAAGGATAGTAAAATTATTGCAATTGAAAATAAGAAAGTTAAAAGTGCAACTGAGACATTGTTTCATGATTGTCCTTTTAATGTATATGAAATAGGTAATTTCTTGAATGTCCTTTCTCCAATTAATAACAGATTTCAAAGAAAAACATGACAAACTAACTTTCATTTTCTTATGATAACAGGATCTTATGTTCATAAGAATGGAATAGAGCACGCAAGTTTGTTTAGTTTAATATTTTCTTAATGACCATTTCTTTCTTTTATGTGATGTCATTTACTTAAATTTTCTTATGATAACATGATCTTATTGCTCATAAGATGGAACAATGATCATGAACAATTTTCTTTAGTTTTACATACATTATCGTTCATCACTCCATTAATCTTTGTTGGAACAAATTTTACTGCTAAATTATCATTTTTTCTAGCACACCTTTTGGTTTTATTAAAAATAACTTTTCATGTAGGAGTTTATGTATGTTAGTATTGGTATTTTGACTTATTGGTATAGTCTTTAACTGCTCTTATATACAGACTTAGATGGAAATGTCCCGCTATGGGAAGCAATCAAGGGTGGGCATGATTCTGTGATGAAGCTTCTTATATACAGTGGTGGAGACATATCATCCGGCCATGTAGGTTCTGTTGCATGCATTCGTGGGTATGATTCTATGACTTTGGTTTAACTTTTTATTGATTTAATTTTGGTTCCAACACCAAATCTAGGTTGCCTTGTGATGTTTACTAAAATCTGTTTTCTTTTTTTTTTTTTTTTGTCGTCTCAGGAATTAGATGCCAAGGATCTTCAGGGCTATGAATGGCACTTTAAGCATATATTTAGAGGGAAAGGATGTGAGGAATTTTCATTTGTGTCCTTCTGGTTTGTGGTTACTACTTACTAGTGGCCTAGTGGCCTAATGTTTTTTCCTTTAATATATTTTCCTTTCTATATAGGTCAGCCACGTAGACACTTGCTCACAACTGGATGGAGTACTTTTGTGACTTCCAAGAGATTAGTTGCTGGAGACACGTTTGTGTTTATGAGGTATGTAAATTTGACTTGATTTTTTTCACTTTTGTTGGTTTCCTTCACATGGTTCGGCAAATATCTTCTACTATAATGAATGTTTACTCTTCCAAATTTGTAGTAGTATTCTATTACTACTTTACTCTGCCTTCCCCGGTGCATTGAATTTAATTTGTTATTTGTTGCATGATGGTCATTGAATTTATTTTTTTATTATGATCTTGTAAATGGATTTATTTTTTATTATTGTTAATGAATTAGAAATTATCTTAAGAATAGCATAAAATTTTTACCGTCTTAACATTCCTTGATTTTAATTTTCTGGAGGGTGAAGGGTCGGTTAGGCATTTAAATAAATAGCCCCTCGATGCAGAACACTCTTATATTTGTCATTGCTTATCACCTGAATTTGATCATCCACATTCACCGTGAAGGTGTTGGGGTGGGATTCACAGCCAGGCACGTGCCATCTTTGTGAGTTCAGATGGCCCATGAAAGTGAAAATGACAAAAATAAAATCAAAGTTGATGTCATTTGAAGATTGTTTAAAGAAAACACATTGGCTTGCATGAGATAAAAGAGTACTACTGCCTTTAACTTCTTAGTGCTTTAAATGTGGTTTGAGATCTGTGATTTGGGAAAATTTATTAGGTGGTTCAAGACTATCATGGTCCCGTTAATTTATACAAGACATAATTTTATTAATTCTTTCTTGTAAATTGAAAAACTTATGTGTTGGGTAGAGATTGATGGAGACCATAGATACACAGTGATCCAACCATTTGTGTTGATTTTGTGTCTATGCCAAGGTAAAAGTGATGTCTACGGGGGTATAGTGGACCCATCCTACTTGTTTGGAAAATCTGTATGTAGAAGTACTTATATCCACTGAGAATGTCCTCTAGCGATTAAGAACCTTGAGAACCAAAACTGGATGTTGTTTTTGCAATTTAAATACATGTTTATGCAAATTGGGATTGAACATAAAGAATTGATGCTTTATGTTTAAATTTTAGAGGAAATGATCAGAAGCTTAACAACAATGAGCTGGGACCGAATTGATGTAAGCTTCAGTGGTAGTATGCAGAAAATTCTCGCACATAGCACCATTAAGGCAAGTTCCTATTTTTTGAAATACATTATGTTGTTTTCTTTTTGAATAAGTCAAAAAGGGATTACAGAAAAACATTCTATTTATCATTCCTTAGGACATAGGTAAGGCCACACAACCATTAATATTTTTAAAAGTTTCAAATAAATATATACTCAAACTTTAGACACACACAAAAAAAAAATGACTGGCAATGTACTGAAATTAAAAAATGAAATATTTTTTTCATTTTTTTTATAAAATATTTATCAAGTTTATTATAATCTACAATAATTAAGCTTTTGCAGGTCCGTGGTTCAATCCCACTCCTCTGGCAGCAAATTGTTGACTTAACTTATAAGCCAAAGTTTGAGTTATTGAAACTTGAGGAAGCTGTAAGTGGTTGTTGATGGTTGTAATTTGTAGATCTATGTATAACGTACTATGTGTATTTCACTAACATTTCTTTGCTTAAGATGCAGCCACGAGTCCTAGAGAGGCATTTCTTAGATTTAAGGAAAAAATATGGGGCAGTATTGGCGGTTGATCTTGTTAACAAGGTAAATATTCTTCATTGCAAAATGAGTTTTTGTCGAATTTTTTATTAGTTTAGCCATTAGATATTTCCTTTCTTGAGAATTAGTTAATAATTTGATTCATGCTTACATTTATTGGTTTCACGCAGGATGTTTTTAAGAACTGCTAATCTTTGAACAAATACCAATAATTTATATTACTATGTTTGTAATGTTGCTTAATTTGGAACCATCTGCTATAATAACTTGGACACTTTTCATTTTTCAAGCATAATGTTATGAGCTGTCTAAAAAATATATGAAGTATATTTTTCCCTGGAAAATTACCTTAACCCATTAAATCTGTTTTATAATAAATTTTTATATTTAAATCTATAAGCATTTATGGAGTGTGTTTTATATTCTCACAAGCGACTCCACATTCGGCTTTCCCCCATGTCATGACTTCTTAATTGCTTTCAAATTTTATTTAAATAATTATTAACATAAAATAAAAGGATGTTGCCTTAACACTACAAAAAAAACTTATTTCCGACGGACAAAAATCAGTCGAAAATTTCAGCATTTCCTACGGATCTTTTGTCAGAAAAATTTCATCGGAAATATTTACATTACCGACGGAAATGGCCGTCGGTAATTATTCCGTGGAAAATAATTGAATTTTCGACGGATATTTCCGTCGGAAATTATCCATGGAATTATCCGTCAGAAATTTCCGACGGACAATATTTCGTCGGTAATTTTAGCATTTCCGACGGAAATTTTCGTGGGTAATTTCTGACGGACAAAATTCCATCGATAATTTTAATTTCTAACAGAAAATATTATGTTTGAAATATTTTGGTCAATGAGGGAAATTTGGTGGTGGGTCTGAGAGTATTATGTGGAAAATATTTTCGGAATGATATTTTCGAAAAAATTGTTCGTCGAAACAATTGACATTGTATTGATATTTTTTTGTACATTTAAAAATTCTGTACTTGGCATGAAAATGTTATATATTTTGTACATTTGTTATTTTTATCATTTGCTTTATTACTTGTAAGATGTAAAAAGATGTATAATATTATTGTAAATAAATATATTGAACATTTTTTTATTCACAATAACACTAGTATCTAATAAGTAAAAGGAATGATCATCTACCCAATTCGATCATAAAAGAATTGAGTGAGAGGATAAATATTTAATAACTCTATTTTTCAGTGTCTGTAATTACTTGAAGTAACATAATGGTGTTGTTTATTAAATAATTATTAAATAATAATTTTTTAAATATAATTATGACAAAAGAAATCAATTTTTTAAACAATTTGATCCATAACTTTAATAAACCCTACTAAAAATCAATGTAGGAGTGTGAAAAAATAATTTAAAATAAATTGGTCTTGCATTGAAATTTAATCAAATTTATTTTTAGACAAATCGAGGTATTTAAAATGATGTAAATGATGATTTTGAAAACAAATTAAATTGTCTTGTTATTTTTAGTAGTTCACATAAAATATTAAAATTATATTTTAAATTGTAAAATTATTTTCTTTTGATTATAATGAACTGATTCCAAATTTTTTTTATAAAATCACTTGGTCGATGTTATTCACATTATGATTTGTTTTTAAATTGCGGAATATTTTATTAATTTAGTCTCTAAAAAAAAGTTTTGTTCTTAATATTTATTTTTAAAAAATATGAACAAGCTAACAAATGTTAGTTGCATGTTTAAGCTAAACCAAATGAAAATAAAAAAGATCAATAAATATTTAAATTATGTAATATCTAAATTGTTTGTTGTTGTTTATTTCCAAATTTTGAACTTGGTTAAGTTTATTTTATTTATTTTTGTTTAATGGGTCTACATAGATGCCATTAAAGTATATACTATTTTTGTAGTCGATATTAGGTTTAGCTTAGTAAACACGTTATGTGTTTTACATGTTTTTGATTACTTAAAAATGTTTAAATAAATTTATATTTTTATATAACAAACATTTAATTATTTTAAATATTTCCCTACTTCTGTTAACACCAATTTTTAAATGATATTAACAAAGATAATTATTCTTGACCAATGCTTACTGCATGATAGTTTTTCTCGCAAACCTCATTTGTGTAAATAACATAATTTAAAAGGAATTTAAAAGCAAGCTGAATGGATTGTAATGCAATGATAGAAATAATTGTGGTTAGAGCACAATCCCCTTTGATTCCTACCTTTTTCAGTTAACTGGTTATCAATTTCAGTTGCTTCTGATTACTGAGTGAATATATCTTTTTTAATTTTATTGATGTTATCAATTTCAATTGCTTCAAAGCATACAAGGAAAACAGAAGCATAGGGCTTCTTCCACCTCTGTTTTTTATCTCCTCTCGAGTATATCCCTTTCTCTAATGCTTTGTAATGATGTGTAATAGTGTGTATTGGTCTTTAGTAGCGTGGGTTGCTCGAATTGAAGGTCTGAATTGTACATCTTGGCGTTACTCACGCCAAGTCCCACGCGAATGACCACAGTGGACTGTTCGAAAGCTCAGGTATCTTGTTCTTGGCATAATTTCTCCTTTTTTTGTCTCTGAAATAATAAAATAGTAATGAAATGAGATAATAATGAATGTATAACTAACCTAACTAATTCTAGCCTATATTCCTAATTTATTGATTGAATTGTAAGTAAATTAGCCTAAATTATAAGACGTGTTAGCATCATACCAACAATCACAATTCCATTCATGTATCATGCAATTCATGCTATATTTCATTTCACTCAAGTTTTCCATTAGAGATATTCTATCCATCAATGTGTCCATCATCTTTTATTCTTAAAAGAAAAATATGCTTCTAACCTTTGTAACTTTTATTTGATTAATAATGAAAATTTAGTAAACCCTATTAATCTAAAAATTTAATTTCTCAAAATTTATGTTACACATCAATAATGAAAAATTCTAAAAATTAATTTATGACTTTTATTTGATTAATAATGAAAATTTAGTAAACCTTCTTAATCTAAAAATTTAATTTCTCAAAATTTCTGTTACACATCAATAATTAAAATTTCTCAAAATTTCTGTAACTTTTATTTGATTAATAATGAAAATTTAGTAAACCCTATTAATCTTAAAATATGCATCCCTTCCAAGATTTTGAAAATTGTTGTCCCCAACAATAACTAACAAGGTCACAGCTACGGAAATATGCCATAATGTAAGCATTATTTGTGAAATCGCAACCCAAACGATACATTAATCCAAACAGGGTATGATCAGATTTAATTAATCATAAAACAATACTATATATGCATGAAATAGGGAAATGTTTTAACTGCAGAAATCTAGACACAAAAGAAAAACACAAAAGTAATATAGTCTGAGGACACTCCTTACTCCTCTCCCTCTCTCATCTCATCCTCAGCTTTAGCAGTCTGAGCAGGATCGGGGATGTCTATGTTTGCCTCTTTAGTAACTGGGGGTGCAGGAGGAGTAGAAGCTGGTGGTGGAGTCACTGGTGGCTGGTAGGAACTGGTGTTGACGCTGCACTACCTACAGAGATCCTCTAGCATGCGTGTCTGATAAGTGAGCTGTGTATGGACGAAGGCCTGAAGAGCTAAATAGCTCAGTTAGTCTTCATATAAAAGCTCATGTCTCGGTGCCCTCTCCGTAGAAGAAGAAGAAGGTGTAGGTTTTGGTGGCTGAGGGTCTTCAGGCTGGGGTGCCTCTCGAAGACTTCGTGCTGCAAGTTCCTCTGGGGTGAGCCTCGAAGCTCGGATAATCTGTTCTTCTGTAGCACTCTTCACAGCATCCAGGTAAGTCTTGTGGCCCATTACAGAAGCAATGTTAACATCTAATGGCTCGTCATCTAAGATTTCAACACCCGCATGTCGACACAGGTGAGAAATCAAAGATGAATGGGCTAGCCACGATTTACTGCTAACATCCTGAATCATATGAAGAGTGCGGTTAGATAGAATGTTCGCAATATACAAATTACCTTCACTCCTGAGTATATAAAGAAGGACAGCACGTTCGACATTCACATCAGTCATGTTGGTGGATGGAATGACTGTGTGGTTCACAAATTGGTGCCAAAATGCAGCATCCCCTACTAAATCGTTCTTCGTCATCTTTTCTGGAATGTAATCTAAGCTGGGTTTTGTTTTCCACCCTGTGTATAAGCCTGTAATGGCATGCCTGATGTTGGTGGCTAGTTGGGGTACCTCGTCTCGGTACATCTTGATCAACACGTCGGGCTGCATCCTTAAGAATAGGTGGCTAAACTCACACCTGTCAAACAGATCGTATCTGGTATCGAGAAACCTCTCGATTGTCTTCTCATCAAATGCTACCTGGACCCCTCTAACCCAGCTAATCCTACTCCTTTCGACCATAGACGGGTCGACATTGGCTAGGAACTCTTTCAAAATTGAGCTTGAACTGGGCTCTGGGTAACTTACTAACCTTTGCCACTGACTTCTGACTATAACTTGCAGCACAGGGTTGCCTTCTGGGAGGGTTTCCCATTAAATTTTCTTTTCTGGAATTATTTTCTTTGGCAAGTACCATGTGTCGAATTTTTCTTGACACTCTATTGAGCGGAAACGAGCTTCGTCAAATTCAGCAATTCTGGCTCGTTTGCTGCCAGATGTGGCAGTGCTCTTCTTCTTTCCCTTTGCAATTTGTTTACCCTGAAACTCAAAAAACATCCAATACACATTCATGATTTAAATTTATGAGTGCACGGTTAAATAATTCCCAGATTTATTGATGTGTGTGGAGCAAACAACACAATTCAACTAATGTATGCAAGCATCAATTCCAAATCACCAGGTTGTTTGACAAATGTGTCAGAATTCCAGCTTAGTGTACTTTGCTTTGATGGATTTGGAATTCATAACATTTACTGTTAACAATCAACAAGCACATCATGATTCAACTTGGAACACAAAATTTCCTTTCAACAAGCACATTATGATTCAACTTGGAACACAAAATTTCCTTTAAGCATTAGCCATATGTAATTATGATTGTCCTAGACTATAGTTGCAATCACATGTATATATAGATATGTATTTATCTTCTTTCAAGATTTAGGTGTTTATGTATGAATGAATATGTTATTTAAAAAGGCTTAGCAAAACTTGTCCTTGTATTAACAACCTTTTTCAATTAATCAGTCCAATCAAAACTCAACAAATTCCTAGATTTACCTATGCAATTCCCATATCATATAATCATACTACTCATGGAATCAAGAACAATCCAGCAAAATTGCATGAGCTCATCAGATGTGATAACTCAGAACCAACATACATAATCTTATCAGAAATTAAGAGTGCAATCTAGATTCCCCAGATTTAGGTTAGTGAATTCCTCAAGGTTATTTGATTCAACTTGTAAACTCTACTTGACCACGATTGGTTAACAATTTCAATTTGCACAGTGAAAAAGACCATCAAAGACTGACAACAATTTGGTTCACTTGGAATCAATACTTGAAGCTTACTAATTCTAATTCAGAATTACCACAATTGAATATGCAAATAAGTACAAATAGCTTGAGATAATTCTTATTTATGTTGTTCAGTTCAATATGTGGCTCCTTAGGAATTCACTCAGTCTTTTCATACTTAGTGTCAGCCAAATTTTTAATATTAGGCTTTACCTTCACGTCCTGGGCACTTTCAATTAATATGGGCATGCTATATTCAATCAAAGTAAGTGAACTCAGCAGAATGTGATCATTTAGGAGCAATAGGCATATTCTTACAAAAGATTCATAGTACCATCTACATTCCCAGACTTATACCAGTTAAAATTTCCAAGTTATGCAGATCCTGGGCACATCTCATGTTCACAATACATATATGATGCAATCATTTTTCATAGGTTTAAGTATAGAACAGATATACTTAATAGCCATAATGATGGGATGTTGAAAATATTATTAGGATTATGGAATGTCATATTTCTATGGGTTAGGGATACATTGTCTGTAGGGTAGCATTATGGGATTGGTAGATTTTCCATTTTTCCAATATTGATGTTTGTTGGTCCTTGGGTCTTTGTAGATTTTGGAGGTTAACTCCAGATTTCCAGCATTAAACATAATTACAGATTGATTCTGATTTGTATAGTTAGGAGAATATTCTTTTTATTATTTAAGGATCTCTTCTATAATCTTTCCTTCTTTTAGTTTACTGTCCGTTAACAGGAGAATATCTCCCCTGATTTTTAAGCCTAGATTAGTGTACAACTACTGATCTAAATCCCTTTTTATGTCTCTTTGAATTTTGAAATCAATCATTCATAGTGGAATACATTTTTTCTACAATGTTTAATAAGTAGGATTACTTAGACATCAATTTGGATTTTCTCTGTAATTGTTTAATCTATAATTTATAACATTATCCTCAGTGTAGTGCTTAATAAATCTAAAGTGAAAAGTCTTTTTTAAAAGTGTAACATTTAAAGTTATCAGAAGGAGAAACTGCCATGGTTTCAAATAGAAAATTTCTATTTATCGATCTATTAACCACTGCTCTTAGGGCAATAGTTTTAAACTGAATTTATTATGATTGAAATTGTTGGTTGATTCTCCTTTTATCCCTGTCTTCTCTCTCTCTCTCCCCTTGTTCCATATTCCCTATATTGTACACAACTAAACATAATATCCCCTAATAATGATTACAATCCCTAATAATCAGCTGCAGATATTTCCTAATTACAAATCATGTCTTTAATAATTTCTAAGCCTCTCCAAGATTTTTCTACCTACTATATTATGTTTGGTTTGTCCTAGTTCAATATTGTAAGTTTTTGAGGTTAAGTTGTCAAATTCACTTAGTAATGGATAATCCTTCAATGTTCTTCTTTTGAGGGAAACTTGTTGTGGAAAGTCTATCTACAACTTCCATTATTTGGTATGATTGTCTACTAAAAATGCTTTTAACAATGCAAAAGCCAAGCTAACTCAAAATGCTAATTACCCGCTACTGTTGCTTACAATTTCAACATTTTACTTTCTTCTGTCACACCTCACCAAACAGAGCAAAATCCACACAGCAGTGCCATTGAAGTTGAATGCAATATAGGGTAACAATGAATGAAGCTTACCTTGTCTCCTGCCATTGAAGGTGAATCCAACGCGAAACCCTTTTCAGAACCAACACTGAGAACGGAACAGTCTGTTTCCCTTGCTTATCTAACAGGGTGCAGTGATTAGAAGTCAATATGGATAATATTTATACTGAACCAAGCCTTGCAGATGATTGAGGACGGTTATGGTGGCGATTGAAGGAAATGGGTACAGTCAGAGCGGTTTTCGTAACGTTGCTAGTATGCGTTTCATTCAGTTTTCTCATATAATTTAAAAATCGATCAGCGATGCTCGCGCGATCCGCGCTGACTATGGCGTGATCCGCGTGAGTGGAGACTGAATCAACTGGGGGTTTGAACTTTTCGCCCTAATAGCGTCAAATATCACACGATTAGCGTGGTAGGGTCAACTCAGAACAATTGCCTCGATCAACTGACGCTGGTAGCGTCACATACGGCGCGGTTCGCGTGAACAGTAACAGAAAAGGCTGAGGATTCGAATGCTTCACGCTGATAGCGTGGATTACGACGCTAATCATGTGGTCAACTGAAATGAGGCCATTTGACTCGAACAATTGACGCTGGTGGCGTCATTTCCGGCGCGGTTCGTGTGAATAGTAACAGAAAGAATTGAGGCTTAGAATATTTCACGCTGAAAACGTCAATTATGACGCTAACCGCGTGGTATGCTGAAATTAGGCCATTTGACTCGCACAATTGACGCTATTGGCGGCAATTCCGGCGCGGTTCGCGTGGACAGTGACTGAAAGGTCTGACGATTCGAATGCTTCACGCTGATAGCGTGTAGTATGACGCTAAACACGTGAAATTCTGAAATGAGGCCATTTGACTCGAACAATTTGCGCTGGTGGCATCACGTCCGGCGCGGTTCGCGTGAACAGTGACAGAAAGGGCTGAGGCTTCGAATGTTTCACGCTGAAAGCATCAATTATGACACTAACCGCGTGGTATGCTGAAATCAGGCCATTTGACTCGCACAATTGACGCTATTGGCATCAATTCCGGTGCGGTTCGCGTGGACAGTGACTGAAAGGTCTGACGATTCGAATGCTTCACGCTGATAGCGTGTAGTATGACGCTAAACGCGTGAAATTCTGAAATGAGGCCATTTGACTCGAACAATTCGCGCTGGTAGTGTCACGTCCGCGCAGTTCGCGTGAACTGTGACAGAAAGGGTTGAGGATTCGAATGGTTCACGCTGATAGTGTGAAGTATGATGCTAATCGCGTGGTCAGCTGAAATCAGACCTTTTGGCTCGAGCATTTGATGCTACTGGCGTCAGGTCTAGCGCGATTAGCGTGAATGCATTCTAAAGGGGCTGTGGTTTTGAATTGTCCGCGCTGCTGGCGTGGAATCTCATGCTAATAACGTGGTGGGCTGAAAGCATGACATTTAGCTCGAACAAATGACGCGATTAGCGTCAAACATGGCGCGAAATGCGTGAGCTCTTTCAAACAGAGTTTGCACCTGATGCAGATGGCGCGATCGGCGTCATAAGTGACGCCATCCGAGTGGTGTTATTGGGTTACCTTAAATGAACGGCGCGGTTAGCGTGGGTGTTCACACGATTAGCGCGGAACCCTAAAATTCAAAATTTTACGCTCTTAAGTTGTGGAAAACTGAGTTGGCATTCATGTAAGAGTTAAAAAATGAAAGTCACTTGAGAGAGTGGTCATTCCTTAGCAACTTAACCTTTCCCTCTATTTTCTGAAACCCTTACCCACTTTTGCCCAAATCTGAAACCTTTGTGAAGAACCCTGGTCCATGTGAAGCTGTTAAGCACTGGTGGAGAGCCTTGGAGGTTGCTTTTCATATTGCCAACAGAGTGTTTTTAAGCTATCATATACATTAGCAGAAGGTATGTTTGATTTAGTTGATAGTTAACATATGATTTAAGTTGGTGTTTTCTTCAATTTAAACCAGAAAAAAAAACATTACAACCCATTGTGGATAGCCAAACTTCTGCTGAGAGTGCTACAGCTTTTGGCCAGTTTGGGGGTCTGTGAGATTCAGGGGTGAAGAGAGGGGTCATTTCAAAGTTCTACAGAGAGGGTTTGGGGAGTGGGAGTGAGGTTAGCTTTTGGCCAGGAAAATACCGATTTGTCATAAGTGTCAACACTACTAGCTTTCTGATATAATGCCATGCTGATTTTTATGTCTGTCACTGAATCGTTGTCTCCTTGAATGACTAAAAATAGGAAATCTTACCTGCTAAAACCTTATATAATTAGCGTAGAAATGAGGTAATTTATGTTTTATTCCAAAATAAAGGGTGACAATAATTGGCTTCGCATAAATTGTAGCCTGGGCTTGTCTTGGTATTTGAATTTGTTATTTCTTATCTACAGTTATTATCAAATCACAATAAATAACTATTGTTATTTCTTATCTACAGTCATTAAGGTAGTCTTTCATATGTGGACAAATTACTCCCTTTAAATTTTGTCTCTTCAAATCCACCCTTTTTAGCTATTGTGTGATTTAGAATGAGCTTATTTCACATATAGTTTGATAATAACTTACTATATACTTACCTAACTTACTATATAATGATACCTTTATTTGTGCATTTTGCATTATTCATTTGGTTGAGCCTTTCCCACTTGAAAGCATACGACGAAGGTGGGACTTGTTATATGGCTAATATATTTGATCATGTACTATATACGTAGGGTTCTTATATTTATCAAAGGCATTAGTAATGTTTTTGTCAACAATCGTTTCCTATTTAACTTGAAAATATGGTTTACTTTGGTAATTACAACAACGCCCCCTAGGTTGTGAGAATAACTACATTGGGGTGACTATATACGTTGTATATAATTATGGTATGTTTGATGACACAGTTTCGTGGAGCAGCGGAAACAACATTACATAGATGTGTGGGATCCTCAACCGTTATCACTAACTATCATACGCAGGTACTTTTTCGACAACAACTTGTCAAACTTTGTCATACAATTGACAGCTATAACATCTTAATGGAGTGTGAACATTCGAATTTTACAGAAGAGCGTTATTGCAATATTAATTGTTTACATATCATGCATGTGTTATTTATATTTACGGTTGTGTTAATGTCATTTATTTATCATGCGTTGTTCAGTGATGAAAGCAAACATTATGTATGTAATGTCTGACTTTACGTAAAACATGATTACCATTAGTTTGACAAATTGTATCAATTTTGTTATTTATGAAAGTTCCTATTTTTTGTCATAATACACAAAACATGAACTATATTCCTTCCAATCGACTTTGGATGTACGCTAGATGTTATAGTCGTAGAAATGGTCTGAAAGAGTCTTTTGTCAGGGGGGTTGATAGTTTGTGAACAAAGCTAGCCAACAGCAATGTTACCACAATGATGGGGGGATCAGATGTCCTTGTGTTAAATGTGATAGTACTAGGATTTTGGAGGATAGAGTTGTCAAAGTTCATTCATACAAATATGGGTTTAGGCCTAATTATTGGGTTTGGACTGATCATGGTGAAGACATGTCACATGCTCGTTTTAATGACTAGCATAGTAACATTGATGCATCAAATATCACATCAAATGTGGGTGAACTTGAAGATTTTTTGTTTATGCAAGACATGGTGTACAATGCTCTCAGACAAGTAGAGACATTTGAGCTTCCAAACTCAAATAACATGGAAGAGCCTCCGAATGAAGATACACAAAGATTTTACAATTTATTGTTCTAACTTGGCTAGATGTGCCAATGTTGCCAAGGGCACCATACATGGGATGAAAAACCATGACTATCATGTTTTCATGCAGTGTTTACTTCCTGTTGCTTTTAGCTCTTTGCCACCACGTGTCTTGAATCCAATTAGTGAAGTAAGTCATTTCTTCAAATATTTGTGTTCTTCAACTTTGTTGGAGGATGATCTACGTAGAATGGAACAAAATATGCCTTTGATATTGTGCAAGTTGGAGAGAATATTTCCCCCTGGTTTTTTCGATTCAATGGAGCATTTGTCTATTCATCTGGCATATGAAGCTAAACTTGGGGGACCAGTCCAATATAGATGGATGTATCCATTTGAAAGGTAACATATTAATTGTTCACTGCTGACTGGTATATTATGCAAATGTTGTAGATTCATGGGTGATTGTAAACGAGCTGTGAGAAATAGGGCGAGGGTTGAAGGATCGATTTGCGCTTCTTACTTACATCGTGAGACAACCCAATTTTGTTCACATTATTTCCATAACTTTATGTTGTCGTCACGCAACATTAGGAATCAAAGTACAATGGGAAGTGATCCGCGGCCCCGAATGTTATCAGTGTTTGACCAATAAGGTCGGCCTTCTGGGAAGGAGGTCATACACTGGTTGACTGATGAAGAAAAAAACTCAGCCCATGTTCATGTCCTGATTAACTGTGCCGAAGTTAGGCCATACCTTGAGTAAATTGACAAACTTTTATTCAAAGAAATTTTAAGTTATGGTTGTTGTCCAATGGAAGACTAACACGCCATATGTATATTTGCATATGGACAGTTCATTTGTACAAACCCAACAGATTACTGAACCAAATGGATATACTCGTAATGTACATGCGGATTTTCCAAGATGGTTTCATGAACAAGTATGTATGTTATTAATCAGTTAATAATTGTATTGTATTGTGAAATTTTTTTTTGATTCTTATACTATATGTAGGTGGTAAATTCTGGTATAAATGTCACAAACCAACACTTAAAGGATTTATCATATGGTCCTATGAGTTACGTTAAAGAATGGCACACATACTTTGTCAATGGATACAAATTTCATACTCAAGCTTGGACTGAGGGCAAAAAAATCATAAATAGTGGGGTTTATGTCAAGGGGGTTACAGAAGGAGGAGCAGATGATTTTTATGGGATCATTAAACATATATAGCTACAATATAACAGTACAAGTTATGCTAAGCAAGTTGTTTTGTTTTATTGTGAATGGTTTGATCCATCTAGTAGGGGAACAAGAGTGGATCGAAAAGATGGAACAGTAGAAATTTGAATGGATAGAAGATATACTCTATTTGATCCATTTGTTAGTGCACAGAATGTCAGACAAGTGTATTATATGTCCTATCCAGCAATAAGACCGGACAAACGTGATTGGTGTTTTGCAATTAAAACAAAGCCCAGGGGTTACATAGAATATAACAATGGACCAACTGATGTGCCTTATCAAGTAGAGGAAATGTCATATGGTAATGAAATCATCGAAGTTGAAAGTATTTCTGGCTTGCAAGACCAGAGAGGTGGGGTTGAAGAAGTGGACCCAGATGATGTCTTCATAAATGATTCCCAATCAAATACTTTGCATGGACAGACAAATAATATTGAAGAAGAAAATGAAGGCGAATTAGAAGATGATTTTGAGGTATGATTCTGAATAGGAATACAAATGGATTGATGTTATGAATCCTTATTTGACTTCAGCAATCAGTGTAAAACACCGTTCCTAATTAGTTGTAAAGAAATTTAAGATGAACCACGTTTTTTTGTATACATAGGTTTGTTTTATATTTGTTCATGATTACATGCTTGCACTGCTAATGTTGAATGTTATCATCCATTCATACGGTGATTATATACCAAGTTGAATCATGTATGTATGTACGTATGTATGTGTTGCTTTACGCAATTTGGATGTCATATACCAAGTTGAGTCATGTATTACAGCTGAATTTATAATGAATGATTATGAAACTAAAGCCAAATAAATATTATATTCCATTATCGCAACAGACTTCAATAGTTTTTCAATTTAGACATAGTTTAAGACTGTATTAATGATTACATAGTTGATTTTGGATTACATTGACCAGACTATATGGATGCTGAGAAAGTAAAAGACTCTTTAGATTTAGAGGCATCCATGAATGTTGATATAGTTGAAGACTCTTTACATTTAGAAGATGATATGCATGCTCAGATAGTTGAAGACTCTTTAGATGTAGAGGACTCCATGGATGTTGAGATAGTTCAAGACTCTACTATATGGATGTTAGCAGAGTTGAAGACACGTTAGATTTCCAGGACAGTATGAGTGTTCAGAGAGTTGAAGACTCTTTACATTTAGAGAGAGTTGAAGACTCTTTTGATTTAGACAAAGTTGAACCTATGTTTGTAAGATCAGAGACTGCAGAGAGGGAATGCCAGAAAGTAATTAGACAAATGTTAAAGATTTATCTTCCGAATTTGGGAGATGGGATCAATGATGAGACAGTTGAACACTATTTAGAGTTAGAAGAATTGGTGGCTGAAAAACAGGATACTGAACCTATGTATGTGAGAAGCGAGATCACAGATAGAGATTGTGAAAAAGTATTTAGAGACATATTAAAAATTTGTGTTTCGACATTAGATAATAGTATGGATGTTGAAACAGTTGAATATGGTTTAGTGTGTGAAGAATCTATTGGCGAAAAAGCTAACATTGAAAACATATATGTACGATCTGAAACAGCAGAGAGGGAATGCCAACAAGTAGTTAAAGACATGTTAAATATTTATCTTCCGGACTTATGAAATATTTATTGTTTTATTGTAATGGAATGGAACTTTGTTAATGTATTTGATTTTTTGTGTAAAAGGAAAATATGCCAGTTGGGTAAAAGTAGTTAATGGTCACATACTTTAATTCCCCTATCACTTTTTTGTATATATAGATATGTCATCAGGTGGTGCTGATCCTCCCCGACCGCCGATCAATGATAACATTGACAATTGGACAGGTGGAAAGAAAAAACGATATGTGCTTAGACTATTACCACCTAGAGATAATTTGCCGTTATCTACATCATCCCCGTCTAGTGTATCTATGCCAATAAGATCACTAGATTTTTTACCTACACCATCTCCACCTTCGAATGAAGCTATACCATCTATTCCAATTAATGCTGCTGGACTGTCGACAATGCCTACAGACACAGCATCTCCTACCCCAGGTGCAGCAAACATACCTTCTGATGAAGATCTAGCAAATTTGGTGGTGGACGACCCTCTATCAATGATCATCCGACGATTACACTGATAACTGGAGCGTAAGTATTAACAGTATACATAAATTATAAATATATCATGACCTTTTATTATTTTTGGACATACGCATTGACAAATTATTTGCTGTCTTAAGTTTTCATCCATCAAAGGTTACGACAAAGGCTATCACATTGTCCATTAGACAACAATTTGATCACCCATGGCCAACTTGGGGAGCAATTCCAAAAGACCATCAAGACCTATTTTTCCAACGTTTTAAGGTAATATAATGTTGCATTCCTACTAATTTCAATGGCGTAACGATCTCCTATCTTTTTATGGTTTAAATTGTGTTCTATTGTTGGTCATTGAACATTTAAATTGGTTTATAATTGTTGTTGTTGTTAAACACATTTGTGGTTATTGTTGGAAGTAATAGTAAAATGGCTGTGTTTCACCAATATTTTTTGTGGTGAGATTGGTCTTTATGTATTTATATTTAATATTATAACTTTGGTTACTTTAGAGGAAATTGGTTTGGAGACTAGAGGAAGAGAGTGAAATTAAAAAAGTATTTCACTCAAAAGCCTCTCATAGGCTTTCCGAAATGTTCTGCGATGCCCGAAATGAAAATAAAAGGCCATACTGGATTGGAGATCATGTCTGGAATGATCTATTATCACATTGGAATGCACCCGAGTATCGTTCCAAGTGTGAAAAGGAAAAAAAAAATCGAGCATCTGAAAAGGGGGGCTGTATGCACATAGGTGGTTGTATTAGCTTGCAGGATCATGCCATTCGCTTGGTAAGATGATTTTACAAATATGCATGTTAAATTTTTGTCCATCATAAAATGTGGTTATGTTATATTTTTGTTGTTATGTTTGTAATTAGTCTCAGGAACTTGGTCGATCAGCATACATTAATGAGATTTTTCAACAAACACATTTACGGAAGGATACTGGTACATTTGTCGATGATAGATCTAGGCAGACACATGTGAGATGCTAATTTGTCATGGTTTTTGTATTAAAACATCATGTTTTATTCATTTCATGAAATAATAACTGTTTTTCAATGACAGGAAAATTTTGAGGCTAGATTGTGTCAAGCTAGGTCTGATGTTCAATCTAGTGTTGGTGATTCTGAAATGACTCTGTTGTCTCCTGCTGAAGAACAAAGACTAAGGAGTCGGTGTTGGATTGCAGCAGCTGGACCTATGCGTAAGGGATGTCTTTACGGAACTGGTGATCTTGCTCATTCTTATAAACGTGGAGATGAGACATTTGTGCAAAACTTGCATGGGTCATCTAGCCATGCCTATGAATCAGCGGAAATTAATCAAATAAAGGAGGAGCTTCGTCAATCAAAGGAGGAGTTGCGTCAATCAAAAGAGGCGTTACGTCAATCAACGGAACAAATGCGAGTTTTTCAAACAGTTGTACTTCAGTTTCTACCTCCAGAAGCTCGCAGCATTATGCAGCAGCAACAACAACTCGCCGATGAACAACACCAACAACATGATCAACCACATGATGCGTAGCAACAAAACAATGATGAACCAGCAAATGACCAGCAAGGACATGATGACAATGACTATGTTGATTATTGACTTTGAAACAGTTTACCAGTTATCAGATGTTGAACATTGTGGTTTTATTTTATTTATATTTGGAACTTATTTTGCTTTGTTTAAACATTTTGCTTTTAATGTATGAATTCAGTCTTTCATTTTATAATATGCTTTATTTTCATAATGATCTTATTTAATATCAACAATTAAACAAAATGTTCGTAAAACAAAATAATGTATTGTATGTGATAATATATTAGTTACGGAAATTACCGATGGAATGACCGGTAGGTAATTTTCGACGAAAATGCCGTCGGAAATTACCAACGGAAATGGTCGTCGGAAATGGCCGTCAGAAATTACCGATGGAAATGGCCGTCGAAAATTTCCGACGGAATATTTCCGTCAAAAATTTCCCACTGCCTATTCCGTCGGTCAAATTTCCAACGGATTTTCGGATTTTTGGTATTTCTGATGGATTTTGGCCGTCAGAAATACCGTTTTTTTTTTTTTTTCCTTTATAAAGATTTAGAAACATAAAATAGCTGTTATGAAAATGTTGCTAATTTATATTGATGATTGAAGTTAGGCATCGTTGAACTTGGTGCCAATTTGTATTGTAATATTTTGATTCTCAGTTTTATTGGTATGTTGAATAGAAGTAGGATTAGAAATCATGAGGATCAATAGCCAATGATATTTTGTAAGTGACACGAACTAAGGACCTGGGGGAGCCAGCTGGGACTCAAAGCTTATTGATATGTTTCCAACCTCAAAGTACAAATTTGGTAGTTTATTCAAAAGAAAAAAAATTGGGACAAGGTAAACTCCTGGTTCATAAAAATATTTATTTATTTATTTTATGAAATAGATGAAAACTTGGATAAGAAAAAGTTAAATGGTGGCCTAGATGTGTATTGCATTGTTGCGGAAGATGAGGTGAATATGGAAGAGAAATGGAAATTATAATATTTTATTGTGTGGATTTTAAAGCAAGTTTATTTTAAAGCAAGTTTATGGCTTGATGAGGTTTATTCAGGTTGCTGAAAAATATGCTTCACACCTGAAGATAGTATCTCTGCAGGTTTGATCACTTACCGTTCAACTCTGCTTTATTTTTGTGGGGCATTAGTTTATTTTTATATTTTATCCTAATTTTCTTTTTCCTGTTCTTTTTTGTTTTGAGCAGCCTTTGTTATGCGACACCCCGTTGTTGCTACTGTTGTTTTTGGCGTTACCAATTCATGGCAGCTTCAGGAGGTTCTAAATGCAAACAGATCGAGCTCGCATATGAAGTAATTGACCAATTAAGACAATATTAGTCATATATTTTACTGATGTTTGTTTTAATGATCTAATATAAAACCATGGTTTGTTATTTATTTTAGTGCCATGGTATTTGACATAATTCCGTGTTGAACGACATTTTACAATTTAAGCTCTAATTCCAAATTTTAATGTAATAACAATTTGGTATGTTATTTATTTTATTGAATAAAAAGTCTTCAATGTGGCGTGTAAAAAAGACAGTTTCATTCGCCTTTCTTATTTATTTTAATGTAAATTCAGTTGAGTCAATTGATTATAAAATCGCTTTCGTGAAGAAAAAAATAGGAGAAACAAAGACGACTTCGATTAAAACCATCTTCGTAGGTATGTAAAAAAAAGACAGGACAAACAAAGACGGTTTTTAGTCAAAATCGTCTTTGTATCCATACATACAAAAATGATTTTGGTTAAAAAACATTTTCGTATGTATGTAAAAAAAAAACACGATAAACAAAGATGATTTTTAGGCAAAACCGTCTTTGTATCCATACATACAAAGACGATTTTGGCCAAAAACCGTCTTTGTATGTATTTAAAAAAAACATGAGAAACAAAGACGGTTTTGGCCCAAATCCGTCTTTGTATCCGTACATACAAAGACGGTTTTGGCCCAAAATCGTCTTCGTATGTATTTTAAAAAAAAATAGAGACACAAGAAACAAAGGTGGTTTTGAAACAAAATCGTCTTTGTATCCATACATACAAAGACGATTTTGGCCCAAAATCGTCTTCGTATGTATTAAAAAAAAGACACGAGAAACAAAGACGGTTTTTAGCCAAAACCGTATTTGTATCCATACATACAAAGACGATTTTGGATAAAAAAAATGTCTTCGTATGTACGTAAAAAAAACATCAATGAAGACGGCTTTTAGAACCGTCGTCGAAAGTTATGATTTTCAATGATATGCGCAACAATGACGGTTCTACTACCGCCGTCGTATGAGGTTTATAATCGTCGTTGAAAGCCTCGTCTGTAGTAGTGCCATCTTTATTTTGAAATCAAATATAAAAAAAAATGTGGAATAATATATATTTATTGTTGACATCAAATAATTATGTAATTTTAAATATTAGGAAAACTAAAGAAAATGTAATGGACAACAATTTAAAATACATTTTTTATTATAACTTAACATAGTGTATTTTACACTTTAGATTTACACTTTAGATACACATTTTTTCTAATATAGGTTTTTATAATGAGGATTCTTAAAATTAATAAAAGCACTTATTAAAATTGTCATGAACTTATATGAAGATTAAATTTCTTAAACTTTAATTTTTAATTAGAAGAAAAATGACTTTTAATACTAAATAGAAAATTACAATATGTAGTGATCGAACAATATGGTCCATGATCTTTTATTCAGATAATATTTTTAATTCTCGTTAGATATCACCGTTAAATAATGATGTGACATAAATTTATTAATATTTTTTGGTGGATACTTTTTTAACGGTTAGAAACAGTTAGAAATTATTTTTAAAATATTTAAAATGGATTAAATAAATTATGATTATTCGAACCTCTAGAAAATTGCTTTTGCCTTGTATCCTGTCGCTTGTTTTATCAAAGCAACCAAAACCTTCATAGTTGATTAATGTCTAATTTATTTTGTTTGTGTTTTAAATCTCTTAAAAGGATAGTTTCAGTTGCCAATAAAATGGACCTTGCACGATTAGCCCCCAAACTACAAAAATCTATCATCGTTCTTTCTTCTTCTTTAAAGTTTTATTAGATATCTAATTGTGTCGGTTCCGTGGAAACATCTAATTGCGTCAGTTTCATTAGGCTAAATTCCTTCTTCAACCACTGCGAATCTGCTTCTTTGGTTGAAAGTTGAAACATCATCATCGTTAAAGCAATCATCCGCTTCCATGGCCAGCCATGGCACCACCACTACATATCTAGAACCTCTTAATAACCACCACTCGAGCTGTTAATTTGAAAGGTTCGTTGATACCACTCTCCACACATCCTAGCATTCCTCTTCACCATGGCATCTCGCCATCGTATTTGGTACCAAAAGGTTGCCTTGAATATTCATGTGAATATAACAACTTGCTGTTGTAAACAAACTAGTAAATATAAATAAACTAACAATATCCTATGAATCTGATACATATCTATAACTAACTAATAAACAGAAGAAAATCTTGTATGGCTAATATCATATCTCTAACACTTCCCCTCAAGTTGGAGCATGTAAGAATGAAATGCCCAACTTGGGAAGAAATGTAAGAAACATGGATTATCCTAAAGCTTTGGTAAACATGTCAGCCAACTGGGAATGTGATCAAACAAATGACGTGGTATGGTATTGGCTTGAATTTGCTCACGGACGAAATGACAGTCGAGCTCTATATGTTTAGTGCACTCGTGGAACATTGGATTCGCAGCTATGTGGATGGCTTCTTTATTGTCACAAAACAACACCATGGGGTTGTTGTGGAGCACACCGAGAGAAGCAAGAAATCCCTTCAACCAGACTAGCTCAGCTATAGTAGCTGCTATGGCTCTATACTCGGCTTCGGCAGAAGAACGAGCTATCGTCACCTGTTTCTTGGTTCTCCATGATATTGGTGAAGTATCTATCATGACGAAGTATCCTGTGACAGACCTACGTGCGAGGGGACATGAGGCCCAGTCAGAATCACAATATGCGTGAACCTTCAAGTTACAATCGGATTTCATGAGGAAGCGTTTGCCAGATTACATTTGACATATCGAAGGACTCTCGTAACTGCATCATAGTGAATCTGCTTTGGTTGTTGCATAAATTGAGAAAGGACATGAGCAACATAACTTAAATCTGGTCGTGTGATATTAAGGTAGAGTTTGCCAATCAATCATCGATAGCGTTCAGGATTCTCAAAGTCTGGTCCTTCTGCAAGTCCAAGTCGATGATTTTGTTCAATGGGGGAGTTGGCTGGTTTGCTGCCACTCACACCAGATTCTTGCAAAATATCAAGGACGTACTTCCGATGGCATAAGAAAATTCCGTCTTTGCTTCGAGCGATTTCAATTTCGAGGAAGTATTTCAAACTTCCTAAATATTTGATCTTAAAACATTAATTCAAATACTCCTTTACTTGTTTACATGCTTGTGTATTATTTCCTGACAAGACTATGTCATCCACATAGATTAAAAGAACAAGAAAAACATCATCTTTTTGCAATGTGAAAAGAGTGTAATCTGCTCGAGATTGTTGAAAGCCGTATGCTGTAAGTGAAGAGCTCAACTTAGAGAACCAGTTTCTAGGTGATTGTCTCAAACTGTATAATGATTTGTGTAACCTGCAAACCTGTTGTTTCAATCCATTGCTAAATCCTGGGGGAAACTTCATGTACACTTTCTCACTAAGATCTGCATTCAAAAATGCATTATGCATATCAAGTTGATGTAGCTCCCATTGCTTTGCTGCTGCGACTACCAACAGTGTTCTAACGCTTGTCATTTTCGCTACAAGTGCATAGGTTTCACCAAAATCTTCCCCAGCCACTTGATGATTTCTAGCAATCACTAGTCGAGCCTTGTATCGTTCGATGGTTCCATCAGAGTGATATTTAATCTTGAACACTCATTTACTGGGTAGAGCTTGTTATCCTGAAGGTAAAGTTGTTCTTGTCCAGGTGTCATTATCCTTCAGTGCATTGATTTCTTTTCTCATTGCATCAACCCATCATGAGTTTGTCATAGCTTCCCTGAAGTGTTTGGGTTCGTGGCCTGCGTCAATAGCAGCTACAAATGCATGATGATGGGAAGAAAAATTAGACATGCTAAGATAATCATGTAATGGATATTTGATACCTGACCTAGCATCGGAATAGAGACCAACTGGGGCAGAGAGTTTATGTGTTTCAACTGCCTTACATTCATAATCTTTGAGATACACAGGTCCCCAAGTGTCACAATGGATCAAATCAAAACATGTTTTACTTCGATTATTTGTCAAATGAAATGTGGTCCTAGTTTGCTTGGCACAACAACATATATCACAAGCCTAATTGGATACAATTTTTGTTGAAAACTTTGAAATTAACGGAAGCAAAGACACAACATCATAGGATGGTTGACCCAATCTTTTATGCCACAATTCTGCAGATTGATGAACACGAATAATAGAAACTAAAGAACTTTTGGATTGAAACACATAAACACCTGCATTAAGATCACCCAATCCAGTCTCCCTCATTGATACTTGATCCTGCCAAACACATTTTCCATTAGTAAATATCACTTTGTTGTCACTATGCCGTAGTAATTGAGATACTGAAATAAGATTGCATCAAGTGTGGCACAAACAAGACATTAGTCAGTTTAATATTTTGTTGAGAATCATTGTCCCTTGCTTTTCTGCATGTGTTATGGAACCATTAGGCAACCCTACTGTTAGAGGCTTGATATTCTCAATATCACTCAATAGATCCATTTGAAGACAATATGAATACACCCAAATACCAAGAGGGGGGTGAATTGGTATAAACTTGACCTTTTAAAAATTTTACAAAATCAAAGTTGAAGGATCTTTATCACTTTGTAAAACCAGTGAAACTTCAATTCAACCCAACCACTCAGTCCAAGGAATCTATGACAAGATCTGCACTTGTTGATTAAGAAAGGTATCATAATTGTCAAGAGATTAAGATAACAAGAAGAGATAGAGAGATCAACACAAAAACATATACTTGTTCACTTCTCAAGAGAAGTTACATCCAGTTCTTCTAATCAGACAAGTTAAAGTTCCACTAAATCAACTTATTCTTTACAAGCCTTATTACAAGTGATAATCTTTATCCACACTAGATAAAGAACAAGAAACCTAAAATCCTATTAGAGTCCTAACCACAATTATAAAATAGATCACAACTCAAAAGAGTTCAAGAGATACACCTGAGATCCACAATGGATGCAATGAATGAATGCACAATACCAGGCACTACAGGTTGATTGAAATCTTCTTAAAGATTATTTTGTATTGAAATCTTTATGCAAACCCTTTGCTCATCTTTTCTTTCACAATGTAGAAAGATTTCCTTTGCAAAAAAAAAATTGTATTTCACTGAGAAATTGCTTATCAGAGACTATTGAAAGCTTTGGGAGACTTGGGCATTTCGCAAATTCGAAAGATTAATTCTTAATAAAGTTTCAGACCCAACAGCTTTAAACAGAAAACATAATTAACTGCATGTAATCGATTAATACGAGTATGTAATTGATTATTTCATCTTATGTAATTGATTAATATGTCAAGTAACCGATTAAAATGTTCCTGAGCAATTCTAGAAAACTTTGATGAACAATGTAATTGATTAATCTAAGACATAATCGATTAAAGCAGACAGACTCAGTTAGAAAATAAGCTTCAATAATCGATTACAGAAGAGTTGTAATCAATTAAGACAGACATGCTTAATGTATGAAATGAACTATGTAATCGATTAAAGTGTTTTATATGACTTTTCTGAAATATCCTTTGCTTATGTAATCAATTGCAGAAACAAAGTAATTGATTAAAGCAGACATATTTTCTTTTTCGAAAACAAAGTCATGAGAGAATCATTCCATATGCATCATCTAATCATTCAACCTTTTCTTAAAACATGTATGCATGATTATGATTATGATTTATGCAATGCAAGGATCTCAAATTAAACCTCTTCAAAAATCTTAACAAATTACAAATGCCTTCAATTGAATGGCATGTAAAAAGCTAAAACCAAAAAGCTTTTTCATCATCCTTGATTAGCTCTTCATCATTCTTGATCAGCTCGTCATCACTATTGATCAACTCCCCTTGTATCCAACACCATTGTCCCTGTCATATGTTGTGAGGCTCCACTATCAATAAGCCATTGAAGTTAAACAGTCTTACCAGATAATTTGTCATTGGTTTGAGGTTGATCCACCAATGTCATGAGCTTGTTCACCACCTCAGGTGTTAGGACAGAAAAGGTTGTTGCCTGTTGTGGAGCTTCTAAAATCTGCATAACATGTGCTTGCTCATGTGTGTACCTTCCTTCGGATCGTCCTCTACCACATCCTCGAAATCCACCACGAGTAGGAGGATATCCGATTATTTTCCAGCACCTTGAAGGATCATGATTGGTCTTCCCACAGTGAGGGCAAGGTACTCTCTCCGTTTGTTTTCAGGTTCCATACGTTGCATTGTAGTCTCTATTCCTCTATTTGGCTGAGTTCGATCTACATACCCTATTAAAACAGAGCAATCGATTAAAGCAGACATATTTGTTGTTTCAAAAACAAAGTCATGAGAGAATCATTCCACATGCATCATGTAATCATTCAACCTTTTCTTAAAACATGTACGCATAATTATGATTTTGATTTATGCAATGCAAGGATCTCAGATTAAACCTCTTAAACAATCTCAACAAATTACAAATGCCTTCAATTGAATGGCATGTAAAAAGCTAAAATCCAAAAGCTTGACGAGGCTCTCCGCTCTCTCTCGAGTTTCTTTCTTGATTAGTCCTCCTCAGCTCTTGAAAATCCAACTCGCATAGTTTCATTGTGTTCTCTGTCACTGATTCTAGAAAGTTTTGTGGGAGAAGCTGAGGGCAAAGAAACATGCCTTTCAAAAACCTAGCCAAACATTTTATGGGGGTTTTAGCTGCCAGAAAATAAATCCATTAAATTATTTAAAAAGTATGACACATGGCATTCTTATTGGTCGTCTCGTCATTGTTGAATGGGATAACAAATGACAAAGACTAAAAACATTAACGGAGAAAAAGATCAAGAACCAAGATTAGTCAATTTTAAGTTTAAGTACTAAAATTGAAAATCCAACAAAATTCAGCAACCGAAAACATTGTTAACCATATATAAAATCTTACTTTTTGTAAACAATCACTTTTAAAAAAACAAAATTTAATTATTCTTGTAAAAATATTTTAAGGAAAAGGAACATAAATAAAACCTTATTTTATGAAAACAATCACATAAAGTACATCAATTCGTAAAATACAAATTGACCAAACAAATTTATATATTAATATTTGATTAATAATTAAGTTATTATTAATTAATTATATTAAGTTAGTATCACTAAGAATGTGGATCAACTGGCATGGGATTGTTCCAGTTTAACTAGAGTCTCGAATTTAAGTCTAAAGTATATAATTGTATTAAATACTTGGAGAAAAAACTTTGCTGCCTATAGTGTTTCGACCTGACTCGAACAGAATTGCTTACACTGAATGATACTTGTGGTCTAAACCAACAAAACTTATTAACACGAATCTATTAATTAAATAATTAACATGAATTTATTATATTAATGTTAATTGATTTCATTTAAATTTAAGAGAATGAATAAGGGGATGCATGACATTCCATGTGGTAAAACCTTCTTTTATATAATATAATAGATAATTTTAAAAAAAATGACAAAGGTCTATTATAGTGAGCATTGCGTGCAGATTAGTCGCATAAACCACACCAAAAAAAAGTTTTAGTGTCCATAATAATCCTACCCGATTCGAACATAATTGCCTCTCCAATGAAAAATACCTGTAATCTAAATTCTAACCCAAAAAATTAATTAATTTACAGTGAACATAGCGTGCAGATTAGTCTCATAAACGGCAGCGCGTATAAATATAATCTCTTGTGTATTTTGAAGGTTCTAAACTATGGTCAGCAATTAAAATCTTACCACAATATCCTAATTCTGTAAATATTCGTAATTGCATTAGCTTCATATATTATTTCTGGTAACTTTTTAATTTTTATTTTGATATAACTGCAATGTAATCAGAACTGCGACTTCGATTTAATTAAACAAAACCTTGTTATTATCTATGAAGTTGATGACTCGTAAACTATTTACATTAGTTATACGCAATGAAAGAAAGGACTTTGGGATATGGCTACCACAAACATGAGGTAACTACATAGAAAAGACTAAATTTATTCAGCTAACAAGGACAGAGACTTGGTCCTGGATTGCTTATAATTAGTCTTTGTTTAATGGAATTCATTTTGATGGACTATACTTCGTGCCCAGTTTAATAATATTCGATTTCGAATTTTAAAAGAAAATATATAACAAGTACATTTAGCAAGCGAAACATTCTTAACTAAACCATAATGATTAAATGAACAACCGAGTCCTGAAAGCAGGATAAACATGTCAAACTAAATCAACATGTATTTGCAGGCACGAAAATAAAATGTGAAGACTAGCTAGACAGTAATTAAATGACTACTTACTATTGTGTCTTCACATTGACACACAAGCTAGGACAGTAATTAAAATTAAAAATCAAAGCATGGGGAAATTGAACTGAAACATGATTCCCAAAGGACTAACAAGCACACACATGCTTAATTTTTTCAAGGTAACAGGTTAGGCCAAAACCCAATTTGGAGTTGGAGATTAGCATCTGATCCAAATGGAGGCACTGTTGTTGTCTCATCCTCATTACCATTAAGCAAATCCATAAACTTCTTCTGCCTTTGATTATGGTTAGCACTCATATCCAACACTGGTGATGATTGGATCTGAGGGGGTAGTTGGTGTGGTGTTGTCTTCTCCGTAACATTCAGCGTTTCCAACCTTCTACTAACATCCTTCAGGTTCTGTTCGACGATCAACCAAAGATCGTTCAAATCGTCCGCGGTCATGTTGTTATCTGGCAGAACCCTCCCTTCATCAAGGCATTGATGCATGAACACGGTCATCTCCTTCTCCTTGTTTTCCTTCACGAGTTTCTTCAGCTGCTCCTTGTGCTTCGCGATCATATGCCCTAGGAAGCTCTCCTGGTTCGCCATCTTCTTGCTCTTCTCCCATTCAGACATGGTCCTGAATTTTTCCAGCACATGATGGACACCCAATTCGGATGGCCAAATCACTGGCTCGGGATCATAGGGGCTATAAGCTATAGCACATGCTTCAATTCCGCAAAGGGTGCTGAGTTCCTCCATCTTCTTCAGAATTCCCTTCTTCCTTTTCCTGTATGCTGCCCTCCTTGCAGCATCGTTGGTTATGAACGCGATTTTCACCTTTCTTCTGGGCATGATGGTGACCAGAAAAGAAAAGACGGAAAAACAAAAAGAAAATTGAGAGAATTGAAGATTTGCTTAGTTGTTTGTGGTTTCTACTGCCACCAGCAATCTCTTTATATAGACCAATTTGGTATGAGTCGTTTTATTTTCCTGTAAGCCTTTTGTTGATGGTATTATTTTTGTAAGTGACACCTGGATTTTGCTCATTGAAATGCACATTAAATTAATGTCTTTCCTTAAATGAAAATACAGGAGAATCCGGAACTGTGGTCATAAAAGTTGTAAAATTTATGTTATGCATGTATCAGTTAAGAACATTAATGTCAGATTTTTAGCAATAATTTTGAGTTTAAGATCTGGTTTTCACTAGATTTTTTAATAAAGGAGATAAACAGATCTTTAGCATAAAGAATTAATTCTTGTAGAAGAATCCTAAAGATCTCAGTGTTCAAAAAAGAATATCTTTTTCATCTATCTCTCCTTAAGATCTCAAAATGAGATATACTGCTAAAGAAAAATATGGGAGAGATCTTGAGAGATTTTCAATCCTACCTGACACTATGGAGTCCACCAAAAAGTGCTCTAAAATTTCAATTTAGAATCTACCACTAAATTGTTGAATGTAAAATAAACTTGATTTGTAATAATTATTTGGGCTTAAGAAAATTCTTAGAATCATATGCCCAATTAGCCTATTTTCTAGAGTGTGAAGCCCATTTGGCCCATGTTCTAAAAATGTGTCCTAGAAATATCTTTAAAAGTAGAATGATATGGATAAGTATGGAAGTGTGTAGAAGATAGATATTTAGGTGGAATTGTGTAGAAGTTAAATTATAGCCATTGGATCAAAGTTGTGTTGGAGAAATCTTAGCCATTGGATGAGAAGTTGGCCAAGTATAAATAGGTGTAGGATTTGCTCATTTGTATCAAGC
>PYAF01003302.1:388141-402083 GCA_007407185.1 Glycine tomentella
AACAAAAATCACCAAGTAATTAAGTCCAAGAGCTATTTAATTCAGATCTTAAATATGTGATTTAGGATTAGAATCTAACCGATCAAGGTACTTCTTTGTCATCATACACGACGTCTCCCTTGACGTTTACCATGCAGAGTTTCTGCTTCCACCCAACGGCGTCGATGGCTTCTCTGCTGAACCTGCCGTCCTTGAGCTCTGTTTTCTTTTCCCAGATGGCGTTAGGGTTCTGGAGGTTCCATTTCTGGAGGGAGCGCACGAGGTGGATGGAGAAGTGGGAGCCGATGCCGCAGGCGACGTAGACGGTGGGGCCCAGGGAGCCGAGGGCGCACCAGCGGCGCGGGGTGGAGAGGGTGGGGCCGAAGGACCAGGTTTTGGTGAGGGAGTGGAAGATAAGGGGGCGGGGGAGGGCCGGGGAGAGGTTGTGGGTGGTGACGGTGAGGAGGACGAGGTGGTTGGCGGCGGAGACGGACTGGACAGAGAGGCTGCGGGAGAGGAAGGAGGGTGGCGGCGGAGGAGGAGGTGGTGGAGGGGAGGGTGGGGAGGGAGGGGGAGCCAGGTGGCGGAGATGGGGTCGAAGGTGTGGAAGTCGATGGTGGCGGAGGAGTGGGAGAGAATGGCATAGAGAGAGAAAAAAGGAGGGAAGGAAAGAGAGTATATGAGACGGCGGCAGGAGTGGGAGATTGAAATTTTAAAGGGTTTGGGCGAAAATTTTAAAAAGAATCAAAGTTGGTTCTTATCAAAACCGACTTTGAATAATGGAATGCTAAGACGGTTATTATATAACCGACTTTGTATGATGGTAAACAACGACGGATACACTGAGAACCAACGTCGTTTTTGTAGTCCTCTTCTGAAAATTACAAAATTGCCACCGGTCAGCATTCAAAATCGGTTTTTTAACAACCGACGTGGATCGCATGTCGTGGAATAGGACTATTGTAGTAGTGCTTTAAGTAGCAGTAATGATTGTTAGTTTTAGTTTATTTGACCCCTTTAAGCCATTAAGAATCTTAAATGTTAATTTTTCAATTAACAATCATTCCTCCACAATTTACACACTAATGTGCACCCCTGCACCTTAAAAGAAGCCAAATGAAATGGAATGATTTCCATATCTGTTGTATCATGGTATGAGGCAGTTGATTTATGGAGCACCAAGAGAAGAAGCAAGCGAGTGGCTCTCTGCTCTTCACTCGAGGCTCCAAAACTATAATCAAAATCATAACCAACACTCATCAATGCCAGCGCCAGCAACGATGTACCGCAAAACACAAGCATCGAGTTGAGCAGAGTGAATATTCTCAGACTTGCTATGCATAAAAGATAAGCTTGACATAACAAAATAGAGATGAAAATAAAATTACGTACTCTTAGTGAATGTGTACGTATCCACCACAATTATTAACTGTATATTTGCAACATATGTCATAGTCACAGTGTATTGTTAGCCTTATGCATGACAATAAAATAAAATCAAACTCATGGGCATCTATTAAAAGAAAGCTTTCTCAACTTAAGGTATACTATATACCTTAACGAGTGCCACAAGTAATCACTTTTATAAGCAGTTGCATTTATTTGCTCTAGTAATCCAAATTTTGAGAATGAATCAGCATTTGAAATACCAATAGGTTGACTAACCTAGCATAATTAATGTGGCATACCATAAATAACTACAGGTTATGCTACTTCTTGGACTAGAAAATAAAAAAAAAAAAATATATATATATCAAATGCATTTTGAAAGTAATTTAAATCATTGAACCATGTATTTTGATTGGGAAGTTGATGAGGTAAACCTTTAGATAATCCAAAGACATTTGGACCCCAAAAGATAATCCAGAGATTTTGCCCTCCTATTACCTCTATATTTGGCTATTGCTGGCAGTTTCTATAAGTTATTGTTCCTTACTCTAAATGGATTCAAGAATGTCCTTTCCAAATAACCACTAGCATCACTCACCTGTATTATATCCAAAAGGCAACATTAACTTCCAAGAACAATAAGCAATTCATAGTCCACCAGCCACTGAATGAGAATAACCAGCACAGTGAATGTAATAAAATAAAACAATTCACATTACATAATATATATGATTCAATGTTATGCTTTAAAACTTGCAGACATTAAAGTTATGTGCATTTCCTGTGAGAATCTGGATCATTGAGGTCAAGAACAGAGATTCATATGCATTATTTTTTCTATGAATAGAAATATTGTTATAAATGAAAAATTATCAAACAAAGTAAAGCTGAGTTTAGATTAAGTACCTTCCCAAGCTCATAAAGCCTTGCCACTGCATCGTCTCTTAGAATCTGTGGAAACAAATAAAATGTATTCATTGAAGACTTGTCTGTAATATGAAACCAAGTCAAAAGCAAGGAATAATACTTATTCAAAGTGCAAAAAACAGACCTATGATGATTGCAGTGACGTTGCTGGCATCAATTCCTTCAGTAATCTGTTCAGCAGTTCTTGTAGAACTACCTAGTTGAGGTTGTTGGCATCAATTCCTTCCGCTAAGATCTGCAAGAAAAAAAGGTTATCTAACAACTAGCTGAAAAATCCAAATATTCCACAAAATAATACAAAAAACTAGTACAAAATAAAATCTTCTCTCATGCCTTCATATAGGCAGCAACATGTCCACCAAAAACATATTTGCGATGCACCTCAGCATCAAGCTCCTTCTTTTCCTTATCAAACCCAGCAAACCTCTTGTCACTATGATGAATATCCTTATAAAGCCCAGCAAACCTTTGGTGAAAGATGTTTTTAGGGTTCGTAGAATGATTTCAAAAGATTGGGGAAATTGAAAAGGAACGGACTTTAGGGTTTGGAAAGGAGAAAGAAAGGGTTAAATTGAAAGGGCAGTAAAGAGGACAATCAGAAACTGAGAAGAGAGATCTAAACCTGAAGCGATGCAAAGAGAAGAGAAAAATAGAAACCCTAGAGAGCGAGCGGCCTCACCTCGAATGGGAGTGTTTTTTTTTTCCTTTTTCTTTGCGAATATGGGAAAATTGATATCCATCATACTGTCGTCACACACATGGTCAGCCATGCGGTGGTGGTACACAAAGGAGAGGTAGAGCTTGGAGGAGAGAGAGTGATGGATATTGGAAACAAAGGATTTGAAGAGAAAGAGTGACGTAGAGGATTAATAAAATTGGAAACATAAATGGGTACAAAGACGGTTGCAGTCAAGATCGTCGTAGTACTGACGTTTCAAAAATAGTTATTTGACAATCGTCTTTGAACGTGGCATTTTATTTACAAAATTGACACCGCGCTCCCAATAACGACGAGTATACTACAACCGACTTAAAACACACGTCTTTAAAGACCCTTTTTGTAGTAGTGTTGGCTTGGTGCTGGCATTGCAATCCCAATATTTTCTATTAGGTTGGAATCTGATCTGGGTGTTGGAGAGTGTCTTGACCTTAAGTTGCTAGTTGACTGGGATGTAGCATCTGATTTCCATTTAGTTCAACTTTAACCAATCAATGATAGATATATGCATGGGATGTGGTGGGATTCTTATCCATACATGTATGATAGCTTCAAAACCATTGTAGACATCAAATAAATATGTAGATACTTTGTAAATATCTTAATACTTGTCATGTTGTCACTAAGGAGACATGGTTTTTACTATTACTACAAATTAAATAAATTGAAGATATTAGAAACTAATAAAACTTGGTCTTCCAGGAAAAAAAATAATGGAGACTACTTAATTTAGACTTAACCCAATTTAATATAGTGAAATAACTAGATTAAACTTACTACAATAAAGGAATCACGAGTAGAAATAGCTAGATTAGTATCTCAACTTTAGTTTTGATACCACATGTCCAAGGAAGTACGAACCAGTCTAGGTTTTGACAGATGAAGGTCTCAACTCTCAAGGGTTTAAGAATTGATGTATAGATTTAGATGTGACATACATTTGCGAAAGAATAAGTAAAAGACCATGTACTTTTAATGCACCGACTTCCTACCCAACCAAAATAAAGTTACTTACTGCCAAAGATTGCTCGGAATGCCAAAGATTGCTCGGAAGGCGCTATAACTAAATGAATACGGGGGCAGAGGAATTGGTCTTAGGAAAGACATGAACCCTAATTGTGTTCTGTCCATGATGTAGGAGGAATCAACGTTGGTGATTTGGTTTAGGTCTTCGAAATATGGCAATGAAGGACGATGGACAATGAGAGAGCCCTGTCACTATGGTTTCTGAGAGTGAGGGCACAAGAGAGGAAGTCATCGTTGTGAGCTCTTAGAGTGAGGGCACGAGATTGATGAGAGTGACGGTGTGAGAGTGAGGAATTTGTAGAGGGTGAGAGCGTCAAAGTAAAATGTTTAAGCACATTCAAAGATGAATTCTCTTACAACCATCTTTGAAATCTTGCTTTCAAAGACAATTTTTAGAGAAATTAACATTGAAATTAACTTTCAACAATAGTTCTATGAAAATCCTCTTAAAATATTTACAATTATATACAAAATTTTCACCGTATTTTTTCAAAGATGGTTTCGTAAAATCACCTTCAATTTAACATTCTAAAATCCCATTTTTGTAGTAATGAATAAATTAAGAACACGCATGATTAGATCTAAAAATAGTCAATTCAATTGAGATATCTATTGAAACATGTTTAGCACCGTAAGATTCCATAGACCAAAAGCCCTGTCACTATGGGCTCTGAGAGTGAGGGCACCAGAGAGGCAGTCATTGTAGTGAGATCTCAAAGTGAGGGCATGAGATTGATGAGAGTGAGGGTGCAAGAGTGAGGAGTTTGTAGAGGGTGAGAGCATCAAAGTAAAATATTTAAGCACATTCAAAGATGATTTCTCTTACAACCGTCTTTGAAATCTTGCTTTCAAAGACGATTTTTAGAGAAACCAACATTCAAATTAACTTTCAACAGCAGTTCTATGAAAATCCTTTTAAAATATTTACAATTATATACAAAATTTTCACCGTATTTTTTCAAAGATGGTTTCGTAAAATCACTTTCAGTTCAACGTTGTAAAATCCTATTTTTGTAGTAGTGAATAAATTAAGAACACACATGATTAGATCTAAAAATAGTCAATTCAAATGTCACATCTCTTGAAATATGTTTAGCATTGTAAGATTCCATAGACCAAAATCCTTAGACTTAAGTCTTCAATATACAAGATGGATGAGCAAGATGACATTGACAATTGGAATTTGACACAGGGGAAGAAATGTTACCTCCTTACTTCGAAGGGCATAAAAATCTATCCAATGCATGGACACACTTTGAAAAACTGCCAAATCCCAACCCTTTCTCCCAAGCTAGTTATAAACATTGTGGTAGATTGATTATATCTAATAATGGTACAAGTTTTATGCTTTCTCATTTAGAAAGATGCACGAGGAAATTAAACAATGTGGGAAAGAAGAAAAAATCGTATTCTTCCACAAAGGCCATTTCTTCTACTTTTACCATGATTGACCAAGAAGCATGTCAGATTGCAATAGTCAAACTGTTTCTGGCATTGGAGCTCTTTATTTAATGGTTGAGCATGAAGCCTTCCGAGAATTTATGAGCATTATAGCACCCTTTCTTGTTGTCATCCCATGCACTACCTTGGCACAAGATGTTCTTAAACTTTGGAGTAGTGAAAAAGTGAAGTTGAAAAAAAAATTCAAACATTATCATAGGATTTGCCTCATTACATACAAATGGGCTTCATTGCAAAATTTGACATACATGAGTCTAACTGCACATTTCATTAACAACTGGAAGTTGCAACAGAAAGTGATAAATGTTGTCAAGTCTTAAGTCACACGGGGAAGAATTTGGCTAAGATGATTAAGGATTGCTTAAGTAGTTGGGGCCTAACCGGTGTTCTTTCATTGACAGTTGATAGCGTCACGTCAAATATAAAAGTAATCGAATATCTATGAAAGTGCCTAATGTCTTGGAACCGTCTGGCTTTGAATGGAGATCATTTTCATATGTGTTGTTGCATACACATTACTAATTTGATTGTGCAAGAAGGTTTCAAAGATGATATTGATGTAATTTCTAAAATCCGTCGAATTTTCGATATCCCTTTTTATTTCTCATCAAACGAATGGCATCTTCTTCTGGAAATCCTAGTTATTAAATATAAGGGTTTTGTTCGCTTAGATGTAAAAATCAAATGGAATTCCACATACTTGATGTTGGAGGCTACATTAAAGCATCAAAAGGTATTTGTAGAGTTTGAACTGAGAGATTGAAAGTTCATGGGCATGGCTCCTACATATAGTGATTGGGAATTTGTGTGTTCAATCTTACCATTCTTGAAGATTTTCTATGGTGCTACTTTATGGATTTCTGGTTCAACTTATATTACTAGCACTATGTACATGTTTAAGGCCTTTGGTATTGGATTGAGAATTAAGAAAATGTGAACTTCCAAGGACGTGAATCTAAGTACGAAAGTGATCACTGACATAATGAATAAGAAATATCATAAGTATTGGGGCAATATTGATAGTCTAAACATGTTATTAATGATTACTTTTGTGTTGCCTCCTACATAGAAATTAAAATTCACAAATTGGCTTAGTGCTTAATGTTTTGATCGTGAAGGGTGTGAAGTGACATGTAAGTTGAACAAAAAGTGGAATCTAGCTTAAGATAACTTTTTGAAGAGTATAGTGGTGGTGGAAATGAGTTTGAAGCTAGCTCACATGAGACTCGATTTAGTCAAGGGGCCAAAGATGATCCTTATGGGTATAAACAATTATTTTTTGGATCAACTGGATATAGCGAATCTGAATTAGATAAATACCTAGATGAAGATAGAGAAAGTCAAGTGGATTTGGATGTTTTGAGTTGGTGGAAGCTAAACTCAAATTGATTCTCATCTCTTGTAAGCATGGCAAGAGATATGCTTTCTATAACTGTCTCTATTGTGGCCTCTGAGTATTCCTTTATTAGCACAGGAAGAGTTTCAAATCCATATCATTGCTCTCTTACTCCCCGAATGGTGGAAGTGCTTAATTGGTTGTACACAAAATTGGGTCAAAAGAACATCATCACCACTGCCTTCAAATGAAAATAAGGACTTTTTCGAGTTTGAGAGAATTGAAGAAGGTAAAAAGATTGTTTAATGTACTTAATATATATATATATACACACACACACACATATATATATATATATATATGAATGATGACTAAAAAGTTGTTTTCTTCATGTTGCAGAACTTCTTCCCCCAATGGCAGCATTGGAAGTTAATTATTCAGCCTCCTCAACCTTTACACTAGATGTTGAATGATGATTGAAGAATAATGAACACTGCTTTTTAGTTTCTTTTAGTTATTAGGATTGTAATATACTCAGTTAGTTATCTTAATTTGGACCTTGTATTTCTTGTTTAAGATCGTTGTTTGGAACTTGATTTGGACCTTATAATGCTTGTGTTGATTCATGTTTTTGTGCTGATGCATTATTAATAGTTTGCCACACGTTTGCCTTTAAAAAATTGTATTGTTACATATTTTTGTGTTGATGTTTTGTGTCATTTGCCATTAGTTTCACTAATATTTCCCTGGTTATTTGTTTCAGAACTCTAGGCCTTAAATGATATGAGCCAAATACATCTAAAAGTTTCACATGGATTCACAATTGTTGCTCCTCAGTTGGTAAATCTTCTACTCTTGACACTTTCTAATATCGTTTAATTTCTTCATTATTTGAAACCTAATGCATTATATATTGTAATTTCTTACCAGTATATTGATCTCATTATTTCTCCTCTTTCAGTAAAGGATAGTAAGATGTGAAATTTTTGGTTATTTAGTTTTTTATTGCTATAATGTCAAAAATTAGAATAGCTTAGTCAATTAGAGTCAACTATGCTTGACCAAATTGGATGGCCTAGTAATTTTCCAAAAGAAGAAAGAAATGCAAAAAACCTATTGCATTGTTGTTTGTGGTAGTTTTTTTTTTCACCTTGGGGAAAATACATATTCTGCTTCTGAGTTTTATGTTTTGTCACCCTCATTCTTCTTTTCTTCCCATGTGCTAATGGCAAGGTTTGACTTCTCATGGGGTGATCCAGAATACCATCAAGAGACATTGGAAAATTTGAGAGTTATTATCAAAAGTACCAAGAAACTATGTGCAGTATTATTTATTTATTTATCGTATACACATGCATATGAATATATGATGGCTTATGATATATCCATAAATAATTATGAATTTAATACATTAACTGCTATCTCCCTATGTGCAAATACCTTATGAAGGGTAATTAATGTAAACAAATATATGTGCATTTTGGTTCAATTTTAGGTTATGCTATATATTGTGGATCCATAATTATAGATTAAGAATAAGACAAATCATCCAATCACACTTGAAGCAGGCACATCAGTTGTCTTAACACCATATCAAAACCAAGAAGCCAATTCAAATCTCTTACCAATTGTATATTGTAATCTTGTTTATTTTAGGTTGCATATCTAAGGATTATTGATTGCGAAAAACAATTATGTTTTTCTATTTTTAAGAACTTATTTTCAGCAAAGAGTTTTGAGAACTGGTGGTTTTACAAAGACTGGTTAGAGATTTTTACAAGATCCTTAACAAAGTGTAAGGCTAAGGAAATTTCGCTTGATCGAAAGCTACCGGATTCTGATATGAAGAACAATCAATATGATGCAAAAAACAAAATTGCATTCATGCTAAGGGAATGGTAAGTTGCTTGTTTCATTTAACACAAAGTGTTGTCTGTTTCTTGGTTAATTGATATTGAGTAAGGAAGAGGTTGTCTCAGACTGAATTCTAGTGACTTTAAATCTTGTATTATGGCATACAAGGAAAACACACTAACACAACATTTTGTCCTTGACAACTTATATAACAAAGGCTCAATATTTTGTCTAGAGATATAATGATTCAGTTCATGGCTTTTCTAGATGAATATTTATTTCAAATCTATTAGTCTATGAATTTGGTTTTATAAACTGAATGTAAGTCCCTGCTAGAATAAACTCTCAATATTATGTTTGGAGAGATAATGATTTGGTTCATGGTGTTGTGGTAGCATTGAACTGAGTACTAATTGTTGTACTATATTGGTCTTATTTTGTAGCAGTTAGGTGGTATTTAGTTAGAAACTATAGAAATATGTTATAAGTAAATTACAAATTGGAAGTCCATCCATGTCATTTTATACTACCATCAAACCACCCTAGGTAGGCTGGAACTTGTTCTTGTCATTTTAGGTTCCAAGTTTCTTAATTATGGCTTTCTGGAAGTTTGACATGTTATATTTTAATTATATGGTTTTGATTCATGTCAACTTTGTTAATTGTTTTAACAACAAATAAAAATTGTTTCTAAAACCAATATAACTAAACTCATTTTTAAAACCAGTTAAAATAGCAATTTGAAAACAAGTTTTATTCTTAAAACCAGTTTGAAACCAGTCCAGTTTCAAATTGGTTCAGAACTTGTTTTAAAACCATTTCAAACTCTTATATTATATGGTTTTGATTCATGTCAACTTTGTGAATTGTTATAACAACAACAAAAAAACAATTTTTAAAACCAATATGACTAAACTCCTTTTTAAAACCAATTAAAAAAGCAATTTGAAAACCAATTGTATTCTTAAAATCGATTTGAAACTAGTCCAGTTCCAAACCGGTTCACAACTGGTTTTAAAACCATTTATTTCAGTTTCAAACTAGTTTACTCAACCAATTGGCAAATTCAGGTTTAAACCAAACCAGTTTAACCTGTTCAGAACCAGTTAAGTTATATTTTTTTCCCAAAACCAGTTTTTGCTCAATCTCACTCTCAGTCATGACCAACCATTACAACAAATTGCAAAAAAAGAAAGCAAGTTTTCGCTACAAGCATAAAGCCAAAATTATATTAATTTAGTTTCAACTAAGTGATGCCTATGTGATCAATGCTAACAAGGTCAACACTAATATATATAAGTTGACTTGTATAGGTCATCATGTAGCTAACAATTAGGGCTAGGCTAAAATAATCCAACCAAGCACCAACAACCATTGGCACCTTGCCTCCACCACCATGTTTAAGAGAAAAAGGGAGAACATTTAAGAAATAGACAGAGAGTCATTGCCACAATCGCTTGGACCTTCGTCCATCACCGCCCATTTGCTTTAAGTAATTTCTTAAGTTAGGGTTCAAATAATCCCTAATTCCTTTTATTATTGTTTATTTTCTTTTTCTTATGCATTCTCATTCTTTTTCCTTTGTTTGGACATGGTCCAACACTATTTTTTCTTTTTTCTTGGTTTGGGCTAATCATTTTTTCTTTAGCAATTGCTAAATGCATACCTAATTACTAAATACACCTCCTTTTTACATTTTTTATATTTTTCAAAAATACCCCTTTTTGAAATTAACATATACTGGGAAGGTCAAAAAGCTAATTTCTAGAATGAACTATATATATTCTAAAAATAAATATCCAAAAGCTTACTCAAAAAAGTTGATTTTTGCAACCTAGAAGATAAGCAAGCCCTTCTCCAAATCAGGAAAGAGCTAGGCAACCTAACCTCTTGGCTCCCAACTACCGATTCTCGCAATTGCACCTCCCAAAGGTATCCTGTGTGACATCGATAACCAAACATACTACATTCACAACCTCAAATTTCCTAGCCATAACCAAATCTCGCTCCATTCGCAACATTCCCTACTTGAACATTCTTTGAATAATTAGAGAAAACCCAACCTTGTACACCTAATCCCCTCAAACTTTTTCCAAACTTTGTTACCTTTACATCAGCCACACTAATATTTCTTTAACAGTAAATGTTAGTTGTTAGTTTGTTACTTTTTGTAATCAATGAGAGAGATTTGAACCCACAACCACTCTCTCCCCTTCTCCTTTCAACTACCAACTTAATCTTATAACTCCATCACCCACACCAATATTTCTATCTATATTCCCAATTTTCCTTAGTAAAAAGTAATATATAGAGAATTTTTTGCTTTCGGTCCCTTGTTCTCAATTGCTCACTTTTGGTAAACTATGTTTCTCTTCACTTTCTTTGTTAATATCTATTTTATATTTTTAGTGTGTATCGAGCACATGAAGGTTTTACTCAATGGTTAAGGTCTTCTTTTTTATCCCTCCCACCCCTCTCCCCAAATAATTACTTTTATTATAATCTTCCTAATTTTGGGGGAAAATGGAGAAAAATAAGGGGTGTGTTTAAGAGGCTAGTTTGGGAAAAAAATAAGAACAAGGGGTAAATGGTGTATAAGTAAAAAAAAATGTTGTGAATAACAACTACCTTTTTAAAAAAATAGTATTGGGATTGACCCAATTGTTACATTTTTTTTCTTTTCTTTTATTCTATTTTAATTTGTTTGGCCCAACCTAATAAAAAATAGTCTTTCCATTTCTTTTCTTTCGAATGCATTGCACTAGTCCTTATTGTGTTTTTAGTTCTTTTGGGCTCAATCAACAAACCTTAGTCATTGATCTCTTAAATTTAGTTTAATTTGGTCTTTCTGTTAATTAGAAACTAACTTTGATAATATATATATATATATATATATATATATAATAATTGTTAAAAACCATTACAAATTAAAATAACACTTGTTGTCATGGGAGGATTTTCACACACGCACGCAATCAATATAGTGGTTGTTTTAAATACGACAATGATATTTAAATTAATATTTTTCAAAGAACTTTAAAATTTTCATGCTTGATTTCTCTTGTATGGTTCCATGGATCCTAAAATTGATTGAAGGTTTTGTTACCCTATGTCTGAGCATAAGAAGATTTTCTCAAGGGCAAAAATTAATATTTCATTATTTTAATAAATTAATATTATTTATAAAGTAACTGTAATATGCTTTATTTTTCTAATAAAATATTAATAATAGAAAAGCCTAAAACGATAAAGTTATTAGTTATTTCAATGTTGGACTGATCATGAATACCCTACCTTTTGCTCATCAAAACAAAAATGAATACCTAGTAAATATGGGTGTGTGTGTGTAGTCCAAAATGGTAAGGTTACACATGGCCATTGTGGTGGGTCACTTGACAAGTGGACACCCTCCATGTCAATCCCGCTCTAATAATGATGCATATTATTTCTCCAAGTGTCAACCCGGACATGCTTGTCCACCCTCCTTGTCAGCCTTGCTACAGGAGCACAGACATCGACCTTTTACAAGAGCACAGACACCCACAATGCATATCTCTTATTAACAACATATCAACTATGCTTGGTCATTCAAATTAGTGTAACCATCTTATCTCCTAATATCTTTATAAGTTATCTACAAACTGTTACCTATCTACGAGTAACAGTATATCAATAAGGTACACATTATCTTCTATTTAAATTATATAACTACCTGTTATTATCTATTATTATGTTATCAACATATCACTAACAAACAAAGGCCCAAAGCCCACACTCCACACTATAAATACAGTTTCTCTCTAAACCTTTAGAGAGGTTGAAATCTATTCACCTTTCATTCCACATATATAATCGTCCACCTACGGTGGACACCCCTCCGAGACACCCTCGGAAGCATTTTACTCACTCTCACACACTCAGTTATTCTCCAGTAATTGATGTAATTACTTGAACGTTGGAGTGTCTTTCCATCGTTTTGAAAGTCCCTCTCCTAAATAAGGTTGACTCCTTATCCGACGTGCAAAATTTGGAACCCACCTAGATCACATCTAGTTCACATGTGGAATTTCCAGATTTTTTTGTAAGAACATTTGGCGCCCACCGTGGGACTACGATAAAACTTACATTGTGGCCTCGCATCCTCACGAAACATTGGAACATCCATCAATGGTCAGCACACATTCCAGTATCAGACGTGATACCTCTGTGGAAGCGTCCAACCCTCCACAGACAACCATGACGAATGCAGACACCATTTAGCAACTCCAGAACCGCATGGTAGAGATGGAGCGAAAGTACAAAGAGGAAATCCATAGGCTAAAGGCTGGTTGTGATCAGCAGGAGACCAAAGCAAGACATCCAAAGGGAGACAAACACTCCCCTAGTATGAGAAACGAATAGACTCAAGGCGAATCACAACCCCGACAACATGTCAACCCTATGGGTGGTCCTAGTTCGACACAAGTATACCGGCTCAAGAGGCATACTACACAGCATAATCCTTTGTCGACCATATCATGGAGGTCGACCTTCCTCCCGGGTGGAAATCCCTCCACTTGGAGAGATATGACAGCACCACTGACCCAAACGAACATATGGATGTTTTCCTCACCCAGGAAAATCTATATACAAACAACGACGCCATACTATGCTGGGTGTTTCCTACCTCTCTTAAGGGGGCATCCTTGGCATGGTATTGTGGTCTCCCTTAGCAGTCATAAACAGTTTCGCACCTTTGTCAAAAAATTCAATGCACAATACGCGACTAGTTGGACTCATAGGTTAACCTCTGCTGCACTAGCTACATTGCGTCAAGCAGACGACAAACCTCTCCGTAGGTTCATGGAACAATTTGGACAACTGATTGTCCAGAATAGAAACCTCAACCCTGAGGTAGCATTACATTCCATGATGCTGGCCCTTCGACCTGACAAGATTGTAGACAGTCTAAGCAAGAAACCTCCCTTAAGCATGGAAGAAATACGCGAACGAGCTAAAGGTTATATACAGATGAAAGAGATGTCAAAATTCAGAAACGAAGTTCAACAGATTGTGTAACGCCTCCTTTTACTCTCTCGTATTTGATTGGTTTTAAAAGAAATCTCGTGTCCACTTTGTATTAGAATTATCTTAGTTATAAATTTCATGAAAATTTCTTTTCGCTTTGCTTGCAAATTCTATTAGTTGTTTATATCATGAATGAATTCTCTCTCCACGGTTTAATTGTAATAAAATCCATCAATAAATTAGAG
>PYAF01003302.1:402183-423788 GCA_007407185.1 Glycine tomentella
GGGCATTTCCGTCATTTTGACCTCAAGGGCATTTTTGTCATTTCCAATTTACGGAAAGGGCAATATGGTCCTTTTTCTTCAAACATTTCCGTACTATCTCTTATTGATATTTCATCCTAATCCTTCAAATATAGAGCATCAATTTGCCTAAGACTTGCTTTAATTTTTAACTGTAGTTCTAAAATTTTGGGGTGTTACAGATTGGACGGAAGTGAGAGAGACATGAAATAATGAATAGAGTTGACCCCCGAAGGTCAGACAATAAGCAGAGGTTGCACAAACAACAACTTCTCCCAAAAAGACCCAGGTACGAGAGATACAATCCCCTGACGGTCAACCGAGCCATGATCATGGAAAAAGCCTTCAACATGGAGGTACAAGTGACACTACCAGCTCCCTCATCGTCTATCAAGCTGGGAGCAAACCTAAACAAATATTTTCGGCTCCATCAAGGCAATTGTCATAACACTAAAGAGTGTTGGGCCTTGAAAGACAGGATAGAAGAACTCATCCAAGCGGGGCACTTGTCACGATTTGTGAAAAAACCTGATAACCCTCCAACAGAAAATAGACATGAGGGACGACAAGGAGATCAATTCAGAAATAGAGATACTCATAGAAGAAGGGACGAAGCATATGACAGGGGGAGACAAAGACAACAACAACCCAGACGGGAGCGTCAATGCTCTCGCCAACAAGAAAACAAGCTTGTCCAACACATTCGCAGGATAATCAATACCATCACGGGCGGCTTCTCACATGGAAGATCATCTAGTTAGTCCCGAAAAAGACACTTACATTCCATATGAGACATTGATATAAACTTTGTCGATACTCTCTCACCACGGAGTCTACCTCCCATCACATTTACAAAGGCCAATTTAAAGGGAATTGATCCTGTCAACTAGGACAACCCAATGGTCGTGTCTCTTATAATCTCTAATTTTACAGTGACAAAAGTACTTATCAATTAGGGAAGCTCTGCCGACATCCTATATTTGAAGACCTTCCAGAAGTTGGAGATCTCATCAAACGTCATTTAGCCTCACCCCGGACCTCTCCTGGGAAAGGGTAGAAACCTAGGGATACGCGACCTTATGACCACCTTCGGTCAGGGTTCACTTTCAAAGAGCTTTACTATCCGATATTTAATTGTAGATGCTGACACCTTTTACCTTGCCCTGATTGGCAGGAAAACACTGAACGAGCTTGGAGTTATCATCTCCACACCTCATTTGAAGATGAAATTTCCCACCATGATGGGGAAATTGTTACTGTAAATGTCGACCAGAAGCAAGCCAGATATTGTTACATAGAAAGCTTAAAAGTGGCACCGTATCCCCTTCACAAGGAGTCGGACAGATACCGTCCCACTTTGGGGGGCACTAGCCAGGTCATGAGCATAGACAAAGAATCCATCCCTAACACTCTAACTGTTTATACAGCTCGCCATGATAACACCTTCGATGTGGACCCACGTGATGACAACATTGACAAAATACCAAAACCGACAATGTACACATCTTAGCAAAGACCTCACCAGTCATGAGCACAGACACATAGCTGATGTACTCCGCATGAATGCATCTCTTTTCGCTTGGCGACCGTCCGACATGCCAGGTATTGACCCTAACGTCATATGGCACAAGTTGGCAATATGTCCATAAGCCAACCCAATAGCACAGAAGAATCAAAATATGGGAGAAGAAATACAAAAAGCAGTGAAGGAAAAGGTAGACAAGCTACTCAAAGTCAACTTTATTAGAAGAGTCGGGTATTCTACCTAGCTCGTCAATATTGTCATGGTCAAAACAGCTAGTAGCAAGTGGCGTATGTGCACAGACTTTACAGACCTCAACAAGGCATGCCTGAAGGATGCGTACCCATTAACCAGCATTGACAAATTGGTTAATGGTGCATCCGGGTTCCAAATCTTGAGTTTCTTAGACGTATATTATGGCTACAACCAGATCATAATGCATGCCTTAGATAAAGAAAAGACGGCCTTCATCACTGAAGATGCCAACTATTGTTACAAAGTCATGTCTTTCGATCTCAAGAACGCAAGGGCCACATACCAATGGCTGATGGACCATATCTTCAAAAAACAGATCGGACGCAACATCGAGGTCTACGTTGATGACATGGTCATCAAGTCCCAGAGTGTAGCCAAACATATTGCAGATATGGAAGAGGTATTTGAAGAAGTATGGAAGTATGACATGCATCTCAACCCCGAAAAATGCACATTCGGGGTGGGTGGTTGCAAGTTCCTTAGCTTTATGATCACACACCGAGGAATTGAAGGCAACCAGGACAAATGCTCAGCCATATTACAGATGCATAGCCAACTAACGTCAACGAAGTTTAGAAACTGAATGGAAGACTAGCGGCCTTGTCAAGGTTCCTTCTGAAACTTGCCGAGAAGGCAAAACCTTTCTACAAACTGCTCAATAAGACAGAACCATTCCTCTGGGATGGTACTTGCGAATAGACCTTCGAAGCATTCAAAAAGACAACGTCGCACCACCCGTACTGAGTCGACCTCGACATGGGATACCATTGCTCTTATACCTTTCGGTAGTAGATGAAGTTGTCAACTCCGCACTCATCCAAGAGGAAGGGAAGCACCAATACCCTATCTATTTCACTAGTCGCATGCTACATGACATTGAGAAGCACTATCAGATGATCGAAAAGATAGCCTTGGCACTAGTTACTTCTGCCAGACACCTTCGACCCTATTTCCAAAGTCATCAATGTATAGTTAAAACTAACTATACCATTAAGAAAATACTCCAAAAACCTGAATTGGCAGGCAGGATGGTGGTGTTGTCAGTCGAGTTGTCAGAATTCGACATTCGATACGAACCATGTGGCCCTATGAAAACACAATTCATGGCATACTTCCTAGCGGAGTTTACGGGGAAAGACAAGTCCACCCCAAACTGGTGGAATTTATATGTGGACGGAGCATCCAATGTGCAGGGAAACGGAGTAGGCATTATTCTTGAGGGACCTAGCAACATCTCGCTGGAACAAGGCTTCAAGCTTAACTTTAAGGCCTCAAACAACCAAGCCGAGTATGAGGCACTCATAGCAGGACTCGAACTCGCAAAAGAAGTCGAGGCTCAATGTCTGAGGTGCTACTCTGACTCACAGCTTGTCCAGGGATAGATAGCTGACAAGTATCAGACTAAAGAAGTCATATTCCTCCAATATTATCATCTAGCCAAAACACTCATTGACAGTTTCAAGTGTTTTGAGATGTATCACATACCGCGAGATAGTAACATCAGGGTTGACCTGCTATCTAAACTAGCCAGTACTAAAAAGACGGACACCTCAAAACTATCATCAAGAAACATTCCAAACAAAACTCAGGACCTATTCCTGGTACTCTCCAAAGGTTCGTAAAACCCTACCTCCAGCAAAATCCAAGGCAGCCCCTTGGTCGGTTACAGGTTCACAAACCCTAAGGCTTCCCTTGGTGGACCTTCAACAAAAATCCAAGGTCTACCCTTGGTACCTTACAAAGCCAAAGAACACTTTTTGGCACTTTACAAAACCCAATACCATCTCTTGGTAACTTACAGGTTCATAAACCCAAACTCTGGTAGATCGTCAAGGTTCGTGAACCTAAGCTTTGGTTGACCTCTAACTTAAAACCCAGGGCGGATGCGTCACTAGTACATCTTTAATGATCTACAGAATCCAAGGTCCACCCTTGAGTCAGCCTTGTTATCACCAATCCTTGGTAATTCACAATTCTCAATAAAGCTCGAGGTCCACTCTTGGTCAACCTCGTAATCACCAAATTATTCATTACAGAAACATAAGGTATTTAAAGCTTATCTTTGATAATTTTTAGTGCTCATAAATTCTATTTGCGCAGGAATACGAGCTACGCAAAAACCCAAGGAAGCATCTTTGGTATACTAAAGTCCAAGGTCCGTCCTTGGTGTGTCAAACCCAAGAAAACACTCTTGGTACACTCACTCCTTGGCAACCTCGACAAACAGGACCAAGGATTATTTATTTTGCAGGAACAAGTGTCTAAGGTTCGGCATCGACATTTCAAACCCAAGAAAAACTCTTGGTACTTTCATCCGGAGGGAACCTCGACAAAAGGGTCCACCCTCTACATGCCATGCCCAAGAAACATTCTTGGTACTTTTATAGAACCTTGACAAGCAGGGCTAAAGACTTAGCCATTTGTAGAAATAAGAGTTCAACACAGATGTCTATGGTCAACCTTCGACACTTCCAAACCTAAGCTGTATTCTTAGTACACATGAGTGCTTGGAGCCTTGACAAGCAAGTTTAAAGACTTAGCCATTTTTGCGAAAAAAGGAACCCAACATGACTTCATGACATGCAAAACCCAAGATGTACTCTTGGTACTTTAGTTACTTGACAATTCAACAACAAATGTCCATGCATCGAGCCAATCGAAAATAACAAGACATTGTTACAACATAGCGTCTTACTGGTTCGGTGACAAGGTTACTCAAGTGACTAATCAACGTAAACATTAATGGAAGATAGTATTAACAAGATCGAAGAAGATGAAGAAAAGAAAGACATTTTCATTAAGTTAATAATCACTTTTCATGGCCACCAACGGCCAAAAAGACAAAAGAAACAAAAACAAATGCAGCCTGCACTTCGGCAGCGTCACTAGCACTCTCCTTAGCATAACCAAGCTCCTCCTCATCGACCAAGGTGTCATCCTTCACATCCTTGAAAGGGTCAAACAGACCCAAGTCAAGGTCCTCCGCAAAAAGGTCGGCTTGGCGAACAACCTTGAAGAATCCCTTTTCGTGCTGCTCCACTGCTTCTCTTTTGTACACCTTTAACTTGTCGTCTAGCTCCTCACTGACTGCCATTTCAGCAATAAGCCTAACCTCAACCTCTTTTATCTTGCCTCCAACTCCACCACCCTCTCAGCCAACTATATTTCAGCAGCAAACCCGACCTCGGCATTCTTCAGCTTCACCTCTAACTCGGGCACCTTCTTCGCCAACTCTTCCTTCTCAGCAGTAGCCTTATCAGCCTTAGCAGCAAAAGCCCTGCCTCGAGCAACCAACTCATCACCTTCAAGCCTAGTGCGCAGCAGCTTGGACAAATCACCACTAGCTTTGACAAGCAGCTAATGGTTACACCGGACCAGCTCAGTAAGGGCCACCACAACATTGCTCAACTTGGCGCGCTTCGCCCAGCAAACATTACGGAAGGCAAACTTCAGCTTGGCTAACTCAGTCTCCAGAGAAGCGGCCTTGTTCACAGCCTCTTGGTGCAGCTGTCCATTTTCTTCTATGATGGCGAGGCTCATGTGTAGAAAGAGTTTGGCAGCATCAGTCGAATGTTGAGGGCCAACCGACCTAATCAGGTTCTTGTCACAGGGGGTCGACACTCTTCGTTCAAGCCTAGGCCCTACACTCCATAATGACAGGGCGAGCAACAGGCAATGGCATCACAAACGGAGGAGGCGGAGAAGGAAAGGGAGTAACAACAACAGGAGAAGTAGGAGTGGTGATGGGTGGAGTCGGAGCGGGGGCAGTAGGAGGCACAACAACAGTGGTAACCGGAACCAGAGCCGCAGGAGCAGCAAAGGAAGCAGTGGCAGCAACCACCACATGCGTCGGAGCCTGGACAGGGAGGGAGAAGTAGACGTAGGAAGAAGTCCGGCAGCTTCCCTCATCGCACGTAAGCTACGAGGAGCGTGAACAACCCGAGACTTCTTGCAGTCAGATGTCCCAGCACCCTCGTCTCTCTTCCTCTTTGTCAACTCGGAGGGTGAGAGGCTGGGGAAAGCAGCAACTATATCAGCAGGACTGACCCTGACAGTAGGTCGACCCTCATCTTCAGCTTGGGGAGCAGGGGGTGGCACAACATCGCCACCCACATTCTTCACCAGAGGCCTCCACGAAAAGTTACCCATGATACCTGCAAAAACACAAAAAAAATCGCAAGTGTCAGGGTACGCACACAAGCAGATAAAGAAGACATAAGGAAGAAGAAATATCGTCCAGTGCAGCAAGAGGGTCATCTGCCGAGGGCAGCGACAAGATGGCACAAACGTCCAAGGATGTCGACAACAACCCCAAGATTGCCTTGTCAGACCTCTCCACCAGAGTCATCATGTCCTCATCAAAGGACCTAAACTTAGTGGTGTCAGATTGCCAACAGAAGGGGTAGCAAGCCTCCCCATCCCTGTTGCGCATCAATGGAAACCCATCAGCCACGGCACCACTTTCACGGACCTTAAAAAATAGGTCCTTGAAGTGGCGAAAGACGTTGGTGTCAACCTCAAACAGCTTCTTGGAGACACTGTGCAAGGAGACCCAGGCAACCTTCTCGGACAGCTTGGTTTGAAAGAAGAAGAGGAAAAGAGGAACAGAGGCATGAATGTTCAACAATGAACATAAAATCTCAAAGGCCCGCACCACTGCCTAACTGTTAGGGTGAAGTTTAGAGGGGGTCACGTTCAAGTATTCCAGAAGGGCACACTAGAACCAATAAAAAGGAAGAAGAAGACCCAACAACTCGAAGAGGCATCGGTACATGAAAAAGCAGGGTAGCATGGCTGGCGCCACCCTCAAACAAAGGAAGTCATCTTCCCTACAGGGCTCGACAATTGAGCACATCACCTTTATAAACACAAGGGAAGTCAGAGAGGAACGGTGCTTAAACACGTCTTCTCTCACCCACTTATAGCCATGAACGACTGGGACAGAAGATGGCGACCCAGTGCCGGAACTGCGACGCAATGAGAGGAGGCTCTAATGCCTCTAGGACTACTTTGCCTCATCTCCCCCGAAGAAGAATTAGCGGGAATGATGATGAGCGGCAGAGGCTCATTTGCTTTAGCAGCAAAAGGAGACCTTGCCTGCTGGCGATGACGAGAAGTGCCCTCACTAGTCCGACGAGAGCTCGCCCTCCTCTTAGAGGAGGAGGAAGATCCATCAAAAACTCCACCATGGGTGTTCTCCTCTGAATAGTCACCCACGGAGATGACTACACGCACGACATTTTGCTTTATCGAGCCATCCAAATCACTAGCACATATGCCCAAAGCAGAATCAGAAATAAGGGAAATGGACATTTTCATAAGTGAGTATGGGATACCTTAAAAGAAAAAGAAAGTTCATGCAAGAAAAAGAGTGAAGGAGCAAGGAAAGTCAGAAAAAGCAAGGACATGAGAATGGCGGTGGAAATGACAGAAGTCCCATCTATTTTATTTAAATGGGAGTGAGGCTCGACGGTTACTAGCGGGATTTGAAACGTCCCTGGGAAGTTCGCGCCACGATTGACTCCATTTGCCCACTACCGCACGTTCTCTAGTAAGTGTCCACTCCTTGAGTGACACGTGTGCACGAGTAATGATGTATGGGCGGCACATGCCTGTAAACATTTAAAAGGATGTAATGCTTGTTTTCAAAGCTCACATCAACAGTCAGATATCTACAGGGATTCTCAGTCTTGACGTTTCACTTGCTTAACACGTCTAACCTTAACCACAAATCAAATCCTCCTCCTTGGAGAGCTCAGCATCAGCAACACGGATAACTTTGTCCAAATTAAAGCCTAGACACTATTTTGCAAAGCTATCGACCTCGATGTGTGACATCACTTGTCCACCCTCGAAGACTGTTAGCATTCATCACACTCTACTTATTTACCATGACATTGGACATTCTTCATTGACGCTCATTCATCCTCTTTCACCTAAACTTTGGCTCAAATGTTGAGGGACTTATGTACAGTCCAAAATGGTAAAGTTACACGTGGCCATTACGGTGGAGTCACTTGACACGTGGACACCCTCCATGTCAACCCCGCTACAATAATGGTGCATATTAATTCTCCAAGTGTTAACCCAGACATGCTTGTCCACCCTCCTTGTCAACCTTGCTATAGAAGTGCGGACATCGACCTTCTACAGGAGCACGGACGCCCACAGAGCATATCTCTTATTAACAACATATCAACTATGCTTGGTCATTCAAATTGGTGTAACCACCCTATCTCCTAATATCTTTATAAGTTATCTACAAGCTATTACTTATCTACAAGTAACAGTATATCAATCAGGTACACATTATATTCTATTTAAATTATATAATTGCCTGTTATTATCTGTTATTATCTTATCAACAGATCACTAACAAATAAAGGCCAAAAACCCATATTCACAATATAAATACAGGTTCTCTCTAAACCTTTGGAGAGGTTGAAATCTATTCACTATTCATTCCACATACATAATCGTCCACCTACGGTGGACACACTTCTGAGACACCCTCGGAAACATTTTACTCTCACTCTCACACACTCAGTTATTCTCCAATAATTGATGTACTTACTTGAGCATCGGAGTGTCTTTCCTTTGTTTTGTAGGTCTCTCTCCTAAACAAGGTTGACTCCTCATCCGACGTGCAAAATTTGAAACCCACTTAGATTACGTCTAGATCACACGCAAAATTTTCAGATTTTCGTAAGAATAATATATATATATATATATATATAATTTCTAGAATATATACTTAACGCTATAATAATTATATTTTTTTATTCCTATTTCCAACTAACATGAGTAAAATCACGCGTTATTGTGCAATAACTTATAGCGTTTATCATAATTTGATTAGCTACAAATTAAAGTGATAAATAAAATATTTAAAATATGATATAAATTAAATCCTAACCAACTATGGATAGGTAAGGTTTGATAGCCAAAATTTTTTACTTTTCTAATGATCCTATATTAAAAAATTACGATTCTCAAATTTGATATGTAATTAATCAAAAAAATTCACTTTTGATGTATATATTAAAGGAAACTCACGCTCAACCCAAAACCGCCACCCCCACCCCCCCCAAAAAAATAAACTAAGTAGTCTTGGTTTCAAGGAGAGTTGAGTAGTTTTTCTTTTGTGTCTTTTCTTTCTCTCATTTGTATTAAAAAAAAAAAACCTAGTCTTTTTTAGTGAAAAAAAAGTGTTGTTTAGTTTTTATGAAAGCTACTTAACTAGAGTTGTCGGGACTTGTCTGACATACAATGGGTTGAAACTTCAATTCAAGAGTTGAAAAGAATCTTCTCAATTTGGCTTGACCCATTGGACTAGAAGAACTAAGCCAATCATGTGAAATACAAGCCTGAAAATTATCCGGTCTATTCAGTCTAATATACATTTCTTTTCTTTTAAAATATATATAAACCTATGCAATAAAAAAAAATTAGTCCGATCCAACGGATCAGACAAGTAAGTGAATATGTAATCTATAAAAAATAGGTCAGACCAATTCGATTTTCATGACTTGCCCTCCAAATTGAGTTAGATGATCTATTTTGACGTTTTGACAGCTCTACATTTAACTAATCTATTTTTGTTTAGCGGATTGGAACCTCATGGAGGCGTAACTATAATTTGATGAAGACCTATAACATATTACGTGGTAGAAATTTTTTTGGGTGGGCAAATAAATCTATCTAACACCTCATCCTTACATACAACTAATTGTTCTGCTCAAAGAGAACAGAAATGTCCAACAAGTGGTGTTGGATGCTTTTATGTAGGATCAGACTCTCTCTTAAGAAGCTTATGAAATTTGAAGCAACTTAAGGAAGAAGAAGATCACAACAGCAATACTCACAATGCAATTGGTGTACACAGTGTGTGCCGTGTGAATGGAAAGAGAGAGTCAAGATTGTGTGTACCTTTCACCATGGCGTATGCTCTATTTATAGGATTCTAACCTGGACCTTGATGACGGACGGTTGAAGCCCAATATCTTCTTTCGGGATATTTGGAGATGTGGGTAACTGAAAGATAGCAATTATATCTTCTATTCTCTGGTGGTTATGATAATGGGCTAGTAGAAATTTAAATATTTGAATTAATAAGATAAAGGATAATATATCTTTTATCCGTAACAGATGCCCCTCAGCCCGGTTATCTAGTATTCTGGATGTCCGGGATGTATCAGTAATGAAACCGATCAAGTTTAGAGAATCCAAGCCGAGGTAATCGACCTCCGAGTTAAATTTCGTATCTGCCCCTTGCCGAGGTAATCGGCCTCCGAGGTAAATTTTGCACTTGCCCCTTGCCGAGGTAATCGGCCTCCGAGGTAAATTTTGCATTTACCCCTTGCCGAGGTAATCAACCTGCCTGACAGTTTTCACAAGTCATTTCCAACTAATGTCTATGCCGAGCTTATCTCTTGTCTCTTCAAAGTAGCCTGGAAAGCTATGAACATCGAGAAATGGAACGACTTCTCTTTCTCAACTGCCACGTGTCTTGTCGATTAAACTATCATTTCTTTGCACGCTTTAATCATTTCTTTTTTTATGATAATGACATTTCTGCCCCTTCCATGACCTTCCACATCCAGCAGTTATTACCCACATCTTTTGAATTCTGGCGGTTACTCTTTTTGTTTAATGTGCCCTTTCAGTTTCATTTCATTCTGGTGCTTTATTTCGATTTTGCCTTCGCAAATTCTGTACTCTCATTTTCTCTTGCGTCTTCTCTGAACCATCAGTTTCTCGCTGTCGCTTCTCCTTCCATCAACCTTTCTTCATTCCAGGTATTTCTCTTCTACATTCTTCTTTTATTTACTACCATTTTAATTTCTTGTTTTTCATCTTGTTCCACATAAACCCTGAGTGCCAATATTTTCTTGCATGTTCCTTTCACTTCCCATAGTCCCCAATTCTTGTGCATTTTCCGCATTTCTGTGTTCTTCCAATATATACCATGAAATACACACCTGAAGAAGAAGAAAGAATCCGCAGAACGGTTTCCCCTCATTCTGCATTCTGGTTCTTTGGTCTCCCTCTTTCTGAAGAGGAGAAAAAAAAAATCGTTGCTTCGGGTTTCTTCTAACCCTGGCAGTTCAAGAGCCCCTATTCCCAAACCCCCCAATCCTTCCAGATTAGGGTCCTCTAGGTTAGGGTCATCGTCACATCACAGGTCTGCAATACTTTCCTCAGAATCTAGGGTACCCCCTAGGGCTCCTGTTCTTTCGAGTAATGCCCCTTCAATCAGTTCTAGACACAGTCCTACGCCCGAGCCAAAGTTTGAAATCTGATACAAACACTGTTCGAAATGTGTTGATGAATTTTTATATTTAGCTAATAAGGATCTCAATAAACAGGCCGATGCCCTACTGGATCGGTGCCGACATAATCCCATCATGGTTCCTAAACCCCTTCCAAAAGAGGCCAATACACCAATACACCGATTAGATTGTAGGGTTGGTGTGCCGACTTCTGTTGAAGATTCCGCCGTACTGGCTCCGACCTCATCGCACCTTAGCCCCTTGATGGTTCATCCTCCAGGTACTTTACTAATTGTTGTTTTCTTTATTATCGTAGGTAATTATGGATTCCTTTCGTACATGAATTGTTGAGGAATCTGCGACCAAGTCTCAATCTCAAACTATTTCTCCTGCTTTAACAGGTAGGTTTCCCTGGGTTACCCACGAGGTGTTACGACACACCTCGGTACTGGATTCTGAGAGCCTTGCTTTACTCCCCCTCGGGGTTCAGGAAGGCTTTTATGTCTGCCTTCCCTGCCCGGGTGAGCCTATTTGCTCTACCCAGGAAGGGAATGATCCTGATTTCTTTTTATTTTATAAAGACATAATTACTCGGTTAGGAGTTCGTCTTCCCTTTACCGACTTCCAAATGCGGGTGCTAGATCATCTGCAAGTCGCCCCTTCCCAAATTCATCCAAGTGGCTGGGCTTTTATGCAAGCCTTTGAAATTCTTTGCTAAAAGCTGGAAATTCCTTGCACTTGTTCTTTATTCTTTTATTTTTTCACTGTTCAAACCGGCCGATCAGGTAGAGAACCTGCCGACCAGAAAGGGTGGACTTCTTTCCGAGGTCGTAATGACCGCGGCCACTCTGATCGTCGGCTTTTCTCTTTATATGCCGAGTCCTTCAAGGGCTTCAAAGACAAATTCTTTAAAGTTGTTGCCGAACCCGGCCAACACCCTTTCTTCTCTAATTCATCTGATTCTTCCTCTGGATCCTAGAAGTTCCCATTATACTGGTCTTCCACTCATCACTACCTCCCTTCTGCTTTTTATCAAACCGACGAGACTCGGTTGTCGGATTCCGATGCTACTTCTGCAGCTCGAATAATGTCATACAAAGAATCACAAAGCTTGGCTCCCATAGCTTATTATATTCAGTGTGGTCAGTTTAAATTTCTTTCGAAGATAATACTGAAAATTTTAATTCTTTCTTGCTAACATTTACTTTGTCATTGTTGTGCAGCGGTCGAAATGGACTCCAACCCTGTTCCCCGACCCGCTCACCTCGTGGCCCTTAAATCTCGGAAGAAGCGAAAGCTGACTGAGGGAAAAGGCAAGGCCACGGCCAAAGACTCCAGCCCAGCCCCGGTTCCCGGTGATCCAGTTGCGGATGCTTCCACAGTTCCTCCTCAACCTTTTTCTCCCGTGGCCGAGGCGCCCGTTGTTGTCTTCGACGCCCCCATGGCGGATGCTACCCCGGATGCCCCAACCTCTGCTGATGCCCCTGCCTCGGTGCCTGAGTCTCCCGAGGAACGCATTCAACTGTCTCCATGATCTCTTTGGGACAAAGGCGTGACTCGGGAATTTTTCCAAGTTGTTCGGGCACCCAAGAGGTATTTTGATTTGGTCCCCTTCTTGGACCCAGAGCTGGAGGAGCTGAGCTCGATGGAGCTGGCTTGCTTGAAGAGTGCCACCTTGCTTGGAAGCTTAGCCTCTTTAAATAAAAAAGCTTGCAAGGTGGCTGCCGGGCTTGAAGCTTCCGAAAATGAGACTCGGCGACTTCAACAGGAGCTGGACTCAGCTCGGGAAAATGCTGCGGCCTCGGCCAAGGAGGTGGAAGCATCTCGAGCTGAGACTAAAAAGGCACAAGAGCCAGTGGCCAAGCTGACTTCCGAGCTTGAAGCTTCTCGGGTGGAAGCTGGATCCTCTCGTGCTGCCGTGGCCAAGCTGGAACAGAATCTGACCATATCCGGGGTCGGGCCGCAGACGCTCGTGACCGGTGTGATCAGCTACTTGCTCTTAACGACAAGAAAACTAAGGAAGTAGCTGATACCACCAACGAACTTATGTTTGTTCGATCGCAATTAGCCCGGTCCACCGAAGCCTCTTTTAACAATGCTTTGGATCATATTCGCTTTCCGAATCCCGGCGTCGAGCTGAACACTATAGGCATGCACTTCAAATCTTATGTCGGGAATGGACAGCTGCTGACCATCTCTGACAGCGAGGAGGGGGAGCCAAGCTCGGTGGGCACGCCCGAGGAGGATCCAGCCCGGGATGCTGGTTGTAGTTGTAATTTTTAATTTCTTTAAACAATTTCTACATATTTTATCTTTCCTTGACAATGCACAATCTTACTGCACAATTCATCTAAGTAATTTATTCGACTTTCATCGTTCTTGATTTGCTTTGCCACTTCATTTCTTCCGTATTTTGGCTTCAATGGCCAAGTATTATTTAACCCAAATCATTGGTCGGGATTTAAATATCATTCTGGGATCATGTTCCCGTCTTAGCAACTGTTAATGTATTCATAACATCAATCTGTAGACGTAATTCTTTCGGCCAACCCGATGATTCATCCATGATTAAGTAGTTACGTCGGTTTGATCAAGGCCGAGATAATACAAAACAACGACTAAGCGCTCAAATTCGTGCACAATAAAAAATTCCTTACAATAAGGATTTCATTAATATTCTTCGAAGATTACATGAGTTTCATGATCTCAACGACAGATTTGCTCGGGTTTCATGTTCCCGGTTTACATAATCGACTGATGAGAAATACATCAAAAATTTTACTATGATTCCTACTAAAGGCAACCACATAATGAACTCCTATGATCCCTATGACGGGCTCGATGGCCAATTAAAGGGAAACACATGGTGTGAACAATAACCCATGATCCCTATAACGGGCTCAATAGCCAATTAAAGGGAAACACATGGCGTCCATGATTCCGATGACGGACTTAAAGACAACTAAAGGGAAACACATGGTAAAATTTCATGATCCCAATGACGGGCTTAAAGCCAACTAAAGGAAAACACCTGGACTTTCTCGGCTGCATATTGTCAGCTATAATATTTTCTTAACTTGTCCACATTCCACGTCCGTTTGACTTGTTTGCCTTCTAGTGTTTCTAACAGATATGCTCCTTGCCCAAGATTTTGGACAACCCGATACGGTCCTTCCCAATTTGCTGCTAACTTTCCATCTCGGGCATTTTTATTCCCAATGTCTGCTCGTCGTAATACGAGATCGCCTTCTTCAAAAGATCTTGGTTTCACTTTTTTGTTAAATCTTTGAGCCAACTTACTTTTTCTGTGTAAATCTCGACGATGTGCAGTGGTGCGGACCTCTTCTATTAAATCTAACTCGGCAGCGAGTGCAGTATCATTATCTTCCATCCGAGACATGTGCTGCCTTCTCCAAGACGATTGGCCGATCTCTACAGGTATCATGGCTTCACAGCCATACGTCATTCTGAATGGAGTCTCTCCAGTAGCCATTTGGGCCGTAGTTCTATAAGCCCATAGCACATAATACAGCTGTTCCACCCAGTTTTGGCCGGCTTCATGCATTCTTTTCTTTAACCCATCGAGAATAACTTTATTTGCTGCTTCTGCTTGGCCATTAGATTGCGGGTGCTCTACTGAGGCAAAATGATGTTTGATGTGGAAACCGATCATCATTGCTTTGAACGTACTGTCGGCAAATTGTGTCCCGTTTTCGGTAACAATTTCTGCCGGGATTCCGAACCTAGCTATTATGCTCCGCTCCAAGAATTTTTGAATACGGGCCGAGGTGATAGCAATTAGAGGCTCGGCCTCGATCCACTTGGTAAAATAATCAATGGCCACTATTAGCCATCTCATTTGGCCTTCCGTAGCTTTAAACGGCCCCAAGAGATCCATGCCCCATTTATAAAAAGGCCACGGTGCCGTGATCAAACTGAGCTCAGATGGAGGGATTCATAATATCTTCGCATGTTTCTGACAGCTGCGCAAAGAGATTTTAATGCTAAAGCTCTTGCTCCCATGTGCTGATCGTTAATCCCCTCATGTATCTCTGAGAGCACGTACTCGGCCTGGTCCGAATTTAGGCACAATAAAAGCGGGGTGTGGAGGCCTCGGCGGTACAGTTCACCATCAATAATCACATACATCGTAGCATCTCGGATTAATCTTTTTGCCTCTAGACCTTCATCCGGGACTATCCCTTGCTCTAAGTAACTGATGATAGGCCTCCTCCAATCCTCAGCGACCAATATGACCATGAAGCATGCAGGCTGGGCGAGCTCCTGCTGGATGACTGTTCTGTGGTTACCTGTTCCTTTCGTGCTAGCCAATTTCGATAATATGTCGGCTCGGGCATTCTCCTCTCTTGGGATATGGGCGACTATTACTTCATCAAATTCTGCCATGATCTCCTTTACTTTAGCTAGGTATTTGGCTAGTAAAGGGCCCTTGGTTTGATACCTTCCCTCAATCTGCGCCGAAACAAGTTGTGAGTCAATGAAGACGTTAACTCTTGACGCTCCTTGCTCCTTTACCTGCTTTAGCCCAGCAATCAATGCTTCATATTCCGCTTGATTATTTGAAGTCGGAAAATTAAGCTGTAACGACTGTTCAATAGATACACCGTCGGAATTCTCAACGATGATCCTGGCTCCGCTTCCCTTAGCATTAGACGAACCGTCAACATATACTTTCCACACTCTGTCCTCCTGCTGGGTGGATGATGTCGGGGTTAACTCTACCACGAAGTCGGTCAAAGCTTGCGATTTGATGGCGTGACGAGACTCATACTGGATATCGAACTCGGATAGCTGGATGGCCCAATTCATCATTCTTCCTGCCAGATCTGGCTTGTTTAACAGTTGTCGGATGGGCTGATTTGTTCGTACAACAATGGTATGACTTTGAAAATACGGGCGAAGCCTCTTTGCCATGGTAAGCAGAGCAAAAGCCACCTTTTCGAGCTTCTGGCATCGTAATTCCGAGTTCTTAAGAGCTCAACTCACAAAATACACCGGCCACTGAGACCTGCCCACCTCTCTGACTAAGACTGCGCTGATGGCCTCCTCCCCAACCGAGAGGTACAGGACGAGTGTTTCGCCAGGCTCTGGCTTTGATAATACCGGAGGTGAGGCCAAGCATGTCTTGATCTGCTGAAAAGCCTCTTCGCACGCCGAGTTCCATCCTATGCTCGCTTCTTTCTTCAACAACTTGAAGAAAGGAATGGCCTTTTCCACAGATCTTGGAAGAAACCGGGTTAAGGCCGCTATCCTTCCCATCAACTGTTGGACTTCCTTCCTATTAGAAGGAAACTGCATATCCAGAAGAGCCTTGCATTTATCCGGGTTTGCCTCTATTCCCCTGTGAGTCAACATGAATCCCAGGAATTTCCTGGCACACTTCAGCGGATTCAGGCGTATGCTATGCTGCCTTAGCTTCTGGAAAGTTTCCTCCAGATCTTGGATATGGTCCCCATCCGTCGGTGTCTTCGTGATCATGTCGTCGATGTAGACTTCAATATTGCGCCCGATCTGATATGAAAAGACCTTATTCATCATCCGCTGGTAAGTTGCCCGGTATTTTTTAAACCGAAGGGCATGACGTCGTAGCAATAATTTGCTTCAATACCTCGGAACGCTGTTTTTTCTCGGTCATCTAGATGCATAGGTATCTAGTTATACCCGGAGTAAGCGTCCATAAATGACAGTAAATGAAAACCAGCCGAGTTATCTACGAGTTGGTCGATACTCGGCATTGGATATGAATCCTTGGGACAAACCTTATTCAAGTCTGTGTAATCAACACAGACTCGCCACTTCCCGTTGGACTTCTTCACCATTACCACATTGGAAAGTCATGTCGTATATTGTATCTCCCTTATGAACCCGGCCTCCAACAATTCTTGAATGTGCTTTGTCAAAGCTTGCCTTCTATCCGGGCCGAGCTTCCTGTTCTTCTGTGCTACTGGCTTGGAGCCAGGATACATTGCCAACTTCTGGCAACAGAAAGTAGGCTTGATTCCAGGTATCTCGGAAACCTTCCAGGCAAAAACATCCTGGTTTTTCCTCAGGAATCGGATCAACTTGCCCCTGGTTTCTGGGTCACATTATTTACCTATCTTCATGATTTGCTCTGGAGAGGTTCCGATCTGAACATCTTCAAGCTCGTCCACCTGCTCTGGTCTCCATGCCTCGATATTCTGCATGTCTAGCTCTACCAGATTAACTGGCTTCCGGGATGAGTATATCTTAATCCGAGATTGCGCTGGCTCTTCCTGCCGAATTCGAGGCGGGGAAGACGGGTCGGCCTCAGTTTCCCTGATCGTGTTGTAATAGCATTGCCTCGACTCCCTTTGGTCCTCGTAAATCGTGATGACTTTGCCGAGGTGCCCGATCATCTTCATCTTCTGATGCTTGGTGGACATTAAAATATCCCATTTATGGAGTGTTGGCCTGCCCAAGATAATGTTGTATGGTGAGGAGAATTCAGCAACGGTGTACGTGACCCTTTCTGACTTGAAGCCTTCCTTCGTTCCCAGCGTGAGCTGAAGATCAATGGCACCTTTCAAGCCAGTGCCTTCCCCATTGAAACCGTATAACATGGTTTGACATGGTTTTAGGTCTTCTTCCCTTAGATTCATCTTTTTGAACGCGCTCAAGTTGATGATGTCGGCCGAACTACCATTGTCAACAAATATTCTTCTGACCCAGAAATTGGCCACGGTTCCTGTTATGACGAGGCCATCCTCGTGACCGGGTACCACTCCTTTCAGATCTTCCTCGGTAAAATAAATTAGCGGGGGCGCGACTTTCTTGCTATTTCCGCCGCTGCTTTCCTTGAACCTCGGCCGATCCCTTACTGACATCACTTCCTTGAGGTACTTCTTCCGCTGGTTGGCTGTATCACCTCTTCCTCCCATTCCTCCTGAAATGACGTTGCATTCAAACTCGGGCTCTGGGAACTCCTCGTCTTTGTTGCTCTTCTTGTCATCTTGTTGCTTATTCTCCTGCTGGGCCTTTCTTTTGTCTTGGTGCCCCTGAGTTCGAATCATGTACTGCCGTAATTTGCCTTCTCGCACAAACTTTTCTATTGCATCTCGGAGTTCCCAGCACTGATCGGTCGTATGGCCCGGTCCGTTGTGAAAATCACAATACCGGGAGTAGTCCAACCCTTCTCTCCTTATTATTGGAGGAGGACGGTCGACTTCCTCATCTCGGTGAAAGCTACCTCCTTCCATATCTGACCACGTGTAGCAGTCAGCAGAGCATACTTGTCATACTTTAATTCGTACCTCCCGGGCCTGAAGCGAGGATCAGGAATGCTTCGTGGTGGTCGGCTAGCAGGAATATTTGCAGGATGTCGACTGGCCTGTACGAGGTGTGGATTTTCCTGACGTCGGTTCCTTGGTGACGAGGGTTTTCTGTTTTTCCTCGGCACCGAGTTAGTGATTTCCATCTGCTCCAGCTCCAAGTATTTTTTGGATCGGACCCTGAACTCGTTTAGAGACTTCACAGGGTCCTTATAAATTGATTTGGCGAGATGAGAAGACCTGTTGAGCCCGGCTGAGATGAAGTGGACGTGAACTTTTCTTCCAAACCCTGAACTTGCAGAGCCGCTTCCTTGAATCGATCCAGATAACTCTACAACGTCTCCCCGTGCTGCTGGCGTATTTTACCCAGAGCAAACTCGGATTCTGGCCGAAATCTTCAAAGTTATGGATAGACCGCGGTGGCAGAGAATGAAACCAGGTTTGGGCGGCTCCGGTTAAAGTGGTAGCAATAATCCTTGAGATGATGGGTTCGTCAATACCTCGAACACACATTTGCATGTCAAACTCGTCAATATGTACTTGCGGGTCTTGGTTTCCATCATATTTGGACAAAAACGAGCCGTCGAAGTCCTCCAAGAACTGAGCATCTACAATTCTATCGACGAATGGGCTATTATTTTGATGACCCCAACGATATTTTCTCTGATAAGTACCATCGGCTGGTCCGGGGTGACGGATGATTCCTCCCGTCGGTCTTTCTTACGCCACGCAATCCGGTACTATGGCCGAGGAAAGGTGAAGTCCCTCTTTATTTGAATGAGAACGAGATACTCTTCCTTGCTCGGACTGATCGATTGGGTCCCTATTGTCGGTCCCGGCAGTGCGGGCCGATGTCTCTGGTCTCTGCCTCCTGGTTGTTGCATGGAGTTGCTCGGTACCTCCTGTTGCTATGTTCTCCGCATTGCGCTCCAGGTGCTCGGCATTCTGCCGACGTTCTTCCTCTCTTCGTTTAGCACTGCGTTCGTCCAACTGAGCGATCAAACGCTGAATATCCTCCTGGCGCTGGATTTTGTACCGCTTCTCCAGGTTCTCCATTCGAGCTAAGAGAGACTGAAGAGCGTTCTGGATGAAACGCTGAGTGGTTTCTGGTTCTTCTTGTGCGGCTGATGGTGGACTGGTTGGCGTGTGTGCTGCTGGTCCCGCACGGGATGAGGCCGTATGGGACAGTGCATCTTCTACCACCACATTTTCCAGGTTCGGATTCCTGGGTGGTTCGTCGCGCCTAGCCATTCGGTGTCTTCTGGTGTCAACCATCGTGAGTTGGTGGGATTCGAAGTTTATCGTCCCCACAGACGGCGCCACTGTTCTGCTCAAATAGAACAGAAATGTCCAACAAGTGGTGTTGGATGCTTTTATGTAGGATCAGGCTCTCTCTCTCTTAAGAAGCTTATGAAATTTGAAGCAACTTAAGGAAGAAGAAGATCACAGCAGCAACACTCACAACGCAATTGGTGTGAAGTGTGTGCCGTGTGAATGGAAAGAGAGAGTCAGGATTGTGTGTACCTTTCACCATGGCGTATGCTCTATTTATAGGATTCTAATCTGGACCTTGATGACGGACGGTTGAAGCCCAATATCTTCTTCCGGGATATTTGGAGATGTGGGTAACTGAAAGATAGCAATTATATCTTCTATTCTCTGGTGGTTATGATAATGGACTAGTGGAAATTTAAATATTTGAATTAATAAGATAAAGGATAATATATCTTTTATCCGTAACACCAATAAAAATTTTAAGTTGATAAAATACAAAACAAAATAACAAATACATCCATATATGTAAATATAAATTAAAAGTAACATTAGTTTTTTAAATAAAATTAAACTCATGATCATATTTAAGGAACAAAGTTATCTATTAACCATGACATTGGTCTCTTCTTCCTTTTATTTCTATATTAAAACCTTAATTTGTCACATGTATCTCCATTTTTAAAGATCGGCACCATAATACCTTTGACTTTTGATGGAGACTATTTTTTTCTTTTACTCAATTTTCGATTTGTACAACACACATAAAATAAAATGAAAAGCATATTAATATTATAATTAAAAAAACAGTACATATGATTATTTTAACCTGTACGATCTATAAATATATAAATATATGTAAATTCTTCTATTGAGTACTTATCCAATAATTTAAAAAATAAATTAAAAAGCTGATTCACAATTTCATAGATTCAATAATTATTCATCATATTAAGGTAACATATCATTCAAAATAACTTTGTAATGTATAGAATAAAGTAGCTTATAATATATATATACATTTCATTTCTATCATAAAGATGACTTTTAAAAAAATGGTTAACATTTTTTTTTTTACAGAACATATTTCACATAAAATTTTAAATATCAAATTTTATATATTATCAATTTAAATGTTAAATTTTATAAGACAAAGTTCAAGGTATTACAGTGTTGAGCAATAAAAATGCATGGGGAGACACATGACAAAGGTTTTGATATAGAAATAAAAAGAAGGATACACGGTTACATAAAAATACTGGAGAAAAATTGTGGGTTTTATTTTATTTGTTTTAAAATGTTATTACTTATTTTATTACACAGGTTGGATGCCTTTGTTTTTTATTTTATCAGCTGTAAATTATTTATTGATTGTTTGTAAAGATGATGTTGGATTTGTGTCAACCCAAAAAAAAAAAAAATTATTGGCACCGCAACACATTAAGTATCTGTTTGGATACAAGGTTAAAAGTACTTTTGAGAGCTTCTCTACTGAAAAAAACATTATATTTCTAATAAAGAAGCTCTCAAAAGTACTTATGACTTTACGTGTTATGAAGGTTTCACTACTACAAAACATGTTTTCCACGACAGCGAAACAAGGACGATTATACAAGAATCATCTTAGAAGAAAAGACGGTGACATTTTTGTAAACATATGAAAAATTTAAAAAACGAAAACACAATACAAAGTCGATTTCTTCAAGAACCGTCTTAAAAGATGAGACTTCAAAGACGGTGCTAAAAACCCGTATTCGAAGAGTGTTGCTTTATACACTATAATTTTTTCTTCATACACTATATGTGCACAGTGATGAGACAATATTACCCTTTTTAATTATTTTGCTTAAATAAAAAATGTTTGAAAAACATAAGATAAGGCGCTTTCTTATACACTATATCTCGAGTTTCTTTTACTGCTCTTCTCCTCTTCTCCTAAGGCTATTCATTGTCTCC
>PYAF01003302.1:443560-456608 GCA_007407185.1 Glycine tomentella
CACCATATGAGGGGATCAAGCACCAATAACAGTATAAAAACCAAATGCAAACTTAGTGGGCTGATTGGACTTTTCTTTTCATCCCATTCAATAAAATCTCTCTGTTCTTTCTTATTTCTATTCTTGGTTCCTAACAAACACAAAAAATATTTTAAAAGCTAGCATTATTTCTATTCCATTCAATAAAATCTCTCTGTTCCATTCTCTGTTCTTTTCATCCCATTCAATAAAATCTGTCTGTTCTATTCTCTGTTCTTTCTTAATTCTATTCATATCAGTGAAGCCAATATGTGAAATGCTTGGTAGAGGGTGGATCATCACAAGTGGCCGAGCCATAGCAATTAGAGAAATTAATCAGAAAGTATATGTTTGATACATTAAGTGGTTATATGACTAACAATATATATAATGTCCTGTGCTTTAATTGGAATTCTCAACTAGCTAGAAAGTGTAGTTGGTGTATAAGGATTTGTTAGCATTTGACTTTTATGGTTTTGGTATTTTACTGAACTCATAGAAGAGGGAGAGTGCAGTGGTGTAGTTGATCTTCTTCTGTCAAGAGTGGGTGCTAATCCTCTTCAATGAATAAAAGAATAAAGAAACTTTCACTCAATAAAACTTAGAAAAAAAAGGGGACAATGACAGAATATTGAAACCAGGTTCAGGATTACTTACAAATAAAAAAATGGGGTGACACCAAAACTCATTTAGCCGACATCACTAATTGCTCATCATCACTAAACTCATGTAGTAGTGAACATGCCTTCTACCTTCTCTCCCTGGCAGAAAAGCAATTAGAGAAAAGACATTCCATCTAAAGCATTGCTTAGACCCTATTAGCAGTTTATCCAAAAAGACATTCCAATTCCATTAAATAATTTATTCAAGCTCACTACACATCCATATTAACATTTTAAATAAATTAGTGTGGGTTTGAAGTTTTGAACTTGAAGACGTTATTACTCTGTTTTTTAGTAAACAAGTAGAGTTCTTGAATTTTGTATCTAGTCACAAATCATTTACAATTTATTTAGTAGTCATATCTAGTGCATATAACAGACACAAACAACACCACAATCCTTGAAATTTATCAAGTTATTTTGCCACTTCATTATGTGCATTATTTGGACAAATTCACATGAAATTATGCAGGTTCATCAAAATAAAATAAAAATGTGGTGTCTTAAGTATATAGGTTCATTATTCATGCATTTGACTAAATAAAATTTAAAATAATAAGCATTCGTGATAATTGAGTTTGTGTCCACCACCATGCATGTCACCTTCTAGTACTCCCATAATCTTAAATAAACAACCACAATTATGCAAAAATGCTTAGCTTGTTTTGCAATATAAAACATGTTCAAACATATTGTCTTAAGTATGTAAAATTACAATACTATTAGAAAATGTAGCACATATTTGATGCACCTTAAAGACATACTTCAAAACTGAAAAATCCATCACCCTTATTCTTTTGTGAGTAAATTTGTTCAAGTCACCAGAAATATTGAATGAAAGTACTTTAGAAATTACTTTTATTTTTACATGACCTTTTGTCTTATCCTAGAATAAATATATTTTTAATTTTAAAATATTATTACTTAATTTTAATTTTAAATCTTAGTATATCATCTGAAATTAAAATTATATTTTTATAGATAAACCGAAATTTAATATTATTATAATCTTAATTTTAAAGGTTTCTAATTTTGACACATTATATTAATAAAAATTATAATTTTTAATTCATATAATTTATTTCTACAATTTTCTCCTTACTTTTAGAAGTCATAGTGCCGCATTGTTTTATTGGATATGGTACAAAGATCTAATATTTTTCATATTTATATGAATTTATTTAAATTTAAGAATACTTTTGCATTGTAGAGGCTTCAACTTAACACTACATGCAAATTACTCATTTTTTCTACAACTAAGCTTATTTAAGAATGCTAGTTATTTCCTTAAAAGCAATGGTTAAAAATATAAAATAAAAACTTTTATAAACTTAAAAAACTGACGTGTAAAAATCTCATTAGAAATTTATTGATAATATTTTTCAATTTTTTAATTGTAAAATAAGCATTTTAAAGTATTTGATTAAATAAGTGTTCGTGACCATTTGGGTAATTGGATTTCAGGTTTTTCAGGAACTTGTGGTACATCAACTAGCATTAAAGCTGAATTATTTCTAATGTTCCATGGTCTCATAAAAGTTTGGAATGACGTCTACAAGCTTATTATTTGTGAATCCAATTCAAAAATAGCTTTGCAAGAACAACTACCATAAAGCCTTTAGCTGGGTAACAGTGTCTAGCATTGCAATGAATTCTAACAATTGATTTAAGAGGTCAATTACCTTTGTTGCAAGCCACCGTATCTCTGAACAGCCTTGCGAGACGAGCAGCTAGCCATTGAGTTGTTACTAAGATTCATATACCTTCTACTATCCTAACTGCTATTGCAAGCACGTTCTTGAGTGCACCTGCTATTTCAACTCCTGTAACAATAAAATCACTGGAGTTATCAGAGATTACAAGCTGAATATCTACGTCACTATCTGTACACATTCAACATACCATACATAAAACAGAAATAGAAGCCGGGGTACATAATACGGAATTCAATTTCATGTATGAATCCACTGATGGTAATCTACCTTCATGTGCTGCTTCTTAAATGACTTGAAGCTAAAGTTGCTGAACAGTATTAGCCAATTTTTGGTCTTTTGGTGCCACCACCATTGCTGTTATTAGAAAATGGAACCAAAAGACAAAATTGACTAACTTTCATCATAGATATATTTAATGGAACAAGAACCACACCTGCATGTAGCAACATCATTGTCAGCTGTGGGATGCTTATCCATCAATTCCAGAGCTAAAGAAGGCCATGATAGTACCTACTACTACATTTTATTTTCTTCTATAAGCACTTATATAGAAGTTTATTCAAATAGGGCCAACATAAGTTGATATTTAACTTATGAAAGAAGTTTGATTCATTTTGTTTCTTATTTTCGTCTATAAATATTTTAGAGAAATTTATTCAAATAGAACCTACTTAGTACTTACTACTACTAATACTGAATTGACAGAAGTAAAACATAAACAACGAATTCAATGACCTCAACAGGCACTGCATGGAGGCAGTAATCAACACCAAGCAAAGCAGACTTGGCATCCATCGATGCAACTACATTTTTCGGCAGCCTATGATCCGGGAAGTACTTACTGTCCAACAAAAAACACAAAACATTCACCTAAAACATAAAGCAAAAACGAAATTAGATGATCAAGACAATGAGGTTGCCATCAGACTTGACAGTTCAATGCACTAAACTTGAAGTAAACAACAACATACATCACCCAGCTTACATTAGAAAGCTGAACTAGTACAAGCCTTTAATGCACTCATACTGCCAGTATTATATGCTTACCCAGATTTTGGCTTCTTAAATATTAATAATTAATGGTTTCAAAGGTGCTTGATATATCCTTGCAAGTCCAAAGTCAGCAATTTTAACAATTCCATGTTCCTCTCCTTCACCCATAAATTGTTTATAGAATGTTTGTTAAATAAACAAGTGCACTAATCAAAAGTGGACTAATAAATTTGAATCCAATTATAGCAGTAAAAAAACTAATCGTATAGTGATAAAGTAAGGAACATTTACTTCATTAAAAACCAAAACGACTTCGTAAATTTTATACGATTAACTATATGGTTTAATAATAGTAAATAAATGAAGATAACAATGAATGCATGAAATATAACAATAGTTAAAAATCGGCATAACAAGCTACACTAAAAGCATTCACCAAAAAACACACACACACACACACACTAAAAGCATTGGCAAAAGCTACATTCAATTTAAAATATGTCAAGCCTGACTATACCTCAAGATTTCCACTTCCATCTTCATCCTAGACATCATCAAAATGGACTTTCAAGCCATTTTGATCCGGTGGCACAACCTGCAATGCATAGAATAGATTGATCAAGCCAACCTTTGAAGATTATATATAGATTTGGGAATAAGCAGACAATATGGTAAAGGGAAATAATAATAGCATTGTTACTAACCTTGTCCTCCAATCCTTGAAATATAATAATGGGACAAGAAAAATCGTCAACATGATTGATAGGGGATCTTTCATACATCTCCTTATCACCTCCTGCAATCAGTTGAGATAGACTGAACAGCAAATGAAAAAAATAAACCAACGAAATAAAAGGTACCTTAAATGGTCATCATCGACTTACCAACTAGGTTTTTGACGTAATGGGATTCAAATTTATGAGTTTCTGCTCTCAACAAGTTCAAGTCAGCTATCTGCTCAAGAGACCACATTGGCAAATACATTCCATTGATAGGACAATAGCTTAACTTATATTCTTTGTTGAAGTTTTAAGAATAAATACTGTATTATACTTGATATTGGCCAAAAGACTGAGAAAGATATATGTTTCTTTAAGCAATTAAATGGTATTGTCCAAGTCAAATGGTAATACAGAAGGCAGAGGAATTATTCATGTTTCAGCATTTTTTGAAGAATTTTTTTTTCTTCCGTATTCATTCAAGGTTACGCAAGGATGAAATTTGTAGGTAGAGTTGGTAAAAAAACTAACCAATCTGCTACAATAACATCGTAAAAAATACAAAGGATAAGAGATAAAACCAACATAAATCATATCTGAATCGGATAATTCAGACCTTAATCTAATTTAAACCAATTCAAGTTGTTTCAAATTCTGAACAAACTTTCACAATAATCATCAGGATAATGAATTTCCCATGGAGAATAAGAGGTAAGAGAAAATAGTCTATAAATTGATAGTGTAAATAGTTTTTATACTATCATTCAATTATAAATTGACATGTATGGATAATTGGTTGACTTTTATAATAAATATCATAAAAGTCATACCTATTATGATTTCTAATTGATTGTCAGTATAAACTTTACATTGACGGTACGTAGAAATTAAACGTGGCCTGAAAAGTATCTCTGAAAGCAACAACAGCCAAGGTATACCCCACCGGCAGAGCCCTCCATAATACACAGCCGCTCCTTATCCACCTTTCCACTGTCCACCTAGATAATATAATAGGTTATATCATATAAACTTTCTATATCTATCAATCAAAAAAGTAGGAAACAATAAATCAAAACAATTACCAAATATGAGCACAACTACAACAGTCATTAACATCAACTATTCCCCACTGGCGCAAAAGCCATTCTCTAGAGATATAAACTGAGGTTCATCTTTTCAACAAGTGAAAATGACTACAACATGCTACAACTACAAGTCATACAGCTGAAACAGTGAATTGTAAATAACCAAAACTTTCTTGGATGACCAACAAAATATACAAATAAACAACCAAACAAGAAAAGGAGGGTATAAAACTAGTGATATAATTTGAAACATAATTTAGCAGACAAGGTGAGAAACAAACCTGTGCTTCCACCATAATTAACATGAATAACTGCCCAACCTCGACTAGTCCAGTACTGAACGCTCAAATTTAAGATTCCACGAGTTTCTTGAGTTGGTCCACCTGAAATATTCGAATAAAAAAAATGAAAGTGTATGTTGCACGAAGCCCTTAGAGTGAGAGAACCCACACATGACAACTTTGACAAAAGTAATTAAGTGCAATGAAAGCAGTAACAAGGTACTTTGCTATTTCTCAAATCTCAAAAACAAAATTACTACTGCCACTTTCATTGCAATGCTCTCATGACATCCATAATATTCAGCACTATGAGTATACCATTATGATTTTTTATAAAGGCAATCCATCAATGTAAATAGATTATGAGATATTAAACTACATCTGAATTCTGGTTCCAGAGGGAAGACCCCACTCCACAGGTTTTGAGCATCTAATTTGCCAAATGAATTATTATAATATGAAATAGAATGTGATCAGTCCAGATGCAAGAACAAGATTTACCATGGCTCTTCAATAATAATGGAGGCTTTTCTTCGCTAGCTCGGAAATCAAGATTAGATGGTGGATAAAAGTATGCATAGGCATTTTGACCTGGAACTTCAGTTGGTAATTCAATAAACTAGGGTTTACTGATGTAGGAACTATACTTTAAACTGTCGGGTGACGAGGACCAAATAATATTGAAGTCCACTGCTTTTGATTTATCATCATCAAAAGTCACCGGGAAAGCAAGAGAGCTTTCATGGAGACCAATGAAATAACTAAGAAATAGAATGATGGGTGCAGTGGAAGAATAAAGCACCTTGGCCACTGACAATGGAAGAACTTCCGATGCTCTCTCCAAGTATAGGCAATCATTACCAGATGTATGCAACGATATCATGCAACAACTAAGTATTAATGCATTTCAAGAATTGATTTAAACCCAAAAGAGAAAAGCAAGGAAATAGTTTGAAGATTACTATGTTATTTATGTCTGCGCAAGGGAAATCAATCACAGTTAGCTTTGAGCCCTGCACATCAATAATTCCCAGATATGACTGATATGCCACAAGCATCTTTCGCACAAGGAAATCAAAGCCAACCAGAAGGGAGCAGGTGACTATATGAAGAGTAAAATATCAACGGATAGCATTTGTATTACTAAGACAAAGAAATATTCAACCTGAACCTCACTAACTGGATCAATCCCAAAAAGAAGCTTCATTATATTGGTAAGCAGTAAATACAACTAGTTCGCTAATGGATATGTTCAATGACCTTTACAATTACTATGATATCTATTTCTACCACCAAACCTCCAAAAATATATAAGAAAATCATGACCTTCTACATGATTTTAAAATGATTAAGTGTTATTAAGAAGTATTTAACAATTCAGAAATTAGAAAATCAGAAGTTCATGAAAACCACTATATATAATTAATGGCTGGCAGAAATAGTAGGTGAAAGAAAATTACCTATTTGTGGATATTCCAAAAACCATTGTCCCTATCTGTCACGAAAAACAGCTCCCCTGCATAGTTAAATTAAAACAAAAAAATATAATAAACCTGAATGCACAGAAAGATCAAACAAATGTTCTGGTTGGAGTCAGTAATCATCTTTGAATCATTTAACATTCAATGAGAACAGAATCAAGGAATGAATGATATGCTGTAAAAGCATGAGTAAAAACCAAAAAGTAAAAACCATAGACTAAAACCAAAAAGTAAAAGCCATAGAGTAGCATAAAGTTCTAAATCATCAAACAATAACAGGACATAACGTAACATAGATCAAGGATCCTGAGCCTATGTCTGGAGTTATCATGACTTGATGAATGATCTTAAGAGAAAGATCATTCCCAGCAACACAAACGCACTTGTTGATCTCACTGCAGGGAACCTTAAGATGGTTAAGCTTCAAGTTGAAGCATGACATACACATATAATAAAAAAACAGGTACTCAAACTATCATCTGGAGCTTGGATAAAAAATAGGAAAGAAAAATAGAGGATAAAGAAGAAGAACATGTTAGAGGGAATAGAATCTATGTATGAGTATGACCCTGTATGAAAACAGTGCATGACAAGAAGAGTATGCTTGTGTTAATAAAGCTGAGATTTAAAAGGTGCATAAAAACCAAGTAAGCACTTTTCTCCTTTTCTGGGATATGAAAAGGGGAAACACCATATGATGTTACATAATCAACAACATATTAGACCTGTGTTGCATGATTCAGAAAAGAACTGAATATATCCTCAAAAGTACAAGGTGTTCATATTTAAGGAGATCATATCATAGATAGACTTGTGATTAATTTGAAAACCAAAACACACATAAGAAACGAAAACAATTATTTGTCGCCTCTCGCGACATGTTATGCAAACAATCTTAATTCTTACAAGTCACTACCATAACAAAGACTTTTGCTCGCCCATTTTCAGAAATATAGCCAACCCAACGTTTTGTTTTATCCCACGGCATGCTGGGGTGATTCCACTGAATCCATGCTATTCTTTCACTTTTATAATCTAGACGGGGGAAAGTATACAAGTCACTCCCGCTAACTAGCACTTATGGTTCTGAATGTCACACACTTGAGTCAGGCATAATATTGAATAACTGAATGTATGATGAAAACAGGCATCAAACAACTGAAAATAACACAACTTTTGAAAACCTTGGACAAGCAACAATGAAATACTCATTTGCAGTAACTATTTAACCTCTCTACAAGTTCAACACACTAGTAAGATGGAAATTATTACCCTTAACATCCTTGCTGCCAAGTGCTATAGATACAATTGTTGTAGGTGGATTTAGACTGCTTTTTATACATTTGTGACAAAATGAATAAATGATTTAACAAGTAAACTACAGTGGAAACATTCTGACTTGAGCCTTGGAGATAAAATGATTGTGGACTGCTTACCTACCCTAACACTAATAAAATGGTTAAAGTGTGTATCCAATCTTCCATCGGCATAGCTGGCTAAAGGTCCACCATAATCAGGAGTGAGCGCTACAGGAGGCACATCTGCTAGGCAACAAACCATAAAATTCCAGCACTAAAATAAAAAAAATTGTTTCACATACACTTTTTGAGAATAACATGACACCAAATCAATGTTCCCTGATAAATATAATTGATATGTATACATTAACCAAAGTTAATTATCAACAAGAGGAAAGCTACTGACATACTCTTTTTAAACAAACATTTTGTTCTTCTGAAGTGAGCAACTCACTTTAGAGTAAAGTAATCACGATAATAGATAAGAAAATCAATGGTTAATATTATGTTATATCTCTCTCTTTTTCGCTGTGATTGTTGGCTTGTGCCTACACGTGCCTCTTCTGTTCTGCCACACATGCCTTGCCTTGCCTTGCCAATGTTATTGTCGCAGTCAAGTTATTTTCATCCCACACATCGCAACAACAATGAGTTGTCCTTTCCTTCCAATTTTGGTTTGTTTTCCTAGTACTCCCTCTATCTCTATGTCAGCCCCATCACAATTTGTATTAACCATTATCATTTAATTGTGTGTATTACAGGCTTGAATCTTAGGTTTCATGCTAAATGCTCAGTTACATCCACATTGGAGAATTACGTTCATGTTGTTGCAGGTTGGGTTCTTATAACAGCATCAAAACTTTGGCAAAGGCAAGAAACATACATAAGGAAAAAACCCAAAACCCTGTCAACTACCAAATAAAACCCAAAACCCGTAACCTACAACAGAGCACACACTCGGTAATGTAAACCCAATACCCTCTGATTGAAACCCCTAACCAAAACCCCACAACACAGACAGTCAAGTTGTTCACAAAACGGAAGTTGATGCCGAAAAATGTTAAAGCAGAATAACCCTATTTCGTACAAAATCAACGAATAACAGTTGCAGGACATACATGTACCTGTATGTGGGTTCAATGGACAAGGCGAGGTCAACACGTTTCAGAGCACTTCGTCCTCGACACCGAATCAGAAACCTCGAAATCACAAAATGAAGAACAGAAGCTTCAATGAAATGACAAAACTCAAACAGTTCTAAAGTCATTAAAACGATACAATGCTATTCAACCCATATACCCCAAAAGTCGAAATGTCGAACACCTAATCGAAAAGAGAAGATAATGACTCAGACCTAGCTTTGCGAAACGTGAAAACGTGAGCAGAACCTTCTACAAGGACTCGCGCCGGGACATACCACACATTGTCGGAAACCACCCCAGCCTAGGCGGAGGGAAATGCCACGGACTGCGACGATGAGGGTGCAAAAGGGCAGGGATTCGCGAGTGTCTCTCTCAGACCACACTTAGGAAAGTTTTAATTTTTTAGGGCACTGGAGAGAGAGAGAGTAATTTGTAAAAAAAAAAAAAAATTAGAACGCCAATTCAAAGACGGTTAGTGGTATACCGTCTTTGAATATACACAACAAGAACGGTCAAATTAGAGGCCCGACTTGGTTTTTGGTCAACAAAGACGGGTTGCACGTAACCGTCTTTAATTATAACGCCTTATTTACGAGAATGCCACCGCATAGCATTCTAAGACGGTTTTCATACAACCGTCTTCGATTCTGCGTCTTAAAAGGGTCCTTTTGTAGTAGTGTTTCCCTGCAATAAAATCACATCCAATGTTGTTAATATACATAGTGTCACAGTACAAAGAGAAGATTTTCTGACATGAGAAAGTAATGCATAACAATTAAACAATTATGTAGTGCCAAAGATTATATTTGCTGTGATGATTTTCACAGCTACAGCTTCATCTTTATACATGACATGGTAAAGCTTGCTATGAGCAACCTGAGCAAACCTAACACCAGCAAGAGCTTGGAAAGTTCAACATTCCATTCCTCAGTTGTTTCCACAACAGTGACCTTGTTGAGCAACTTCCCCATGATTCTCTTGTCCTTGTTCTGTTCTTTCCTCCTTCGACCAGGTGTTTAGAACCTCTTATGCTCATGTTTGGCATCCTTGAAGGTCTTAAGAGAGGAGGTTTAAGGCAAAGGGGACAAAGATATCTGCTTGTTCATTATTGGTTTCTTCTGAGCCTTGTTGGAAGAAAAGAAAAAGAAGTATATAGCATGCTGCCATGGACAAAGAAATAAGGTATAAAACCTACAGCAGAAAGAAGTAGTCTTGTCTTTGTATCCCACAGGCATAAATAGTTGCCCTGTCCTGAAACGAAAAATATGAAATTGAATTGATGACAGGAACTTAATAATATGAAGCATGTTTGCCCACATATATAGTTTGAATAAATAATTCATTCAAACTGTCTAATATTCACACTTATGCAAACTGTACTCACCCTCCAAATAAAGCAAACTTCTCATTTTCGTCCACCTTGCAACACAAGATGTTACGACCAGAACATACATTCCATGTTTTTGGAGAGTCAATACAGGAAGATCCTGTAGATGAATCAGCAATTTCAATTGACCTTATGCTTGCATTTCCTTTGGTTGTGCATGTAAGTAGAGTACAATACCTAAACAATCACCACATCCAAATGATTTAGAAAGTACAAAAACACAAAATCAAGTAGCTGCTAACACAGTCACACATATTCACACATATATACATACATAAAAGCATAATGCAAGCAATTAATGTATTTTGAAAATGAATGAACAAGTAGTTGCTCTGTTCATATCTCTCTGTCATACAAATTCTCTTTTCCTATACCTCTATCCACACTTGAACCACACACGCATAATGCAGCAAAGCAAAATACAAAGTAGAACATACTAAACTGAAAGTTGAAAGGCAGCGTACCTGATACGCTTCAAAATCGTCAAAGCTAAAGCGCGACCTGGCCACGGTGTACTCAACATGATTCAGAATATCCGTTTGAAGAGTGAGAGGGTCGTTCTTCAGAAACCCGTCCATTAAACTGAACATTCTCTCCGCTTTCATGCGACGCTTCGACCGCTTCTGCCAGTCCAGGCCTCCGCACTACCATCCCCTCAGTTCATCGTCGATCTCGTCACCGAGACCGTGCCGTCGTCGCCATCGTCTCTGTCGACGGTGATGGCCTCCGCCAAGGCTCGCTTTATCCTCTGCAGGCTGTCTGAGTCATCTATTTTGTTGCCATGGGAGTTTGGGGTGAGGGAGGAGAGGAGGGAGAGGGAGATGTAGAGGGAAGGAGTTTGGGGTTAGGGTTGAATGTGAGGAAGAGAGGAGACAAAGGGATACGGGGAGGATAAAAAGGTGGAAACGAGTGAGACGGTCGAAACACGAAAAGTAATGAGTCAATTACGACGGTTTTTTTATATAACCGACTTTGAGTATCAAATTTCAAGGACAGTTTTAACAAAAACCGTGCTTGTAAACATGTTTCAAAAACGGTTTTGCAGTAACCGTCTTTGAAAATACCTAATTATTTACAAAAATGTCACCGCTATATAAACAAAGACGGTTTTTTTATAACCGACTTTAAATGTGCGTCCTAAAATGTAACTTTTTTAGTAGTGAAAGACAGTTTTTAAGATAAAACCGTCTTTGTATGTGGACATATAAAGACGGTTTCGTCTTAAAATTGTCTTTATATGTGGACATACAAAGACGGTTTTGCCTTAAAACCATCTTTGTATCTATTTTTTAAAAAAAATAAAGATACAAAGACCGTTTTTAGGGCAAAACAGTCTTTGTATGTAGACATACAAAGACGGTTTTTCTTTAAAATCATCTTTGTATCTATTTTATAAAAAAATAATTAAAAAAATATAGATACAAAGACGATTTTTAAAGGTAAAACTGTCTTTGTATATCCAAATACAAAGACGATTTTACCTTAAAAATCGTCTTTGTGGGTGTTAAAAAAAATCAACGAAGACGATTTTTTTGAATCGTCGTCGTACGTAGTTTAGAACCGTCGTTATATCTCTCGCCTGTAGTAGTGTTCTGAAATTTCACCACTAATATCATAAATATATATTAGAAATATTGTAACCGCATTGAGACTAGTGAGCTCCATTTCTTGTATTTTTATATTTTTTTTTTTTTTGTAATTCATCAATGTTGATACCTCCAACATCTATTTAAATAAAACCTTCTATTTGTTCTTTTCAGAACAAATAAAACCTTGTTATTATCTAATAATAAGTTGACAACTCATGAAATGTCTAGAATCTTGGTTAATTTTTTTTATTGAAGAAATTATATTAAGATTAAAATACTTTTCATTTGTACACGGACAATCTTCAATAAAGATTTATTACTGTTTTTTGGAGAAAAAATTTGTATAATATCATTATGAAGAAGAAAAAAACTAACAGGAAGCGAACCAATGAATAAGAACTTTTGATATGGACACCGCAACATGAGGTAACCTCACCAAAAAAAAACTTCATTTATTAATTCAACTAATAACCAATACATTTGAAAATCGAACTACTCATAAACCATAATGATTAACCAAGTTGTCCAAAGCCACATGATGACTCACTTATTTGCACGCACAAAAATAAAACTGCATGTGAAGACTAGACAGTAGTGATTATACTGTTGTGTCTGCACATTGAAAAAAAAAAAAAAAAAAAAAAAAAAAAAAAAAAAAAAAAAAAAAAAAAAAAAAAA
>PYAF01003302.1:456708-494378 GCA_007407185.1 Glycine tomentella
GGAGTTGGAGATTAGCATCACCAAATGGAGGCATTATTAATGTCTCATCACCATCACCACCATTAAGCAAGTGATCCATAAACCACTGGCTTTGCATGGGGTCAGCAATATTCATATCCGACCCATGGCCATAATTCAATGTTGGAATGTCCATCTGAGGTTGATCGATATTTGGTGTCGTCTCATTAACTTTCAGAGCTTCCATCCTTTCACTAAGGCCCTTCAGGTTCTGATCAATCATTGATGAAAGAACATTCAAATCATCTACGGTCATGTTATTATTAGGCTGAACCCTACCTGCATTAAGGCACTGAAACATGAACAAGGTTAACTCCTTCTCCCTATTGTCTTTCATGAGCTTCATCATTTGCTCGTTACCCTTGAGGATCCTTTGTGCAGTGAAACTCTCTTGGTTCACCATCTTCTTGCTTTGCTCCAATTCAGGCATGGTCGTGAACTTTTCCAGCACCCTATGCACACCCCAATGGGATGGCCAAACCTCTGGCTCGGGATCATTGGGGCTATAAACTATGGCGCATGCGTCAATGCCGCAAAGGGTGCTGAGTTCATCAACCTTCTTCAGCAATCCCTTCTTCCTTTTCTTGCATGTTAACTTCCTTGCAGAATCATTCGCAATGATTGCGAGTTGAAATTTTTTTCTGATCATAACCGTGACCAGAAAAAGGATAAATTAAACAAAGACAAAATGAAAAATAGTTGCTTGTGCTGGTTTCTGTTTCCAACGACAATCTCTTTATAGACCAATTTCATACATAAGTGGTTTGATTTTCTTCCAGTTAGCATTTGTTGCTGGTATTATGTTTTGTGTGAAAGTACAAACTGGCTTAGCATATTGAAATGTCACTTTAAATGTCATTCCATACATGTACGATATAGAGAAATCGGCACTTGATTGAGTTGGTAGTAGAGGGGTGTATTTATATGTCAAAAATCTTATTCTCATCATTGAATTTCATGCATACATAGATAGATTCTAAATTTTAATAGAATTTTAGCAGTTGGTAATAATATGTAAGATTCTTCATAACATATATTTATAGCAGATCGATTACTAAAGGATAAATTAATTGTGTGATCTTTCCATTTTTCAAAAATAAAAAATATAAAAATTACCAGACCACATATTCACGTTTAAAAAAAAGGCAAACATGATAAACTAGAAGTAGCGAATCTGGGTTAATGCTATAAAATCTTATAGATTATCATTTCTAATTTTGAGAGTCCTAGAATGTCATATTTCCACGACAATATCTTTTCATTTATGCAGAATAAAATACAATAAATTTATTTTTGAAACTAATAACTAAACATACTAATAAAATTAAGAAGATAAGGGAAAAATAGTGAAACTAAATAAATATTAATAATGCACAGTAAGAAAATTGCCCAGTAATTAATTATATCAACCATTAATCATTGACGACTAACTAGTGTATATGTTTCCCCAGTGTTAAGTTTATAATATACAATTCTATTATATTGTTATAAATTTTTAATGTATTTTTTCTATTATTCTTTAATTTTATATAAATATGTTATATAGAGAGAGACTTAAAAAATATAGTAAATAATTATGAATATTAACACCCATGCATGCATACATACATATATCTAAACCTATATATATATATATATATTGATTTTTCCACCGGTTATATGCATAACTAATATAATGTCACATTTCCATCAATTGTATGCATAATCAACTTAAAAAATCATTATTATATAAGTGTGGTTTCAAACCTTTGTCTGAATCAAAAAGTGATATATTTCAATTTTGTGAGAACGAAAAACATACTAAAAAATTTACAATAATGAATTTTGAACATTATCATATTTATGAAGAAAAAATATATATTTTAGTCTAAAATATATTTTCCAGTAGGTACCAAAATAAAATTAAGGATAAACTACATTTTGAGTTCTTTAACTTTTTAAGACTTTTTTTGTCCATGAACTTTTTATTTTAATTTTTAGTCCCTTAACCTTTTATTTCATCTTTCCTTTTAGTCTTTAAACTTTTTTCATCCTTACTTTTGGTTATTTTTAAGGACTAAAAGTAAGAATAAAAAAAAATTAACGAACTAAAAATAAAAACAAAAAAATATAAGAACTAAAAACATAAATTTAAAAAATTTAAGAACTAAAAGATAATAAACCCTAAAATTAAAAAATGCTTAGGTATAAAATAAAAACACTCCTATTTAATTTCATTGCTACTAGAAAGTTATTTAAGCCTGTTCTAATTCCAATAATAATTTAACGCAAACTAGGATACATAAGATTTTATCAAATGCATTTCGTATTATATAGAATTTAATTTGTACATGATATCATTGTTTTCTACATAAACAACTTATATTATATAAAATTTTAATCAATCTATATATTATATAAATAAAAAATATCGAACTAAAATTAACACATACATTCATACATAATAAGATAAAATGTTATAATATATCAAATTTAACATAATAAAATTACAATAACATAATAGCTAGAAATATAAACAGGTCTTAACACCATGTGTTTTCGCTAGTATTAGGGGTGTTCGCGAGTTGGTTCGGACCGATTTTGATCAAATTTAAAACTCAACTCAATCAAATTTAATCGGTTCAGTTTTGTTTTCAGAAAAATTTTTTTTAAACCCGACCCAAACCATTCATGAACATTTTGGTTTGGTTCGGGTTAAAGGGTTACTCATTTAAATTTGATTTTTTTTAGAACTACTATTTTATATGATAGTTCATCCAAATATCCAATACAATTAACACAAATAGGATAAATAGTAATTTTTGTCCTTGAGTGTGTAGAGACCTGATAAATTCTTCCCCGAAAGATAAAAATTCAAATTTTAGTCCTCGAAAGTGAAAAGTGTGACAAATTCATTCACCCGTTAACTTTCGTCTGTTATCATTAATGAAAGAGCCTACGTGGCACAGAAGGACGAAAATGTCACCAAAATGATTGTCAACATGGCTGCAGAATAGATTAGATCAAAATGCCAGTAAATTTTCATTTGACCAAAATGTCAGTAAGTTTCTATTGGACAAATTTGTCAGATCCAAAATTTCATTTCATTTAAGGGTAAAATGCAATTTAGGGTAAATAGTTATTTTCGTCCCTAAATATGTAGAGCGTTGACAAATTCGTTCCGAGAGATGAAAATTCAAATTTTAGAATATCTATTTACACGCATTGAAAATTTGCTACAACTATTTGCTTGTCTTCTCAACTACCGGGATCATTGACACATTGTTGGAATATAATAGTATTATAGGATATTCATGAGTTTTTTCTCTCTCTACATATCATTTTCCTAGATTTTTTTATGCAGTAAAAATTGTCATAATTTGGTGTTTTTACCAAAAACTAATCCTTTACTCGTTCCGTATTACCAAACTCCCCAATACCATTCAAAATGCCTACAGAAGTTGAAGCAACATTTAAGGTTGTCCGACTGACATGGATTTTTGAAGTGTGATTTTGAACAAGGATGTGATCTGTTCTATTCTATTCTATTCTTTCTCGCTATGTTGGAATTATTATTATCAATGTTGATAAGGTTTTTTATCCCTTTTGTTAATTTAGTGGGTTTTGAAAATCCTTATGTTTTAGACCCAATCCTATTTGAGAGAGAAGTTGACACTTGACAACGTCATATATACGTTTAATTGGTTGTTGTTCTTTGAGCTGGTAAGACCATTTTTTAAAAGAAACTTTCTTAAGTACAGGTTAGAACAAAATCAAGTGTGATGGTGTTCAATTACATGTTGTAACAAAATCAAGTGTGTTGGTGATGGAAGAATTAAATTATATTTAACAGGTTAGAACAAAAAAAAAAGGGAAGATGAAGATTAAATTATATTTTATCCTTAAATGAAACAAAATTTAGGGTCTAACAAATTAGTCCAATGTAAACTTAATGACATTTTGGTCCAATGAAAACTTACTAACATTTTGGTCTGATCTATTCAACAGTCATGTTAGCAATCATTTTTGTGACATTTTCGTCCCTCTATGTCACACAGGCTCTTTCATTAACGGTAACATATGAATGAATTTGTCGCACTTTTTTCACTTTTAGAGACTAAAAATTGAATTTTCATATTTCGGAGACAAATTTGTTAAGGCTCTACATATTCAGGAATGAAAATGATTATTTACCCTAACACAATATTATCAAATGTCTGAAAGTAGTAAAATTGATTCATTCAATACCATCAACATAATATTCTAAAATAGACTATTGCAAATTAAAACAAAATATTCTTCAACGAGATTTGCTATAATAGTCTGAATCACAACTATTTCCTACAGACTAATTTCTTACAATAAGCTTTGGTGCAATCAGATTTGTTATAACCAGATTTGCTGAAACAAATGAACAAAATATGATCCATTAATATTATAAACATTTTGTAGTTACAACACTTGGAGTTCCAATATTAGCAGTATTTAAAGTCAAACCAAACAACTCTAAATTTTTTGATCGATTTTGATCGGTTCAATTCGGTTTTGATCAGATCTATAGATCTAAACCCATGACACAACTCGTATATGAACGGTTTTGGTCGGTTCGGTTCAATTTTGACTCAAATACATAAATGACTCATCCCAAACTGTTCGGATCGATTTTGGTTAATTCGAGTTAATGGGTGATCCGTACCCATGAACACTCCTACTTTCACCGTTGGTACCATTTTTTTCTCACAGCTGCTAGTATGTGAACGGTAGGATTCTTAATATATAATTAAGATTGTTTATATATATTTATTTATAGTAGATTACTAAAGGATAAATTAATAATGGTGAACATTTCAAGTTTCATGTTTTAGATTTCTTTCTCAATCATTTGAAATGCCTACGAGACTAATCATCTATTCGAAATTTAATCACACTAAAAGTTTATCAACCTTTTTCAAAAATATATTTTACGATGATCAAACTTAGATCTTTTCCACCAATTTTGTATATGTTATCCAATGAAATACATTTATTGAGATATAAATGGGTGAATTTATGACATTTTATGAATTATTTAGATCTCTCACTATTATCCAGACCAATGACTGAACAAAGTTTCAATAATGGATAAAGTTTTTAACAATAGAGAAAAATGATTTAACCAAAAGCGTGCCAAATATTATTTTTAGAGAATTAATTCAAAAATTGAATTTATAATATTCATTTTGTTTTGGTGAATTATACGCACTTATGTAAAGTTATTTTTCTAAATTCAAATGTTAAATCTATCATTTCTAATTATGAGAGTCCTTGAATATCATATTTCAATGTTCATATCTTTTCATTTTATTCAGAATAAAGTACAATGAATTTATTTTTAAGAAATAAATATACGAATAAAATAAAGAAGATAAACGAAAAATAGTGAATCTGAATAAATATTAATATTACTTAGTATACAGTCCAAAATAGTAAAATGACATGTGGCTGTCTCATACAGATCACCATACACGTGGACACCCTCCACGTCAGCACTGCTACATTAATGGTGCTTATTCAGCCTCCAAGTGTCAACCCGGACACACGTGTCCGGGTCCCATGTCAGCATTGCTACAGGAGCGCAGATGTTGACCTTCTACAGGAGCACGGACACCAACAATATTATCTCCTTACTAACAACATATCAACTATGTCAGGATATTCAGATAGGTGCAACTACCTTATCATATAATATCCCAACAAGTTATTTACTAGTTGTTACTTATCTACAAGTAACAATATATCAATAAGGTACACATAATCTTCTATTTGAATTAGATAACTGCCTACTATTATTTGTTATTATCTTATCAACAGATTGTCAATAAACAAAGGCCCAAGGCCCATACTCCACACTATAAATACAGCCTTATAGGTTCTCTCTAACTCACTCCAGAATGAATCCATAATCATTCTATACATATACTCATACTCTTATAACACTCAGTTATTCTCTATAATTGATGTACTTACTTGAGCATCAGAGTGTCTTTACTTTGCTTTGCAGGTCCCTGCCCTAAACAAAGCCTATTCACTTCTCGACGTGCAGAATTTAGAGTCCACTTAGACCACGTCTAGCCCACACGTGGAATTTCCATATTTTTGTAAGAACATTTGGCACCCATGGGCCCATGTAAAACTTACCCTGCAGCCTCGCACCCCAGAAAATTATCGGCACACGTCCATGGTCAGTACACGCTCTAGCGTTAGATGCGACACCCCTGTCGATGCATCTAACCCACCGCAAACTACCATGACGAATGCCGACACAATCCAGCAACTTCAGAATCGCATGGCGGAGATGTAACACAAGTACCAGGAAGAAATCGAAAGGATGAAAGCTGACCGCGATCACCAGGAAGCCTGCGAGACATCTTCGGGAGGATGAACGCACTTCCACCACTAGAGACGAACAGACGCAAGGCGAATCACATCCTCAACAACCCTCGCAACCTCAACAACCTGTCGACCCTCCAGGTTTTCGCAGTTTAACACAGGGCTACCAACCAGAGAGGCATAATGCACGGCGTAACCCTCTTGCCGACCGCATCAGAGAAGTCGATGTTCCGTTCGATTGGAAACCTCTACATTTAGAGAGGTATGATGGCACCACCGACCCCGACGAACATCTCGATGCCTTCCTATCACAGGCAAATCTATATACAAACAACGATGCCATATTATGTCGGTGTTCCCTACCTCTCTAAAGGGGGCAGCCCTAACATGGTATGGTAGTCTTCCTGAAAGGTTCATCGACAATTTCGACACCCTTGTCGAAAAATTTAGCGTGCAATACGCAACCAGCCGAACTCATAGGCTGACATCCTCTGCACTAGCGACACTACGTCAAGTAGACGACAAACCTCTCAGCAGGTTCATGGAACGATTTTGACAACTAATTGTACAGATTCGAAACCTCAATCCTGAGGTAGCGTTGCATTCCATGATGCTAGTCCTTCGACCTGGCAAATTCGTAGACAATTTATTCTAGAAGCCCCCTTCTAGCATGGACGAAATACGCAAAAGAGCCAAGGGCTACATTCAAATGGAAGAAATGTCAAAATTCAGAAACGAAGTCCGACAGGTCGGATAGAAGCGAGAGAAGCATGAGATATCTAACCAATTCAACTCTCAAAGGACCGACAAAAAGCGAAAGCTGCACAGGCCTCAACTTCTCCCAGGAGCACCCAGGTTTGAGAGATATACTCCCTTGACGGTCAATCAGGCCACCATCATGGATGAAGCCTTCAACACAGAGGTATAGGTGACTCTGCCAGCTCCTAGGAAGTTAGGAAAAAACCCAAAGAAATATTGTTGCTACCATCGTGGCCAGGGCCACAAGACAGATGAATGTCTGACATTGAAAGATAAGATAAAAGAACTTATCTAAGCAGGACACTTATCACGGTTTGTAAAAAGACCTGATAATTCTCCAAGAGAAAACAGACAAGATGGGCGACAGGGAGACCGATCCAGAAACAGAGATAATGACAGAAGAAGAGACGGTGCAGAAGACCGAGAGAGGTAGCGACAACTACAACCAAGACGTGAACGCCAACCCCCTCGTTAACGAGAAGAAGAGCACACTCAACATATTCGCAGTGTAATCCGTACCATCGCAGGCAGCTTCTCATATGGAGGATCGTCAAGTCAATCTCGAAAGAGACACTTGCATGCCATGCGAGACATAGACATAAACTGTGTCAATGTTCCTCCATTATGAAGTCTACCTCCCATTACCTTCACCAATGCAGATTTTGAGGGAATCAATCCTGTCAACCAAGACGATCCCATGGTTGTTTCTCTCGTAATCGCCAATTTCAAGGTGACAAAAGTACTCATTGATCAAGGCAGCTCCGCTGATGTTCTATATCTAAAGACCTTCCAGAAGCTAGAGATCTCGTCAAGCTCCATACAGCCTTATCCAGATCCATTACTCGGCTTCGCAGGAGAAAGGGTAGAAACCCTGGGCAATGTCGACCTAATGATCACCTTTGGTTAGGGTTCTTTATCAAGGAGCTTTACTATCAAGTACCATATTGTGGATGCTGATACATCCTACCTTGCCCTGATAAGTAGGAAAACACTGAACGAGTTGGGGGCTATCGTCTCCACCCCCCACTTGAAGATGAAATTTCCTACCGTCACAGGGGAAATTGTCACTGTAAAGGTAGATCAAAAGCAAGCCAGACAATGTTATGTCGAAAGCCTTAAAGTGGTACCATATCCTTTCAATAGGCAGTCAGACAGACATCGTACCACTTTGGGGGGTACCACCCAGGTAATGAAAAGATAGCCTTGGCACTGGTCACCTCCGCTAGGCGTCTTCGACCTAATTTCGAAAGTCACCAAGTGATAGTTAAGACTAACTATCCAATCAAACAGGTACTGTGGAAACCAGAACTAGCAGGCAGAATGGTGGCATGGTCAGTCGAACTGTCAGAATTCGACATTCGATATGAACCACGCGGTCCCATGAAAATACAATTCATGGCGGACTTCCTAGCAGAGTTTGCAGGAAACGACAGGTCCACCCCAGCCTAGTGGAACCTTTACGTGGACGGAGCATCCAACATACAAGGAAGTGGAGCAGGCATCATACTTGAAGGACCCAATAATATCTCACTAGAGCAAGCTCTCAAGCTCAACTTCAAAGCCTCAAACAATCAAGCCGAGTACGAGGCACTCATAGCAGGACTCAAACTCGCAAAAGAGGTCTGGACTCAATGTCTAAGATGCTACTCCGACTCACAGCTTGTCCAGGGTCAGATATCAGACAGGTATCAAACCAAAGAGGCCATACTCCTCCAATATTAACATCTGGCCAAAACACTCATTGACAGTTTCGATTGTTTTGAGATGTATCACATACCTCGAGAGAGTAACACTAGGGCTGACTTGCTATCCAAACTGGCCAGTACCAAAAAGATCGGGCACCTCAAAAAAATCATCCAACAAACACTCCAAAAACCCACCATTGACACCCCAAAGGTAATGACTGTTGAATTGGAGGAGATCAATTGAATGACCCCTTACAGAGATTTCTCATGAAGGGAACACTCCCAGCAGATGAAAATGAGGCCCAATGTCTGAAGAGGAAAGCCAACTACTACGTCATCATTGAAGGTGAGTTATTCAAAAGAGGGCTAACAACACCTCTACTCAAATTCCTGGACAGCGTACAGGCTGACTACGTCCTGAGAGAACTCCGTGAAGGGATTTGTGGACTCCATACAGGAGGACGCTCCCTAGCCACTAAAGTAGTACGAGTAGGATACTACTGGTCAACCCTCAAGACAGACGCCTTAAGTTTGCACGTAAATGCAGAAGGTGTCAGGAGTTTGCGGACATCCCACGGATTCCCCCTGATAACCTTTATACTATTTCTTCTCCATGACCCTTCGCTATGTGGGGCATGGACATCTTGGGACCATTCCCTATAGCTCTAGGGATGATCAAGTTCTTACTGGTGGCAATCGACTACTTCACCAAGTGGATCAAAGAAAAGCCACTATGGGAGATAACAACCAGTGAAGTCAAAATCTTCAAATGGAAAAATCCCATATGCAGGTACGGTCTACCCTATACTATCGTTACTAACAATGGTACGCAATTCAAGGCACAGATCTACGAGGATTTCCTCACATGAATAGGCATCAAACACCTGGTCACTTCTGTAGAACACCCACAGACCAACGGCCAGGTGGAGGCAGCCAACAAAGTCATACTACAAGCCATTCGTACTAGACTGGACAAGTCCAAAGGTCTCTAAAAGGAGTAGCTCCCCAACATATTATGGGCTTACCATTGCACACCTCAAAGCACTACAAAGGAAACCCTTTTTCGCCTCACGTATAGTACTGATGCCATGATACCCGTCGAGCTAGGGGAACCTTCGTCAAGAATGATACTTTTTCAGGAACAGTGCAACGAGGACAACATGAGAGTTGAACTGGAGACTAGTGAAGAACTCAGAGACATAGCCAGAATCAAGGAAGAAGCGGCCAAGCTCCACAGGACACAAAGATATAACTCCAAAGTTCAACCTCGAAACTTCCAGCCAGGCGACCTAGTTTGCGCGTCCGGGGTGAAGCCCGAAAGGATCCCCGTGCAGGGAAGCTTGGACCAAACTGGGAAGGCCCGTTCAGGGTGATCACCAACCTAGACAACGATGCCTACAAGCTACAAGAACTCAATGGCAAAGACATTCCAAGAACTTGGAATGCTACCCACTTGAAGTTTTACTTCAGCTAAGGAGATCAAGGTCGGACGGCGTACTTTTTTTCCTATTCAAGTCCTTTTTTTCCCATTTGGGTTTTTCACTTGAAAGGTTTTAATGAGGCTCATCCGATGAATAAAGGAGGGAATATGTACATTAAAAGCTACATTAATAAAATTTATATCCTTTATCCTATAACTTACATCAATGTTACAAGATTGTGACTAATTTCAAGAACCATAGCCAGATCATTCTCCCAGGTCCAGCTTCAATAAAATCCAAGGCGGACGCATATTGGTACTCTACAAAGGTTCATAAACCTAAACTCTGGTAGGCCGTCAAGGCTCATAAACCCAAGTCTTGGTAGACCTCGAAAACCCAAGACCAGCTCTTGGTACTCTACAAAGGTTCATAATCCAAAACACTGGTAGGCTGTTAAGGCTCATAAACCCAAGTCTTGGTAGACCTCGAAGACCATAGGTTGTAAAATCCTAGATACTCCCATAGGTGGACCTATGCCAAAGACCCAAGATCCGTCTTGGTAGCAAAACCCAAGATCCGTCTTGGTACGAAGACCCAAGATCCGTCTTGGTAGCAAAACCCAAGATCCGTCTTGGTAGCAAAACCCAAGATCCGTCTTGGTATGAAGACCCAAGATCCGTCTTGGTAGCAAAACCCAAGATAAGGTCCACCCTTGGTGCAAAGCCCAAGATCCGTCTTGGCAACCCAAGAATCTGTTCTTAGTCATGAAGACCCAAGGTATGTCCTTGGAAGAAGGTTCATAATTCCAGCTCATTGGTTGACCTTATTAAGCCCAAGATCTATCTTGGCAACCCAAGAATCTGTTCTTGGTCATGAAAACCCAAGATCCATCTTGGCACGAAGACCTAAGGTCCATCCTTGGAAGCCCAAGATTATTAGGTTGTAAAAGCCTAAGTATTCTCCTAGGTGGACCTAATACAAGACCCAAGGTTCATCCTTGGAAAAAGGTTTTCCAACCACGCTTTGGTTAATCTTACAAACAAGTTCATAAACCCAAGCTCTAGTAGACCATCAAGGTTCATAAACCCAAGCCTTGGTCGACCTCCATCTTCAAAGGTTCATAAACCCAAGCTCTGGTAAACCGTCAAGGTTCATAAACCCAAGCCTTGGTTGACCTTCATCTTCAAAGGTTTATAAACCCAAGCTCTGGTAGACCATCAAAGTTCATAAACCCAAGACTTGGTCAACCTTCATCTTCAAAGATTCATAAACCCAAACTGTGGTAGGCCGTCAAGGCTCATAAACCCAAGTTTGGTCAACCTCTAAAAACCCAAGACGGACGCATCACTGGTACATCTGCAACGATGTAGATAACCCAAGATCAGTTCTTCGAACCACCAACCAAGATCACACCTAGGTAAATCTCTACAAAATCCAGCATGGACAATTCCACTGGTACCAACATCGACAAAACATGAGGTACATCTGGTGGGAATCTCGACAAAAGAATCCACCCTCGATAGTGCAAATTCAAGAAACAATCTTGGTACTTTCAATTCATAAAGAACCTTGACAATCCTGGCTAAAAACTTAGCCATTTGCTGAAGCAAGGGTTCAAACACAAATGTCCATGGTCAACCCTCGACATTTCCAAGTCTAAGATACATTCTTAGCACATACTCGAAGCGAGAACCTCGACAAGCAAGACTACAAACTTAGTCATTTGTGAACGCAGGAATGCAGCAACAGTTCAAGAATCACACTTAACACTACAGACCCAAGTATACTCTTGGCAACTCATTGGCTCTCAAAGTCTCAACAAGTGAGACATTTTCGATCACAGGGCCTTTATTTTTATGAACAACATAGCAAGTCAAGCGGATTACGGTTAACAACGCAAATAGACAAATCAGAAGATAGCATATAAACAAAAGAAGACGCAGAAGAGTCAAAGCGAAAGGAGCATTTTCATTAATTTGTTAACGCTTTACTGGCCTTCACGGCCAAAAAGAAAAGACAAAGCAAGAAACATAAAAGATGACAGTCTACACTTTGATCTCGTCATCTTCTACTTCAACAAATACTTTAACTTGAGTGTGTCCGATCATCATTGTTCTTGACACACAACTGTTCAGTCGCTAATCTACTCCTATGCCTTGGCGACTCTGGGAAATGATCTCCACGCGGCTCTAGTGAGACGATCTCCACCCAGCTCTAGTGAGACGATCTCTATCTGCTTCAATAGAGATATTGAGGATGAGCTTCTGCACTTTTATATCCCTCATTGGAATGGAGACTCCCTGCAGAATACCTTCATTTGCACGTCCATAACCACAAATGGATGAAATAGCTGGTGACAACCTAACATAGGGACCGTGACTCACGTGAAAGGAAGCTCTAGCACCACCAGGGTTGTTTTGCCTCATCTTCCTTGAAAAAGAAGCAGGGATGATAATAAGCTGTTGAAGTTCATCCACTCTCACCTGCTGACGAGGACGAGAAGTCCCTTCGTCAACTTGACGAGAACGGCTCCTAAGTCTAGAAGAGAAGGACCCATCAGAAGCACCTCCATGAGTGTCCTCCTCAGAGGAATCACCAATGGAGATTACATCGCGCATAACGCGCTGTTCAACAGAACCTCTAGAATCGCTACCCCTATACCCAAAGCAGAATTGGAAAAGGGTGACTAAGACATTTTCAGAAGAAAGCTTAAAAAGAAAATTGAAGGAGAAGATTCAGGAGAGCAAGGACACAGGTAGCGGAAATGGCAGAAATCACATCAAAAGAAAGCTTGGGCCATTGCTTATAGATAATCTGTTGAGAATATAATAATAACAGATAATAGCAGGCAGTTATCTAATTTCAAATATGAGATAATGTGTACCTTATTGATATATTGTTACTTGTAGATAAGTAATAATTAGTAGATAACTTGTTAGGATATTATATGATAAGGTGGTTATACCTATTTGAATATTCTAGCATATTTGATATGCAATTAATGAGGAGATAATATTGTTGGTGTCTGTGCTCTTGTAGAAGGTCGTCGTCCATGTTCCTGTAGCGATATTGATAAGGAACTCGAACACGCATGTCTGGATTGTCACTTGGAGGGTGAATAAGCGCCTATTAATGTAGCAATGCTGATGTGGAGAGTGCCCACATATACAGTGATATTTATGAAATAGCCACGTGTCTTTTACTATTTTGGACTGTACATAAGCCCCCAGCTTCTAAGCCAATTTATGGGTGAAAGAGCATAGAAGCAGAATGTCCAATGTCATAGTAATACAGTGAGTATTGTCAGCCCCCGAATGTAGACAGAGTGTGTCAAGGTTGACAACTTCATAGGTTGACCAAAACTTTAATTTTTTAGTTTGGATTTATGAACCTGTATTTGAATAGTGTTGTCCATGTAGGGAGTGTTTGCACTTCCCAATGTAGACTTTTTGACTTTATTGGATAAGTCTGAACTTGGCAGGTAGATGAGACGTCGATGATGATAGATTTTCTGCCAATTTGTAACCGTTTGATGTGACCTTTGGAAACGGGATTTGTGTCCTTATCAATACTGGCAATCGTGTGCCGCCCACGCCTCTTTCCTATGCACACATGTCACTTGAGGAGTGGCCACATTTTATTGAGATCGTGCATAGTGGGTGAGATTGTGTGGTAGTGGGAATCAATCACGATGCGGGCTTCTAGGGGACGTTTCAGAATCCCGCCAGAGTAACCGTCGAGTCTCCTCCCTCTTTAAATAGCTGGGATTACGTCATTTCCATTTCCACCTACATCCTTGCTCTTTTGAAACCTTCTTCTTCAATCTTTTTCCTGAGCTTTAAATTTTCTTTTTGAAAATGTCTAAGTCACCCGTTTCCGATTCTGCTCTAGGTATGGGGGGTAGCGACTCTGGAGGCTCTGTTGAGTAGCGCATAATGCGCGATGTGATCTCCATCGATGACTCCTCCGAGGAGGACACTCATGGAGGAGCTTCTGAGGGGTCTTTCTCTTCTAGGAGGAGGACCCATTCTCGCCAAGCTGGCGAAGGGACTTCTCGTCCCGTTTGACAAGCGCGGGCTTCTGCTACCCTAGGGTTAACGAGCCTCTGCCGCTCACCATTCTCCCCCCTGCTTCTGCTTCTGAAAGGGTGGAGCCTTCCAGTGTGAGGAGTGTTAGAACTTCTCCTCCTGGGCATCATAGTTGTAGTGCAGGGTCGCCCACTCTTGTTGCGGCAGTGGCTAGTTTTGAGTGGGTGAGGGAAGATGTTTTGAAATATAAGTCTTCTCTCACCACCCCTGCTAGTGTCAATGCTATGTGTCAGCAGATTCGTCTATCGACACCAAAGTATTCCCGCAAGCTAATTGTCGAGGCTTGCAGGGAAGATGAATTTCCTTTCATGAGGGCGGCACCAAGAGCTCTGCCATTCCTTTTTATGTACAATTGCCTCTTTGAGGTTTTGGGGCTTCTACTCCCCTTTTCCCCTTTCTAGTTTACCTTGCTGGATTTTTTGAATGTCGCTCCTTCCCAACTCCACCCAAATAGTTGGGTCGTGGTGTTGGCTTTTGATGTCTTGTGCTTTCACTTGAACATTCGTCCGAGTGTTCAAGTCTTCCTTTTCTATTTCCAAACAAAGTTGTCTGGAAAAGTTGGTTGGGTCTCCTTACACAGTGTTTCCAAGAAACTGTTTGAGGTAGGCACCAATGTTTTTCATCACTTTAAGTTTCTTCAAGGTTCGCAAAAGTGGCGAAGTGTCTGATGGTGTGTCTCTGATGCATAACCAAAGCGGGGATGCTCGTTTCCCCTTTTATTGGCAATTTGACCCTACCAGGTTTTGATCATTTGATGAGGATCTTTTAACCCTAGTAGAGAGGTTGGACAGAGCAATCCTAGAGTTATTGCCAGCTTCTCTAGATGCTCGTGCCATTTTTTTGCTTTCTTCATCTAATGACCCTGTTGCTACACTGGATGGTAATTTTCTTTTATTCCTTCTCTGTTTTCTGATACATAAGCCTTTACACTTACATGTTTTTATGTTTGTAGCTATTATGGGTGACTTCCAATGGAGGCCATTGGTGAAGAATGTGGGTAGTGGTGTTGTACCTGACCTTATTCCTCCCCCAGCTAAAGAAGGGGGTCGACCCACTATCCGAGTTGACCCTGCTGAAGTTGCTGCTGCTTTCCCTAGCCTCTCTCTTTCTGAACTGCCAAAGAGGAAAAGGGATGAGGGTGTCGGGATATTTGGGCGTAAGAAGTCTCAGGCAACTCACCCTCCTCGTAGTTTGTGTGCTATGAGGGAGGCTACCGGGCTTCTGCCTACATCTCCTCCTCCTGTCCGGGCTCCTATAAGTGTTCGGAATCCAGCACTTATCCGAACTCCGACATTCGTTCAAACTTCTGACCAAGCTTTGGTACTTGTACGGGCTCCTGCACCTGTCCAGGCTCCGATCTCTGTTGCGTTTACTGCTTCTCCCACTGTTCCTCTTGTTGTCGCTGCTCCAACTCCGCCCCCCTCTCGGCCATCATCTCCTACTTTTGCTACTCTTTCTCCTTCTTCGCCTTCCTTGTCTGTAATGCCTCCACCTGTTGCTTGCTCTGCCACTTCCTTAGAATTTTTGAGCCCTCCAAGGGATGTTGACTCTTTGTGGAGTATCGGACATAAGCTTGATTGAGGATTACCGACTTCCTTTGACAGGAACATGATCAGGTCGGTAGGTACTCATCGTTCACTTGATGCCGCTGAGCTTTTTCTGCATAGGGGCCTTGCCATCATCAAAGAACATCGACAAGTGCATCAAGAGGCTATGAGCAAGGCTGCCTCTTTGGAACAGGAACACAAGAAACTGAAAGGTGTTGTTCGTGGTGCCTTGCAGTTAGAGCGTAACAAGCTGAATAGGGCTATGGTGGCACTGGCTGAGATGGTTAAGTGTAACCATCAACTATCTACTAAGACCAGTGAAGCTTTGTCCAAGTTGTTGCGGACTCGGCTTGATGGTGATGAGCTGATTGTTCGTGGCAGGCTGCCATTGCTAAAGTTGTGAACGAAAATGAAGATATGGCGAAGAAGGTGGTCGAATTAAAGGATGAGCTGACTGCCGAGAGGGAAAAGCTGAGGAGAGCTTAAGTCGAGCTTGCTGCTAAAATGACTGTCAGCAAGGAGCTAGATGAAGAGTTACAGGTATTGAAGCGGGAAGCAGTGAAGCAACACGAGAAAGGCTTCTTCAAGGCTGTGCGCCAAGCTGGCTTATTCGCAAAGGACCTTGACTTGGGTCAGTTTGATCCTTTCAAGGATGTGAAGGATGGTGCCTTGATAGATGAGGAGGAGCTTGGTTCTACTGATGAGACAGCTAGTGATGCAGCTGATGTCTAGGCTGCTTTTGTTTATGCTTCTTTTGTTTTTTGCTTTTTAGCCATGCAGACATTGTAAAGCTTTTAACAAATTAATGAAAATGTTCATTTTGCTTTAATTCTTTTGCGTCTTCTTTTGCTTGTATGATATATTCAGATTGTTTGCTTGTGATGGTAACCCGTAATCCGCTCGACTTGTGTGTTGTTCAATTTTGAGGCCCTGTGATTGAAAATATCCCAATTTTCTTATTGAGATTTGAGAGCCGATGAGTTGCCAAGAGTATAACTTGGATCTGTAGTGTGAAGCGTGATTCTTGAACTGTTGTCGGCTTCCTGCATTCGCAAATGACTAAGTTTGTAGTCTTGCTTGCCGAGGTTCCTGATTCCAGTATATCAAAGGTTGACCATGGACTTCAAGATTCTTCTTGAATTTGCATTGTCGAGGGTGGACTTTTTGTCGAGGTTCCCACCATATGCACCAAGTGTTGATGATATGTCGAGGTTCCATAGGAGTTAGAGTACCCAAAATATTTTCCAGGTTTATCATGCCAAGCTAAACTTGGACATTTATATGCCAAAGATTTTTCTTTATGGCTCATATTCCTGCATCAATAGAATTTGTGAGTGCTGAAATCATCATAGTAAAGCATTTAGTACCTCGTGTTTCCTTTGTGGATAAGTTGATGAAAACGAGGTTGACCGCATATTGATCTAAAGTTTTGAGAGTTGTGGGTTATCAAGAGTTGTTGATAACTATGCGGGTCAATATTTATTCTTGTCAACATCTGTTGACTGTAATGGTTCTCCATATTAGGATTCCATAGTGTAGAGTGATACCAAGAGAATTTTCTTGGCTTTTGAGAGACCTAGGGTGGACCCTAGTCTTTGTGCCAAGTATATATCTTGATCTTCACATTCATGAGAACTTTAATCCTGCAACGACATAGTAATAACATATGCTAAAAGTAGACATATTTGTACCTCATGTTTTGTCGACTTTGATACCAGTGGAATTGTCCATGTTGGATTTTGTATAGATTTACCCATATGTAGTCTTGATTGGTTGTTCGAAGAGCTGATCATGGGTTTTTCTGTGTCGTTGTAGATGTACTAGTGACATGTCTGTCCTGGATTTTTAGAGGTCCACCAGAGCTTTTCGGGTTTATGAACCTTGACGGTCTACCTTAGCTTGGATTTATGAACCTCTGAAGGTCGACCAGAGCTTGGGCTTATGGACCTTGACGATCTGCCAGAGCTTGGGTTTATGAACCTTTTGGTCTTCAGTAAGGTCTACCCTACAACTGGAATTGCGAACCTTCTTCCAAGGGATTTCCATGGGTCTTATGTTAGGTCTACCTATGGTTACCTAGGATTTTACAACCTAAACGTCTTCGAGTCCGAGGTCAACCAAGACTTAGGTCTGAGCCTTTTTGGCATACCAAAGTTTGGGATTTTATGAACCTTCTAATCCTCTCTTGGGTTTTCCGAGGTCGACCAAGACTCGGGTTTGAGCCTCTTCGGCATACCGGAGTTTGGAGATTATGAACCTTTGGATCTTTCCAAGACTTTTTTTTTGTTCCAAGAGCCTGTCTTGGGTTTATGAGGTCTACCAAGACTAGGGTTTGAGCCTTTTTGGCATAACATAGTTTGGATTTATGAGCCTCGGAAGTCTTCCAAGACTTATGTAGAGTACCAAGAGCCTGTCTTGGGTTTGTGAGGTCTACCAAGACTATGATTTGAGCCTTTTTGGCATACCATAGTTTGGGTTTATGAGCCTCCGAAGTCTTCCAAGACTTATGTAGCTTTTTGCAAAGTTCCAAGAGCCTGTCTTGGGTTTGTGAGGTCTACCGAGACTATGATTTAAGCCTTTTTAGCATACCATAGTTTGGGTTTATGATCCTCTGAAGTCTTTCAAGACTTGTGTAGCTTTTTGTAGAGTACCAAGAGTTTGTCTTGGGTTTCAGAGGTCTCCAAAGACGTACCAAAAGCTTGTCTTGGATTTTCGAGGTCTACCAAGGCACCTAAGCTTGGAATTATAAACCATTGTAGAGTACTAGGACGCGTCCGCCCTGGATTTTTGCTAGATTTGTCAAGGTTGGACCATGGCAAGTACCCGGACATGGTCCTGGGTTTTTGTCGAAGCTGGACCTGGGAGAATGATCTTGCTATAGTTCCTGAAAATAGTCACAATCTTGCAACATTGATGTAAGTCGTGGGATAAGAATATATATTTTATTAATATAGCTTTTAATGTACATATTCCCTCCTTTATTCATCAGACGGGCCTTATTAAAACCTTTCAAGTGAAAAACCCAAATGGAAAAAAGGACTTGATTAGGAAAAAGAGTACGTTGTTCGGCCTTGATCTTCTTAGCTGAAGTAGAACTTTAAATGGGTAGTATTCCAAGTTCTCAGAATGTCTTTGCCATTAAGTTCCTGCAGCTTGTAGGCGCCATTGTCCAGGTTAGTGATTACTCTGAACGGGCCTTCCCAGTTTGGTCCAAGCTTCCCTACGCGAGGATCCTTTCAGGCTTCACCCCGGACACGCCAGACTAAGTCTCCTGGTTTGAAATTTTGATGTTGAACTTTAGATTTATATCTTCGTGTCGTGCGGAGTTTGGCCGCTTCTTCTTTGATTCTGGCTATGTCTCTAATTTCCTCACTAGTCTCCAGTTTAACTCTCATGTTGTCTTCATTGCACTGTTCTTGAAAAGTATCCTTCTTGATGAAGGTTCGCCTAGCTTGACAAGTATCATGGCATCAGTACCATACGTGAGGTGGAAAGGGGTTTCCTTTGTAGTGCTTTGAGGTGTACAATGGTAAGCCCATAATATGCTAGGTAGCTCCTCCCTTCAGAGACCTTTGGACTTGTCTAGTCTAGTGCGAAGGGCTCATAGTATGACTTTATCGGCTGCCTCCACCTGGCCATTGGTCTGTGGATGTTCGACAGAAGTGACCTGGTGTTTAACGCATAGTCTTGTGAGGAAGTCCTCGTAGGTCTGTGCCTTGAATTATGTACCGTTGTCAGTAACGATAGCATAGGGTAGACCATACTTGCATATAAGATTTTTCTATATGAAGTTTTTGACTTCACTGGCTGTTATCTCCCATAGTGGCTTTGCCTCGATCCATTTAGTGAAGTAGTCGATTGCCACCAATAAGAACTTAATCATCCCTGGAGCTTTATGAAATAGTCCCAAGATGTCCATGCCCCACAAGCGAAGGACTATGGAGAGGAGATAGTATGAAGGTTGTCTGGGGGAATCCGTGGGATGTCTACAAACTCCTGACACCTTTTGCATTTACGCGCAAATGTGAAGGCGTTTGTCTTAAGAGTTGGCCAGTAGTATCCTGTTCATACTACTTTAGTGGCGTGGCTAGGGAGCATCCTCCTGTATGGAGCCCGCAGATCCCTTCATGGAGCTCTCTCAAGACGTAGTCGACCTGTGCGCTATCCAGGCATTTAAGTTGAGGTGTTGTCAACCCTCTTTTGAATAACTCACTGTTGATGATGACGTAGTAACTGGCTTTCCTCTTCAAACGTCGGGCCTCACCTTCATCTGCTGGGATGAGAAAGTCTCTGTAAGGGATCATCCAATTGATATCCTCCAATTCAGCAACCATTACCTCTGGGTTGTCAATGGTGGGCTTATGGAGTGTTTGTTGGATGATTGTTTTGAGGTGCGCGGTCTTTTTGGTACTGGCCAGTTTGGATAGCAAATCGACCCTGGTATTACTCTCTCGAGATATGTGATACATCTCAAAACAATCAAAACTTTCTATGAGTGTTTTGGCCAAATGGTAATATTGAAGGAGTATGGCCTTTTAGTTTGATATATGTCTGATATCTGCCCCTGGACAAGCTGTGAGTCGGAGTAGCATTTAGACATTGAGCCCTTACTTCTTTTGCGAGTTTGAGTTTCGCTATGAGTGCCTCATACTCGACTTGGTTGTTTGAGGCCTTGAAGTTGAGCTTAAAAGCTTGTTCCAGTGAGACATTGTTGGGTCCTTCAAGTATCATGTCTGCTCCGTTCCCTTGTACGTTGGATGCTCCGTCCACGTAAAGGTTCCACCAGTCTGGGGTGGATTTGTCGAATCCTGCAAACTTTGCTAGGAAGTCTGCCATGAATTGTATTTTCATGGTGTCGCGTGGTTCATGTCGAATGTCGAATTTTGACAGTTCGACTGACCATGCTACCATCCTGCCTGCTAGTTCTGGTTTCCGTAGTACCTGTTTGATTGGATAGTCAGTCTTGACTATCACTTGGTGACTTTGGAAATAAGGTCGAAGGCGCCTAGCAGAGGTGACCAATGCCAAGGCTATCTTTTCAATCTTTTGATAGTGCTTCTCGGCGTCATGTAGCATGCGGCTAGTGAAGTAGATAGGGAACTAATGTTTCCCTTCTTCCTAGACAAGTGCTGAGCTAACAGCTTCATCCGCAACTAAGAGATATAAGAGCAACGGTGCTCCCTGTCGAGGTCGGCTCAAGATAAGTGGTGCAGCTATTGTCTTTATGAATTCTTCGAATGCTTGTTCACATGTGTCATCCCATAGGAATGGCTCTGTCTTGTTGAGCAGCTTGTAGAAAGGCTTAGCTTTCTCAGCAAGTTTCGGAAGGAATCTTAATAAAGCCACCAATCTTCCATTCAGCTTCTGAACTTCGTTGACGCTGGTCAGACTATGCATCTGTAGGATGGCTGAGCATTTGTCCGGGTTGGCTTCGATTCCTCGGTGTGTGATTATGAAACCGAGGAACTTGCCAACGCCTACCCCAAATATGCATTTTTCGGGGTTGAGACGAATGTCATACTTACGAACTTCTCCGAATATCTCTTCGAGGTCTACCACATGTTGGGTTACGCTTAGAGATTTGACAACCATGTCGTCTACATAGACTTCTACACTGCGTCTGATCTGCTTTCTGAATACTCGGTCCATTAGTCGCTGATATGTAGCTCCTGCATTCTTGAGGCCAAAAGGCATGACTCTGTAGCAATAATTGGCATCTTCAGTAATGAATGTCGTCTTTTCTTCATCCGGAGCATGCATTCTGATTTGATTATAACCAGAATATGTGTCTAAGAAGCTTAAGATATGGAATCCGGATACTCCGTCGACCAGTCTGTCGATGTTGGGTAATGGATATGCGTCCTTTGGACATGCCTTGTTGGGGTCTGTGAAATTTGTGCACACACGCCACTTTCCACTTGCTTTTTTGACCATAACAACATTAGCAAGCCAGGTAGAGTACCTAACTTCTCTGATAAAGTTAGCTTTAAGCAGCTTGTTTACCTCTTCTTTTACGGCCTTTTGTCTTTCTTCTCCCATATTTTGCTTTTTTTGTGCTATCGGCTTGGCTTATGGACATATGGCTAGCTTATGACAGATGATATTAGGATCAATACCTAGCATGTCGGATGGCTGCCAAGCGAATAGGGATGCATTCTTGCGAATCACGTCTGCATTGTGTCTGTACTCATGATTGGTGAGCTCTTTGCTAAGCTGCGTGCACTGTCTGGGTTTGGGCCTGAGTTGCAATTTGACTAGCTCTTCGATCGGTTTTGGTCCTTTGTCGATATTATCATCACGTGGATCCACGTCGAAGGCTTCATCATTGCCAGCTGTGTAAACTGTTAGTGTATAAGGGAGGGATTCTGTGTCGATATTCATTACCTAGGTGGTACCCCCTGAGGTGGTACGCTGTCTGTCTGACTGTCTACTGAGAGGATATGGTGCCACTTTAAGGCTTTCGATGTAGCATTGTCTAGCTTGCTTTTGATCTGCCTTTATAGTGACAATCTCCCCTGTCACGGTAGGAAATTTCGTCTTCAAGTGGGGGGTAGAGACGATAGCCCCCAACTCGTTCAATGTTTTCCTACTTATCAGGACAAGGTAAGATGTATCGGCATCCACAATGTGATACCTGATAGTAAAGGTCCTCGATAAAGAACCCTGACCAAAAGTGGTCATTAAGTCGACATAGCCCATAGTTTCTACCCTTTCTCCTGCGAAGCCGAGTAACGGATCTGGATAGGGTTGTATTAAGCTTGACGAGATCTCTACCTTCTGGAAGGTCTTTAGATATAGAACGTAAGTGGAGCTACCTTGATCAATGACTACTTTTGTCACCTTAAAATTGGCGATTATGAGAGAAACAACCATAGGGTCATCTTGGTTAACAGGATTGTATAATAAACCAAGGTTTTGTAAAAAAATAAAAAAAATAAAAATCACTGTAGCTGGCGCTGATAGCGTGGCACTGTAGTTGAAGGCTATTTTTCATGGTTTTTGGTGCGATTAGCGCCAGGAACGGCGCCGTTAGCGCCAGAATTTGATCTGTAGCGCGATTAGCGCCAGATATGGTGCCAGTAGTGCCCTGGAAAACACGTTTTCTCTGGATTTTGGCGCGGATAGCACCAGAAGTAGTGCCAGTAGCGCCAGAACTCGGGCTGAGGGCCTATAAAAGGCCATTTTCGCATTTTTTGAAGGAAAAATTGCATTTCTTCTTCTTCCTTGGTTTTTCTGCCATTAAAGCTTGGAAAAAGCTTCATATCTCCCCCATACTTCATCTAAACACTTCCTAATCAGCTAGAAACATGATTAGAACCTGTTATGAGCTAAAATCCAGCTTCTAACTTCCTTAAGACCCATCAATCGGAGAGACCCTTTCTCTAGGGGACTTTACAAAGCTTGGATTCTGAGGAGAAAGAAGGTGATTCAAGGACACTGAAGCTTGGAGAAGCGATCCTCTAGCCTTCCACAACTGTTTTGAGGTAAGAAACATAAGATTTGCCGATTGATTTGTGAAATTGGTAATGGGATGAATAGTAACCCATTTATGTTAGGGCTGGAATTAGGCTTGGGTTCTTTAGAAAAGTATGCTCAGGAGGTTGTTCTGATGAATATGGAACTTTGAAACATGACTTTAGATGAAGTTTGGTTTTGACTCTGAGATATGTATGAGTAGGCTAAATGAAGGGTATTATGATAGATATGAGCCTAAGTGTCTTTACAAAAGTTGTTCAGAAGGCCAAATAAACGGTGAAAATGTGTTGATAGAATTGTTTTAGCTAAGTTGGATTATTATTGATATATGGCCTGGACAAAGGCAATTGAACTGGTTGAATTGACTTATACAGAGTTTTAGAGAGACTCTAAGGCCTTGGTTAGGCTAAGATAGATCCTGCTGAGGGTCTGTGAGATGCCTATGAAGTAGTTAGTTATGATAACCCTAAGATAGATGATTGAGAGGTTTTATGGAAAGGAATTATGTTCCCCTTTCATTTTAACGGTTGAGAACCGTTGTTAGGTGCCTTGTATGGTGGTTGATGATTGTTTGTACTGTATGCCTTGTATAGGGTGGGACACCGAGAGTGTCAGTGGCGGAGACCACAGTCCAGGGATTGGACAGTAGAGCACTACCGTGCCAGGTAAGCTCTTTGTTCTTGGGAGTGTTTTCCCACTACTTATGTTTCCCCATACTCCGAGATAGAGTGATGGGTGTATCTATGATTTACATGTATTGATTGGTTGTTACAGCTTTCTTCATGATGATATGTATGCATGTATCTGTGCTTTGTGTATGGTTGCCTTTCGGATAGATTTTCTGGCCAATAGATAGATATGGACCTCCCTAGGAGTAGAACGCAACTCCTAGTTTGGTTTGCTCCATAGGAGAGATTCCTCAAGACCAAGAGATAGGTGGTCTCATGATGTAGCAGCCTATTCTCGGAGGTACCATATGGCGTGCATCCATGTGTAGGGGTAGCTCCCATTGGATGACACAGGTGTGAGTTCCGGCTTCACACTGTGGACTGAGATGGTCTACGATGACTTACTGGGTACTGAGATGGTCCCAGGGGATTGAGATGGTCCTGGATACTTGTGATGTTCACATTAAAGCTTGTGTGTGCCTATGTGTTGTTGTGATGATGTTGTGATGCCTATTAATGTATGGTGATCATGGAAGTGAGCCAGGGTGAAGGAGAAACTCCAAGAACCCTAAGCTTACTGAGATTTTTATGTCACCCATGTGTGGGAATTACATTTTTCAGGTTGTACAGCTGACAGAGATGAGAGACCCCAGGGTAAGAGGCCTTAGTAGGGGACATAGCTACTTGGAGCAGTGTTTTGAAAGCTTGGCTGCTCACTATTGTGTGCAAACATATATATATATATATATATATATATGATATGTGTTGTTATTTTGTACCATGTGGGGAAAATTGGATATGTTTGTATATATTGAATTTCTGTATATGGTGTAACCTCATATGAGGATTTGATAGGTGATAATAGGGCACTGATGCCTACTTTTTGTGGATACAGTTAAAGTATTTTGTTGTGGAATGTACATATAATCTAGGTATAGGTAGATGGATATCTCGGTTTATAACCTCCTGGTATATCGGTTTAGATAATGTAGTCTTATCTGCCGTAGTTTTACGTTGTTTAGATCACTAAGGCTGTTATGGAAATCTGGCATTCGTTTATTTTTACTGTATATTATGTACCATACATAATGAATCAAGAAAAATGGTCTTGGGAATTCTTCCTAAAGAGTTGAGTAATTGATTTTTATTTATTACTGCGCTAATATGATAAAATAATATGATAATACACCGGATGCATACGAGGTGTTACAGATTGATTCCCTCATAATTCGCATTAGTGAACGTAATGGGAGGTAGACTTCGTAGTGGAGGAACGTTGACATAGTTTATGTCTATGTCTCATATGGCGTGTAAGTGTCTCTTTCGAGACTGGCTGGACGATCCTCCATAGGAGAAGCACCCTGCGATGGTATGGATTACACCGCAAATATGTTGGGTGAGCTCCTCTTCTTGTTGACGAGGGGGTTGACGCTCGCGTCTGGGTTGCAGTGGTCTCTGCCTCCCTCGATCCTCTACGTCGTCTCTTCTTTTGTCGTTGTCTCTGTTTCTGGATCGGTCTCCCTGTCGCCCCTCCTGTCTGTTTTCACGTGGAATATTATCAGGTCTTTTTACAAACCGTGATAAGTGTCCAGCTTGGATAAGTTCTTCTATCTTATCTTTCAGTGTTAGACATTCTTCTGTGTTGTGGCCTGTGCCACGATGGTAGCGACAGTACTTGTTAGGGTATTTTCCTAACTTCGTGGGACCCGGAAAGGTTACCTGTACCTCCGTATTGAAGGCTTCATCCATGATGGTAGTCTGATTGACCGTTAGGGGAGTATATCTTTCAAACCTGGGTCCTCTTGGGAGTAGTTGAGGTCTGTGTAGCTTTCGCTTTTTGTCGACCCTATGAGAGTCGAATCGATTGGATATCTCATGCTTCTCTCACTTCTATCCAACCTATCGAACTTCTTTCCTGAACTTTGACATCTCTTCCATCTGGATGTAGCCCTTGGCTCTTTCGCGTATTTCGTCCATGCTAGAAGGAGGTTTCTTGCATAGGCTATCTACGAATTTGCCTGGTCAAAGGGCTAGCATCATGGAATGCAATGCTACCTCTAGATTAAGATTTCGAATCTGGACAGTCAGTTGTCCAAACCGTTCCATGAATCTGCGGAGAGGTTTGTCATCTGCTTGGAGCAATGTCGCTAAGGCAACGGATGTCAACCGATGAGTCTGATTGGTTGCGTACTACATGCTAAATTTTTCGACAAGGGTGTCAAAACTGTTGATGGACCTTTCAGGGAGGCTACCATACTATGCTAGGGCTGCCCCTTTTAGAGATGCAGGGAAAACCCAACATAACATGGCATCGTTGTTTGTATAAGATTAGCTTGTGATAAGAAAGCATCGAGATGTTCGTTGGGGTCGGTGGTGCCATCATACCTCTCTAAGTGTAGAGGTTTCCAACCGAACGGAACATCGACCTCTCTGATGCAATCAGTAAGAGGGTTGCACCGTGTATTATGCCTCTCTATGTGGTAGCCTTGCATTAAACTGCGAATACCTGGAGGATCGACAGTTTGTCGAGGCTGCGGGGGTTGTTAAGGATGCGACTCGCCTTGCGTCTGTTCATCTCTAGTGGTGTGAGTGTGTTCGTCCTCTCGACGATGTCTCGCTCGGGCTTCCTGGTGATCACGATCAGCTTTCAACCGCTGTATCTCTTCCTGGTATTTGTGTTTCATCTCCGCCATGAGATTCTGGAGTTGTAGCATGGTGTCGACATTCATCATGGTAGTTTGTGGAGGGTTAGACGCACCGATAGGGGTGTCGCGTCTAACGCTGGAGCGTGTACTGACCATGGACGTATGCTAATGATTTTCTGGGATGCGAGGCCACAGGGTAAATTTTACTGCGACCCATGGTGGGTGCCAAATGTTCTTACCAAAATCTGGATGTTCCACGTGTGGGCTAGATTTGGCCTTAGTGGACTCCAAATCCTATGTCACCGAGAAGTGAGTAAGTTTTGCTCAGAGGAGGGACCTGCAAAACAAAGGAAAAACACTCTGACGTTCAAATAAGTACATCAATTGTTAAAGAATGACTAAGTGTGAGGACTCAGCCTAAGATGTAGAGAAAGAATGACTTGAGTAATGCATTCAAGTATATATGAGATAGAGAGAGGTATTCTATGTGAATACCGGATAAGAATGAGATATGAAGTGAGTTGGAGAGAACCTGGATGGTTGTATTTATAACGTGGAGTATGGGCCTTGGACCATTGCTTATAAATAATCTGTTGAGAAGATGATAATAATAATAGATAATAACAGGTAGTTATCTAATTTCAAATAGGAGATAATGTGTACCTTATTGATATATTATTACTTGTAGATAAGTAACAATTAGTAGATAACTTGTTAGGATATTATATAATAAGGTGGTTGCACCTATTTGAATATTCTGGCATATTTGATATGCAATTAATGAGGAAATAATATTGTTGGTGTACGTGCTCCTGTAGAAGGTCGTCGTCCGTGTTCCTATAGCGATATTGATAAAGAACCTGGACACGCATATCCGGGTTGACACTTGGAGGCTGAATAAGTGCCTATTAATGTGGCAATGTTGACATGGAGGGTGTCCACGTGTACAGTGACATTTATGAGATAGCCACGTGTCATTTTACTATTTTTGACTGTACAAAATCAATTCATTTTTTTAAGAAATTATATTTTATAGTTGTTTAAAACAATTTAGTGACAATTTTGAACCGCCACAAAATGTGATTTCATACAATTTAGACTAAATGATCAAATTGATAGATTTTAAAAAATAGAGGACCAAATTGAATCAAAAAAAATTGAAGGACCAAATTGAATATAAAAAATAAATTAGTGGACTAAAAAATTAATTTAACCTAAAAATAATTTATATTTTTATATCAAATAAAATAACTTATAATTTTATATCATAGAAAAATAATTTAGCATGAAAAAATTAAAATAATTCTAATAAAATTTGTATTTCCACATTAAATTATATGTGTACTTATATTAGAAGTTTATTCATATCAATATGAGGAAATAAAAAATATTTTTTTATCTTTTTCAAGACGAAAAAGAACCAAAGATAATTAAAATTTTAAAATGGAGAAATTAGTAGAAGTAATTCCATTTCTTCAAAAAGGATATCATTTTAGGAGTTTTTTTTGTTTAATTCTTATGAGATATTTTGCTAAGATTATATAAAGGAGACTTATTTTCCATCAACGTCGGTTTCAACCAAAATGTCGTAAATGAAGATGCGGTGGTAAACTTGTAAATAAGTGGCATGTGGCGACATCTGTTTCTCAAAAATCGTCATAGTATATCGTTCAACAAAGTCGGTTATTTAGATAACCATCGTCGTTGAAGAATACAACGTCGTTTACATTGAAAACTGCGTGGAATTCTTTCTTATTTTGTGCTTATCTTCCCTCTCACTCTTGCGCCCTCATTACTTTCAACTTAACCTAGCTAGTGCTTTCCCTCGTTGTCGCTCTCACTGTCTCCCTCGTCGATGCTCTCGCGGCCTCCCTCGTCGACGCTCTCATAGTCTCCCTCGCCGACACTCTTGCAGTCTCCCTCGCTGATGCTCTTGCGGTCTCCCTCTCCGTTGCTCTTGTATTTTCCCTCTCCGTTAGTCTCGCGGTCTCCCTCATCAACAATCTCAATCTGCTTCTTCTAGGGTTAGCCCAAAACAATCTATCCACCATTCTGATCCAGACCCGAAATGAATCAAGTCGGACTGCCTCCAATGATGTTCTGTTTCTGTTTGTGAGAGACAACACAACATAGAAGAGGTGATTTCCGTCCCAATAGGAAACCCTTCACTGCAAAAAACCGAAATTCCATTTGTGTATTTCTTTTCCCATATTTTTTTCCCTCTCAGATAATAAAATGCAAAAACTGGGAATTTTTGGAGCTAGAAGGTGGCTCTGTAGGAGTATTTCTTCAATCCCATTGCGGGTGTGTGTTGTTGGAAGTGGCCCTGCTGGTTTCTACATTGCCAAGAAGGTAAAGCTCTATTCTTTACACTTCAAATTTGAAAATGGATAACTGTAAAAGAATTGGGTACTTGGTTGGTTCGTAGATGTTAAAGGCTCACCAAAGTGATAGTTTGAGTTGCTCTTGTTTCAATTCTTTTAATATTCTTTTCTTTCTCAGAACTTGAAAGGGATACATTCAGCTAGAGAGTTTGTTTGGTGGTATAATGGGCACCCAAATGGACGAAATCTTGAGCCAGACCTAAAGAACACTGATACAGCTGTAATCCTTGGCCAGGTAACTATACCTATTATGCTCCTAGTTCCTATACTGCCCAAATTTTATAGTGAGACTTAGTTGAGCAATACTGTATTAGTTTCTGTCTAAGAAAAGACACATGTGATGAATGTTAAGACTAAAGAACATACTTGTGCTGTGAAGATGAGTTTCCCGAATATATAGATATAACTTTTAACTTGGATTTAAGATTTTGTTTAATTTCAGGGAAATGTTACAAGGATTCTTTTACGACCTACTACAGAGTTAGCAACAACTGATATTGCCAGTCATGCATTGGCTACTTTAGAGGAGAGCTCTATCAGGTTTTTATTTGCATTATTTGAAGCAACTAGATAATCTTATTGATATTCCATATGTTCTTTATTTGTAATATAAGCAATATTGCAGGGTGGTTTATTTGGTTGGAAGACGTAGTCCAGCCCAAGCAGCTTGTACAGCAAAAGAACTACGTGTAATTCTTGGTAACTTCTGCATCAACTCTTATACCAAGTTCAATTTACCTGTCTAATTTTCTTATACATATCTGTTTGATGCATTGATTTAAGTTTGGTTTTGTTCTATGGAATTGTTTAGAAAAGGGGGCATGCCTTGGCTATATGATTACTCCACAATTTTATTAAACTTAAAAGTTTCCTTTATGAACTAATACTTCTTAATTTGCATCCCAATCAATCACCTAGCTTGTCAGTTTAGCTTCCAATTTTCCATTAATTTCCATGATTTCAGTCTTGTATGATTTCAACCAAATACATATTGATGCTTCTTACTTTGAACCTATTTATAGTTCCTCACAAGTCAACAATTTCAAACCATTTCCAACCTTAAGACTCAGTTTAAACTAAAATTGGAACTCTAATCATGAATTTCCCCTACTATCTGACATGTTATTATCAGCTTCTCATCATAATTGGAATTGGTGCTGATAACTTCCAATTTATTTATCAATTGTCATATACTATGAGTTATATGTTATCCCTCTCTCACACATGATGTTAACTGAAGCTTTAACATTTATTTTACAAGTATTCAAAATGTTGATATTTTCATTCAGGAATCTGATATACTTTTAACCCTAGTTGATGAGGTATAAGATGAATATAATTTTAGTTCTTTTATCACTGTTTTTCAATAAAATTTGCACCCCAAAAACATAAATATAAGGATTATCTAAATACATGTTTTCTAAATTCTAATTACTGTTCTTTTAGTTTTATTTTCCTTTTTTTAATCTAAATTAAAAATGTTAACCTCTATTTTTTATAATTTAAAAAAAATTTTGATTCCTTTTTCACTAATGTTATCTATGATTCTATGTGTTGATGCTGTCACTTGGCAAAGGAAGAACTTAAGAGTAACCGAATATAGAGAAGAGTTTATGAGTTGCTCTCTAAGGCTACTACCTTAAAACCTAAACATGCTTGTTTGAACCAACGTGAGCTCCATGTTTCTGGCATGCATTTTGAGAAGACAGTTCTTCAAGGAAACTTTTGTTTGTCCATTTTTACTTTATTACTTTGAAGTTAGAATTTTACAGCATTGGCAATAATGTAATATAATATTGTGAACAATTGTAAATTGCCATAATTTCTTGTATAAGTGCAGATATGTGCACTATTGGTTTCCAAGTTTTGGAAATAGTTTTGTTGACTAACAAATGATTCCTTTAATCACAGGTTCACATTTCAAAGTGCAATAGTTTATGATGAAAGCACTACGTACAACTAGCCCTTGTATTCATTTTTCCTTTAATGGTGAATAAATGTATCATGACTACTTCGTTTGGTATTCACGTTTAATTTCTTTTATAGTAGCAGTGTTATATATATATATATATATATATATATAAGTTGGTAGCTACCTTTTATGACTATTTTGTTGAGGATTAGGTTATCTTTTAATAAATTAAGCTAAAGAAAATTAGTTATTGGGATTTGGCATATAAGCAACTGGACATGTCAAAGAATATTGAAGAAAATTCAATTTAAAAAAAAAGTTTTTTTTTCATATAGGCCATTGCCTGCAGTATTTATACACCCTAATTTTAAAAGTGACACTTTTATTTGGAATATATATATATATATATATATATATATATTATGTGTGTGTGTGTATTTTTACTGGTATGTTGAATATTATTGTGTTTATTGATGTTTTAATTTTTTTCTTTGATTATTTTAATACTTTTATGACGAAGGAGGTTCCTTTTGGGAATTGGTGCATAGTCCAAGGAGCTTCCTTTTTGTTTACTTATATATACAAGAAATACATGTAATGATTTCCATGTATGAATATTGTATTTTTAAAAAAGGTATTCTAAGACGGTTCTTTCAAAAACCGTCTTAGAAGACTACATTCTAAGATGATCTTTACAACAAATCCGTCTTAGAATCCTTAATTTTTGTTTTTTAAAAAGACATTCTAAGACGGTTCTTTTGAAAACCGTCTTAGAATATTTATTTTTTTATTTTAAGAAAGACATTCTAATATAGTTATTTACAAAATCGTCTTAGAAGTCTACATTTTAAGACGGTCTCTCTGCAGAAAACCATCTTAGAATGTAGCCTTTCTAAGATGGTTTTATCAATAACCGTCTTAGAATCCTGAAATTTTATTTTGTTTTTTTTTTAAATACATTCTAAGACGGTTATTTAGAAAATCGTCTTAGAAATCGAACCTTCTAAGACGGTTTGAGAATCATCGTAGAAAGTATTAACTTTCCACGACACTGGATACAACGACGGTTTTAGAACCGACGTAGAATGGGTAAAATAACAGACGTAGAAAGTGTTGTTTGTAGTAGTAATCGAAGCACTGGAACACGCAATGGAGGAATCATGTGAAACCAACCAGTTGAACCGGGTTGCGATCGAGACCTGGTTGAGTTCGATGGAAGAATTGCTGCAGAGACTAGCTGTGACGCTGGAGAAATCGGAAATGGAGGAAACGGCGCATGTGAAAGGGCCAAAAGGGAGGAATAAGGAAGATGGAGAAGGAAGGGTGCGTCAATGGAGGCAGACTGAGTTGCTGGTGTTCGTTGGGGAAGATCCTTTGGGCTAGGTATCTTGAATTGAGAGATATTTTCGCCTTCAAGGGGTGGGTGAGGAACAGAAAATAGATACAATTCTAGTGGCTATGGAAGGTGAGGCCTTGGCTTGGTTCCAGTGATGGAATCTTGGACTGCTTCCCAATCTTGGGAGAGATTTAAGTTAGCAATGGTTCAAAGGTTTCAAGGGATGAATATGGCAAATCCTTTTCAAGCACTGTTGGCATTAAAACAAGAGGATACTGTGCAGAATTACATTGGGCATTTTGAGAAGCATGTAGGAGCAAGCAAGGGCTGGATGAAATCTTTCTAAAGGAAGTTTTCTTAAAGGGTTTGAAGGAAGAAATTGGGACAGAAGTTAGGGTGCATGAACCCAAGTCACTGCTGGACACTATGATGAAAGCAAGACAAGTGGAGGAAAAAATTAGGGTGCTGAAAAATGTGCCAAGAATCAGTAAAAGGTCTCAAACAATTCAGAAGTATAGTTTATTGGGTTCAAGAAATAGGAATGAGTGGCAGCAGGACAGTGGTAAAAGAGGGGAGATAGTAGGGGAAACTAATAGTAAGGACAGTGAATCTGTCCAAACTATGGGGGCAGAAGATAATGGCTGGCAAGGTAGAAGAATCATCCATAGATTGTCACCAGCAGCAGTGAATGAGAAAATGAGGAAGGGAGAGTGTTTTACATGTGAAGAAAAGTATCATCCAACACACATGTGCAAGAACAAGCAGCTGAGATTGATGATTATGGAAGAAGAAGATGAAAGAGATCCTTGCTAAAAAATACAGGTTTTTCTTCACCTGGACCTTGGGGACAAGGTCCATCTTGAGGGGGGGTATTGATAGAAGTAGGAGGTAGGATATTGTGTAAAATAGGAAAGCTGTTATATGGTAGCTGCTGTTATTTGTTAGTTGTTAGTAACTACCTATTAGTTAGTAATTTAGTTAGTAGTTAATAGCAGATTATAAATAGACCATTAGCAATAGAGAGGAGGGAGGAGAGTATATTGTAAGGAGGCCGTGATTCCTCGAAAATCACATTGTAACAAGCTGGAGCTAGTCTCCAAGATCCAATAAAGATTCATTCAAATCTTTTTTCTCTTCTCTGCCTGATCCAGGTTCCTAACGATGTCATACTGACATATGAACTTAACTTGGATATACCATAATAGAAGTGATAAATGAACTTAAGCGGCCAAGCACCTTAACACATCTAATCACGTGGCTTCCCATGAGACATGAAACCTAACTACTTTTTCCTGCAAAGTACACTTGAATATGTAAGAGGATTGTCCTAAGATACAAGGAACTCCATTTATTCTTACTCTTTAAGCTCACATTCTTACTTAATTGATCGTTGGAGTCTATAGGCATTGCAATCTAAATCATCCATGCATTATCAAACACCATGAATAATCGTTTGAGCTACCAACGTTTTGTTCCATGTTACTACCACATAATACTTTTAAAAAAAGCTTAAATATGTTCTTAGTATCAGTGTTATTAAACCCGGTTTGGCCCGGTCGATCGGACCAGTCGGACCAGGAACCGCTCCATTATTCGGCCCAAGTTGGGGATTGAAATGGACATGCATATGGCCCAACAGAACCTGACGGAACCTGACCGGTTTTATACGAACCCAGCCAATTTTTGGAACTCGGACCGGGTTGTGCCTGAAAAAAATGGACCCAAAAACGGCGTCATTTTTGTTGGTCTCCTTCACGTCATTGTCGTCACGCTGTCGTCTATCCTTCACGCATCCGTTGTTGTCGCGCCTTCAAGCCACCATCGTCATCCTCTTCTTCGTTCTCTCCTTATAATTTGAAGCAAAAGAGAGGAAGCGGAAGAGAGGAAGAGGAAGACCAAGCATTGAAGATTTGAAGTGGAAGAGGCGAACAAGAAAGATGCACATTGAGGCACAGCCGCAGCTTGCAGTGTCGCCCAACACATAAACAGAGCAAGAGAAATGAGGCTGAAATGGAAGAGATGGTTATATAGGATTGGGGTTTTTCGTTTAGGGCCACCAGATCCATAAAGGCATAAACATATTTGCTTCTTGCACTCCCTTTATTGCTTACTGTACTCTGGCTCCTTTTTTTTATTAAAAATGGACTTGTGTTTTAATTGAAGTAGTTGTTATTTACATTTTTTTATTAATAGACTTTATTTGTGTTATCAACTTTAATATTTCAGTTGTTATTTTGAATATTTTGGTATACTTTTCTTAATCAAATAATATTATTTATATACTTATATATAATATAACTTTAAATTTTTTAATATAGACCGAGCCAAACCGGACCAATTACTGACCCACCGGTTGGACCACTGGCCCACTACCTCGACTGGGTCAATGACTTGACCGATTTTTATAACACTGTTTAGTACCATAGTCCATTTTTATTTTACTATCCAAACTATCATTTTTTTTATTTTTAATACCTAACATTTTTTTATGTTGAATTTTAGTACCTATCATTAGTCTAGATTCGTTAAGTGATGACGTGACAATAGAGTGCCACATCATTGGTTACACATTGACTGAATTGGTGTACCTACTTTTCCACATCGTTAACCTCTTTTAATTTTTTTTAAATGGTTTTAAATCAAAAATTAAAAAACTTCTTTATTGTTCCTTTTTTTAATGAATCCTAATGCAAATAGCAAGACATTACTATCTACAATGCAGATAGAGAGAGCCTATGGCATCCAAACCACTACAAGAAAAATCAACTTTAGAGACCGACAATGCATTCGCTAAATTGAGAAAATTGGTCACTAATAAACCCATTTACTAAAATAGAAACTTATTTCAGTAAGTAGCTAAACTCTAGCTGATTCGGGAGACTGATTATAAGACTGACTTATTGACTAATCCAACGACCAATTTAGTGACCAATCTACCAACCAATGTAATTAGTGACTGATCTACTGACTAATTTAGTGACCAACCTAGCCCCCAACTAGAATAGTGACCTACCTAGCGACCAACTCTATAGTGACTGTGCTACTTCAACTTTATAGTGAGCGATCTAACGATTAGTTTTAAAAACAGAATTTTTATACTATGCGACTAGTTCATATTTACAAAAAAAATGGGTCCCCAAATCGGTTGCTAAATAGTGAATCATTATTATTAAAAGATTTCATGATTTCTTCAGGTATCCACATAGTTTTTAATAATTAAAATTAATGAAATATAAAATATATTTTCACTAAAATTAATTGAGTTGCTAAAATCACTAAAATTTCAATTTTTCATATTAATAAATGCACTTAATAAAATATAGGCTTAAATACATTTTTGGTCTCCGTAATTTAGCGTTTTTCGATTTCGTCTTGTAAATTTTTTTTTTGTTTCATTTTAGTCCTTACAACGTATGTTTGTTTTATTTTTTGTCCTTAAAGTGTTTTAGATAACAGATTTGAACAATGAAAAAAGTATTATCTAAAGCACTTTAAGGACAAAATACAAAACAAACACATTTTGTAAGGACTAAAACAAAAACAATAATTTGCAGGGACGAAAATGAAAAAAGCGTTAAATTGTGGTGAATAAAAATGTATTTAAGCCTAAAATATATTATGAGAAAAAAGGTTATACAATAACAGTGTAAAACATTTTACACAGTCATTCAATCACAACCCCCATGTGTGATAAATTTGCTAACTTTTAAAATAATTACCTTAAAGTAACTGCTCAATCCTTACCAACAAACAACACAAACAAAACTTATTTGATAATATAAATTTAAAATGTGCAGTATTAACATAGCCTAAAGCATGATATGAAATGTGGAATTATGAACTTTATTTTCTCATTAACTCAAAATTGTTAACTTCATACCAAGCTAATGATCAAGCTGAATATACAACCTCCATTACTTTTACTCCATGTGGCAGTGGCAATGACAAGGAGAAGAGTGGATTGTTAGAAGATAAATGAGTTAAAAATCATTTCCTCTTATTTTTGTCATACTACTTAATTTTGAAAATTATATATGAAAATCAAAAACCAAAATCAAAAACTTGCAAGAGCAGTAAATGAGCCCATTTATACATATAAAGTTTAAATATAAAGATTTACAACTTGACATCATTCTTTTATTAGAGTTCAAAAATATATTTAAGCCTAAAAGTTATATTGTATTTCCTAAAGAAATTATTTTTTATACATTAACTAGTTATTACAGTATATAAATGAATAAATAAAAAGAGATTATTTTTGTAAACTAAAAATAAAAGGAGTTTTTTCCCTTAAGAATATAAAAGATATTTTAGACTGTTATACATTACTGATAAGTTAATACATTTTTATAATGATTATTTAAAAATTATATGTTGACCAAATTATTTTTTAAAAATTATATTTATTATGATTTATTAGTGATCGGTAATATAAAATTTATACTAATCTTACATAAAAATTAAATTCTAAAATTTATCTGTATAAAAGAATGATGTCAAGTTATGTTATCTGTATAAAATTTATTAAACTATTTAAAGTTATTTTATATCAGTGTTATAAAAATCGGTTCGGACTGGCCTGTCGGACCAGTTGGACCGAAACTCGGTGGCCAAATCGGACCGATTTCGTGTTTAGACTGGAAATGCGATTGACTCAGGTTGGCCCAAGTTGACTCGGTCAAACCCGACTGGGTTTCCGGTTGGACCGGTCCGACTCGCCCGAGTTTCCAATTTTTTTTTGGAAAAAAAATTGGATTTTTTTTTAAATTGAGATTTTGGAGTATGGATAGATTTTTCTTATTCAAATAATGTTAGTTATATACTTATATATAATAGATACATATATAATTTTGAATTTGTAATATATACCAGGTCAAATCGGACCAATTATTGACCCACCGGTTAGACCAGTGACTCATTAACCCACTACCTTGACCGGATCAATGATCGAATCGGATTTTACAGCTATATTTTATACTATTTATAACTAAAAATAAATTTATAGAATTTTAAAGTAACCAAAAAGTGACAGGTAGTTAGGAGAAAAATCCTTTTATTAATAGTAATAATAATAATAATAATATATTATTACATAGTAATAATAATAATGAAGGATTTTTTACTAATAGAATAAAAGAGTTCTTTTTGTCCTATTAAGTGTAAATATGAAAGAGGAAAAATATATATAAAAGAATTACAAAAGGAAGAGAGAGAAAAGTTAGAAAGAAAGACATGTTTTGAAGCAATTTTTTTTTATGGAAAATAGTAACATGTGACAAAGGAAAATAGAAGTAAATAGATTTAAAGTAACAAAAAATGATGTGATAAAGAAAAAAAATTCTTTTATTTAGAGTAATAATAATAAAATATTACATAATAATAA
>PYAF01003302.1:497909-512489 GCA_007407185.1 Glycine tomentella
ATTTACCTTGTCCATAAATCTTTAATCACACACCTTAATCATCACCTCTTATTAATCTTTGTCATTACAACTTATATCATTCTCTATTAAGAGTTTTACTTGACTTGCTTGGCATAATTAGACTTCTTAACTCTTAGCATAATCTTTACATTCTTCATTTAAACCATAGCTCATCACTTTAATTGTGAGGGTCATTATAAATAACATATATAATCATACAACTAACTATTATTTTATTTATATTATATCACCGACATTTTGTTGACATGATATTTAGTTTTTTCCGAAATATTATAATAATATGCTAAATATAATATAAAAATATGTTAACCCAAAAAGGTTGCGCAATGGTGTAACGCCTAGCTCCATTTACATGAGTGGGAGTCACCATGTGCAAAATTTTCTTGGATCAACAACAACCACGCATTTCGAATAGGATTAGTATCTGACACTCGTGGTCTATGCTCTAGGACAAAAAAAATGTTATTATTATATTATTAAATGATAAATTTATATATATAATTACTTATTACTTTCTAAAACTAATTATAATTATATTAACAATTTTTATTATTTTGAAATCCTATAATCTTTTTACTTAAAAATAATATAAAATAAATTTTAAAACTAAAAGAATGAGTTTATGTTTTATTTTCAATTATCTTTGAATGTTATTATCTCTAAAATTTATTTATATAATCGAGATTTTAGTTTTAATGACTTCTTTTATTCCTAATATCAAGTTCCAATGAAGAATAAATTAGAGAAAAATTATTTTTAATTAAAACTTATGTAATTAAATATGATTAACTAACATTTTAATTAATTTTTAAGAATTAATTTTTTTTCTTATATTTAAGATTAAAGTAATATCTTTTTTTTACATTACTTGCATCTCTATTAGTTTATATGATAACATAGTATACTCATAAAAAATATGATAACATAGTATTGTATGCATTTTTCACATATGGAATGTTATTTTTCAATTAATATATATTTCGTGATTTTTTAATATTATGTTAAAATAGCTAGATTGCATTCAATTTTTATGATAAATTTATAAAATAATATATTTTGAGATAAAGAATAATTAATTAAATCTATATTTAAATCATAAGAAAAACCACGTGTGAATTTGAATTACAAATTTAAAGCTTGGTGTGTCTACATAATTTTTGTTATGTAGATTTTTTTTGTAAGAATTTATCATATTTAGTCATTTTAAATAATTAATTTTTAAAAAAATTTAGCATCAAATGTATGTTGTATGGGCCAAGATTATTGAAATAAATGGAAAGGGCAAGATGGTTTGCATATATTTGTAATTTCAAACTCTTAATAAAAGCTCCCTAAATAAAAGTATTCCCTTCTAGGATACATCATACATGCCATGTTTTGAAGAAATTTTTTTTCGGTCCATACATCTACCGTGCCAATTAAGGTGAGATCTATAACATTCATTTTTATTTATTTTATTTTTATTGTTGTTTTTTTTTTCTTTCTTTTTCTTCCTATTTTCATAAACTAACTTGATAACACAAAAAAATATTTTATATTAAATAAAAATTAAAATAAACTTTAAAAATATAATTTACAATTATTTAAACATAATTAAATAAATATAATTTTATCAAAAAATTAATCTATTACTCTTGATTTGACGTAAATTTTATTTTTTAATCTTCTTTTAAAAATTTAAAAGTAACAGATTCTATAAAATAACTCAAATAAAATATTTATTAAGATAGTAAAAAAATACACGAGGTTGAGTTGTGATACTATACTAAAATTATACATTTGATAATTTATTGGTTATGAGTTCAAATTCAAAAATAATTTTTTTATATATATAAAAATAAACTGTACTTCTTACCTTCGCATATATAAAAGGAACCTCTTAGCAATTTAGCAATAGAGTAATAGAGTCGTGTAGTAGTTTTTTTTATAGTTAAAAAATATGCATTAAAAAAGTATAGTTGAAATATAAATAAAACTTACAATTTTATTTTGTGTGTAAACTAAATTTTTATCTATTTCACTATTTAGAAATAAAGATGATATCCAGAGTGATACAGGTAATAATAACTATCTTTTGCCCATTTTACCAATTAAATATTTGATCCATATTCATGTGGATACCCGTTTAATACATATCGACAAATACTTTTAATATCCATGACTATATGCAAATATTCATGAATATTTATCAAAACAATATATAATTATATTTTTTATTTATTCTAACATTTTTTTCAAAATATTAGTTTAATGATCCAAACTAAAATTATTTAATTAATAATTTTATAAATTACTCTACACAATTTGTAAATAATTTTATTTATATTATTCAAATATTTAAAGTGTTTCAATGTCATAAGTTCAAACAAATGATAATAAACTAGAATAATTTAATTTCATAAGTTCAAACAAAATTTCCGATACATTACTTTAGTCTCACTAGAAGTCCAAATAAAATTATTTAAATAGAAACATATAAGTAAATTTATTATAACAGGTATTTAATGAGTACCCGTGAGACTGGTACTTTGCTCTTCATTCCCACATCGTTTATTAACGAACAACGGATATAGTTGTCTAAATTATGCACAAATAATCATTTAAGTATCCATCTTTTATTTATTGTCAATTTTATTTGCAGTGAGTATTTTTGTCATTCCTATTTAGAACACGGGATAATTTAAAAATATATTTTTAATTGGAGAATAAATTTTTATTATCTAATTAGAACTATTTGTGTTTATGAAACTTAATATATTATTCACATATCTATTTTAATAGATATACAAACGAAGAACATTTTTACAAATTATGGAATCCAAAAATCCAACCCGTGCAGTTTGCACGGCTACCCTGTTAGAAGAAAGAAAGAGAGAAAAGTTTTGAAGAGTAAAATTTTTAGGAGATGGTGACATGTGGCAAAGTAAGTAAAATAGAATAGAAGTAATAGATAATAGATTACTCTATAATTATTCTATTCTTTTTTAACATCCGTGAAATCAACACTACTCAACAGTTAAAAACACAATTTTTTTCCCTCGCGGCCTCCCCTGTTCTGTTCCTCTCCAAATCCCTAATCCATGAGCGCAATTTCCCAATTTTGAAAATCGGAGAAGAAATGGACAGCGACATTTCCCGGTGGGTGACGGAGTTCCTACTCCGCAGCTCCGTCCCCGATTCCCTAATCCAAAAAACCCTAACCGCCCTCCCTCTCTCCACCGCCTCCCCCCGCCTCAAGAAAACCCTCCTCCTCCGCACCCTCCAAACCCTCCTCCGCACCGCCACACTCTCCGAAACCGCGCTCGACATTCTCGAACTCCTCGAACCCAATGTCCCTGTCTCCGACGCGCACCGCCGCGCGTACTGCGCAGTCGCCGTGGAGTGCACCGTAAAGTACCTCGCCGCGTGCCCCGACGACATCGATGGCGAGTACGCCGGCGCCGTGCGGCGGATCTGGCGCGGCCGAGTGTCGGCGATGAAGGCGCGCTGGAGCCGGCTGGTCTCCGGCGAGTTGGCGCGGTGGCGCGACGTCGTCGAGGACGCGCTCGGGGATTCTAGGGCTCGCCAGAGGCTGGCGGGGTTGAATAGTCGGAGGGACGCGATGAATGAGGTGAGGGTGTTTTTGAAGGAAGCATGGGGAGCGATGGGGCCTTCGTTTTTGGAAAATGTTGCGGCCAAGGAGAAGAATAAGGATGAAGGTGCTCGTGATAATGATAATGGTAATGATGATGATGATAATGATAATATATGTGATGATGATTATGATCATGATTTTGGTGCATGCATGGAGGATGTGGCAATGCATGATGAGAATCAAGAACCATTGGAAGAGAGTGTTGATGCGAATCAGGAAGTGGGTGGGCCTGACTTATCTCGTCGGAGGGATAAAGGTAGTTTTTTTCTTCCTTTATATATATATAACTGTGAGTGTTCATTTGAATTTCGATTTTGAATGATGTTTGTTTAAAGGTTGTAAAGGTGTGTGATCGTGATTGTGGAAGTGGTGTTGCATATTTTGCTTCCACTGTGTTTTATCAAGGTTTCTTTGTTTTTTCTTGTCAACATTTTTGAAATGTTTGCTGTTTATTTGTACTGTGTCCGAATATGTGAGTATTTTCTCTAGTACCCTAGAAATTGTAATTTGAGGAATGCTAGCATAATCATATTCTCTAAGACACTCTTTTGAAGATACTCTCTACAATTGACTGAAATTGATTGGAAATCACATATTTTTTGCTTACCTTCGTGTCCCCACTCACTGCAGGATTTTGTCAATTAAAATCAGCTTAAACTTTAGAAAAATGTTCTCCTCTTGTTAAATTAGATCATTCATTATTTGAAATAAACTTAAATGATGAACTCAGAACACTGTTATGCTATGCTTACGACTGTTTCACTGTTATTTACTTTTTTTTTTTTTTTTTTTTTATCATACTGTGTCCCCAATAGCAATTTCAAAGCGGAATTCTCAGCTTAAACACAAACACTCTGCATTTCGTGCATCTCATAGGGGAAGGGGAGTTAAAATATCTAGTCCAGAGGAAGTGGAGGCAACCAAATCATGGAGAAAATATGATCCTGTGCCTAGTGCTGAAGTTAAAAAAATTCAGGAATCCCTAAAATCAAGTTCTTTGGAGTTACGAGCATTGGTTACTGATCCTCTTCCCCATGCATTGTATATATCTGATGTTGTAAGATCCAAATTGGCAACTAGTGATACAAAAACTGAGCCACTGATTGAAAACCAACGTGAAGATGTAGAAGTACAGGATCCAGATGTTTGTCAGAGTATTGTACCTTTTCAGCCTAATGATGTCAATCTTGGGAAGAAGTCTTCTGTTCATTGTAGTAATATTCATCAGCCCAACTTGACGGAACAGAACAGAAGTGCTCGTACCTTTGAGGTAATCATGTTTATCTATTAGCAGATTACTTTTAATATTTTACTGTTAGCAAGGGTCCAGGTTTTGATCTAAAGGATGGAATCTTGGTCAAGGTAATTTTTTCACACAGAAAAATGCTTGTTGTCTCCTGGAGAAAGTTCTCCCAGAAGGATTACCATTGCCCATGGTTTTTTTATTGCAGTCGTGGTTTAGAAAAGTTGTAAACAATTGCAATATAATGTGACTGGTATAGCAGCAATTGTGATCATGATGTGGAAACCACAATTTGAAACCTTGCTTCCACTTGATCCAGTGGCCTATGGATTCAACATGTGGATCCACAAAGACTATATTGATCATGCAGATGGTCAAGAGTATTTTTTTTTTTTTTTTTTTATGGATTCTTTTTCTTGCTGTTGATACTTTGTACTTGTATTGTATATCATTTTGATTTTTGCATTGGCATATTAGTTGTTTCCTTCTTTTTTCCAGTGGGAGGATTCAGTAGACAACTCGCGACAAGCAAGACAGCCAAGGAGGAGGAAAAGGAAATGGAGTTCGTTGGAAGAAGAGACACTAAGGGCTGGTGTAAAAATGTATGTGCTTGTTGTAAACTTGTTAAACCATAATTTTCCTGGTCAACTATCATAGCTATAAGTTATAATTGCAATTGAAAGCTAATCAATTTAGTAACAGTTTTGTACATTATGATTACATGTTCTCATTCACCATATTTCTTACACAGGTTTGGAGAAGGAAACTGGGCATCAATCCGAAGTTTTTACAGTAACGTATTTGAAAATAGAAGTGGAGTATGCAATCTATGCCCCAAAATGCTTTGTCATGTTGTCATGTTTCTTTCTGGACTTGTACCTGTAATATAACACTGATTTTTTATTTATTTTTTGTATAAATTTATATTTAAGGTTGATCTGAAGGATAAGTGGAGAAACATGATACGGTGACACTAGTGTGCTACTTTCATGTGTATATCTTGGTCAGGTATTTTTTCTTCATTTTCCCTTTAAAATTATTTCTATTAACTTGGGTTGATATTATATGTGCAGTTTCTATTCTTGCTTGATTCTTTCTGTATTGAGATTTATGGTTGTATTCACCAATACTGAATTGGGTCAATGTAGCATTGTAATGATTCTGTTCTTTTTTTTCCTATTGTATTTTCTTGTATGTAGTTTCCATGAAAGATATACTTGTATTTGTTTTGCCTAGACACTTAGTTTACCTTCTCTGTCCCCAAAGGTGAAGGATTCAAGGTGATTAAAATTGTTCTGTAAATTGGATCGGTTTATGGTGGATTCATGTGTTGTATAGTTGAAGAGAATCAACTGTTTGGGTTTGTGTGAGAGAACAGAGAGGTGGTGAGAAGTGAGATGTAAATGTCTAACAGGCTGATGTTTGGAGTTTCCGCAGAAGAGTGAGTTGTCAGAGAATGCAGAATTGACAGTGTAGACAGAACACGAGATGGAGACGTAAAGGGATTGCTTCTCTGTTTCACTGCAACACACTAACCAAATCAGGACTTGGTTTAGTTTTTTGAAAACATTTTTAGACAAACTCCAAAATACCTCCCCCCAACCCTTAATAAAAGCTAAGCATCCATCATGCCATACTTCCATGACACCACTGTCACTAAACAGCAATGCCATGAAACTCTGACAGTGTTCTGCTCAAATTCCAATATTCCTGACTCCATTGTGCTGGCAAATTGTAAATTGGAACATGTAAAGCTTGCTAAATGTGATGAAAATTATAATAATATCGGGAGTTGGTAAAATGCATTCTAAATTGATATCGTGTAGTTTTGTGATCCTGGATGACTTAGTGTATCGAGACTTGAGAGTTTTTTCCTCTTTGCCTCTCTGATCCCTGGTTCATACTTCATAGTCAGTTGGAGGGTCAAGTTGGCCTATTTGCGATAAACAACATTACAGTTTTCTTATCTGCAAGAATTTTAATACTTTCAGGTAATCCCAATTTTGATAGCTGCTTCTCTCTATGCAATCAAGCTTTTTTGAAACACCATTCAAATATTACAGTTAGTGAGGATCAACTGGTATCCAAGGCCCACGCATGGGCCTTTTGAAACGCATCATTCATCACTGGGTTCTGGTTTCAATGGCTCAGCTGAAGGTTAGATTTGAAATTGCAGGTTTTGATGATGCATGCATATAGCGTTAATATATCTAAAAGTTTTGTGGTTGTTATCTGTTTCATGTTTTAAAGTAGCTTGTAATCATTAAGTAGAGGAAGGTTTCTTGTCATGGTGTACACCTTGTAATGAACTCCTGCATCTTAAATGCCCAAGGAGATTTTAATTTTCTTGCTACTAATTTTGATTAAAGAAATGGAAGGATAGAAACTTCAATATTGTGGTACCATTTTCTTATCTTGGTGAAAAACCAACTGTCATCGACTTGCCACTTTACCATGCCGTGTGTCTGCCCTAAAATCAGAAGACAATGGTGACAACTAGAGAGAATATGGAACAAATAGTAGTGCATGCAATTATTTTGGCTAGCTGATGTTTGTATTAGTTCTGCTTCTGCCTGCATTCATTTTGGCAGTTACTGTTTGTGGAGTTTTCCCATAAAAATTGCTGCATCTATAGATGAACAAATTGAACTTGGTAACGTTGTTCAAAACATTATGAACAAATTGCACAAGCATTTTGACTAATGGTAGCGAAGGGTTGCTTACGTGAAAAGTTATATTAACTTGCAGTTTATATTTCAGGTTCCCCCATTATGTTATGCTCGGTAAGAAAAGAAGACGAATCATGGCAATTTCGAGGTCTTAGTTTATTACTTAACATTGAATTTCTATGATGTTATTTTTCGTTTCATCTGTATATGCAATTCTTCCTTGATAAGGCTATGAGTATGATTGATATGTAAATTTTTAATCCAACGTATGGCTTTTGTCAATTAAGTCATACCAGCATCACCTTGAATTTTCATATGATTTTGTCTTGTTTTCTTTCTTGTTCCACGAAAGTAGTCTGGTTTACATTATAATTTATTTTTGTGTAAATACCATTTTCGTGAAAGTGTGGCGTAGACAAATTCATCTCTGAAAAATGAAAAAGTGAGACAAATCCGTCTCACAATTAACGTTAGGAAACTCGCATACGTGACATACAGAGACGGAAACATCATGAAATTGATGCTCATGTGAACATAAGAATTAAAGTTAGTGACAAATATGTTCCTAAATTTATCAATTTATTGACAAATATATTCACAAAATATATAAATCTAATTAGTTGACATTAGTAACAAGATAAATGTACCAACAACATATTCGACGGAAGTTTTTGATTTTGTTATTGTAAATATTTATTATAATCTATTAAAATTATAATTATATTTATAATGTTAATTTATCACATAGGAATCAAGATTCAAGAGGAGTCAAGATAGAGATAGATTCTCAAATAAAAAATTAATTTGTTAAATTTTAAATGAATCATTTACAAGTCAAATAAAACAAATATGAGAGATATAACAATCAGAATTGTAATGTTTTTATAACTTTTTCAAGCACAGTTAATGATTACCTATATAATTATAATGTATTATAACTTCTCCAAGTTCAATTTGCAAATATTTATCATAATGCATTATAATTATATAGGTGATTACTAATTGAGCAGCCATAATATATTATAATTATAATAAATAATAAATATTTGCAAATTGAATTCGGGGAAGTTATAATACATTATAATTATAATAACATAGGTGGTTATTAACTGAGTTTAGGAAAACTATAAAAACATTGTAGGTTTGGTTGTTAAACCTTTCATTTTTGTTTTATTCTACTTGTGGATGATCCATTTAGATTTGACAAACTGATTTTTTATTTTAGAATCTACTCTTATCTCCTCTTGTGTCTTGATTCCTTTGTTATAAGTTGACATTATACATATAACTATAATTATAATACATTATAATAAATATTTGCAATAACAAAATTAGAAACTTCTAAGTCTAATATGTTGTTGGTGTATGAATCTTGTTATTGATGACAACTAATTAGGATTATATATATTTGTTAGTAAGTTGTATTTTTGAAGGATGAAAATGTCAATAAATTGTTAAATTTATGAACGTATTTGTTAATAACTTTAGTTTCCATGTCCACATGAGTATCAATTTCATGACATTTTTAACCTTGCATGTCACACATATGAGTTCTTTAACGTTAACGGTGAGAACAAATTTGTCTCACTTTTTGTACTTTTGGGGACTAAATTTTATTTTTTCATCTTTTAGTGACATATTTTTCACTTGCAAATATTTTGTAATTTGTAATTATAATTAGCAAGTCATTTTGTTTCTAAGTGAGAAAAAAACAAATAAATAAAAATATAAATGTTTAAAGCAGTGTTTTAAAACCCAGACCGACCTATCGAACCATGAACCAATAATTAGACCAGGTCGGGTTACTTATTGGATCGGCTGTGATTCTAGCTCGGATCCACCCAGAACGACCCCGTGGAGTTGTGGTCGAACTGACGACCTGTCAATCTGAACCGGGTCAAACTTTTTTTTCTTCTCTCAACCGAAACAACGTCATTTTGATTTAGGTTTTGTTTAAAACCTTAAGACTCGCATGCAGTGCAGCTTCATCCCGTCTTCAACCTTGAGAGTTCTCCACTTCTACATCGTCTTCAGCCTTCATCTTCAGCAGTTCTTGCATTGTCATGCTTCGCGTAGCGCCGTCATGCTTTGCGCAACTTTGTCGCTCTAGTTCTCATTCGTCCAACGACCACCTTCGTCTTCGGCCAGTCCGACGTCGTTCTCACGTCAAGTTCTCGATGGAGGTGCAGGAGGGTGGAGACACTGTGCGCGGTGTCCATCCCGATGGAATAGTCAAAGCTTTTTTGTGTCATCTCAGATTCCTCTCACGCACACCCTCTCGTGCACATCCAACTGGTAGCAATTGTATATGTGATTTGATTTGTGACTTTGTATTAGATTGGGTATGAAGCGTAAATCTATAATTTTTATATGTAGAAAAATACTTTAATTATTAGATCAAAATTAATTGTTACAAAATTTATTATGTAAACTTACATGTGTATTGAATATACATTAAAAATTTTAGTGTTATATGTAACGACATTAATTATTTTTTAACATAATTAATCTATTAGTTCAGTTGGTTAGAACGTCACGTCAATAACGTGAAGGTCACATATTAAGTGTATTAGAAAATGGAATAGTGCAGGAAGAAAAGCCCTCCACTAAAATGGGCATCCCCCCTCACTCGTTATTTGGGGCCAAAGAATAAAAAGCCCATCGCCTGAGATTTTTATTTTGTCATGACCCTCAAATTAATATACCAATATTTTCAGTTGAGGAAAAAATAATAATTTCACTCCAACATTCTAGGTAAATTTCACTCCAGCTCGCAGTTCACTTCCACTACAATAAATACAGTTGGGTCTTGGACTCTTGGTCACCCAAGATAAGACAGCTGCTAAAAACACAAAAATGACTTTTATCTTTTCAGAGCTTTGGGACCTACCAAGCAGATTTTGGATATTAATGTGTTATAAGACAAAGTAGAGTAGAAACTAGAAAAGAGAGTTAAAAAGGTTTGAGGAGAGACAGAGAGCACGACGAGGACGGGCGATTGTCGTTCTTATCCCCAAAACTTAAGACAAAAGACATAGCAGCTGTTAGCAAAGCCAAAATCAAAATACGTGGTGGAGAGAACATTTCGAATCTTATCTCCAAATTCATGATTGATGCAGTTCCCCACTAGAGTTTTAATAATACAACTCTAGTTTACATATCTCTTTTATTGTACACAACTATTATGATGAATAAATCCAAAACTACAATAATAAGACATTTTTTATAGAAGGAACTGAACTGAGTTCATCTTACACATCTTTTCCTTGTTTTTGATAATCTTACAAATCCTTGAAATGGAACAAAACAACAAATCACGGTTTACAAGCTATCACCTAAAATGATGATACAAATGACTCGAGAGGGAATGATGAAGATTCCCCTCACATAGAAAGATACCATGAGAATGACCTTTCATTCTTGGTGATCTAAAGTAAAACCCACAAACACCAAAATGCCACGCTTCACAAGATGACTGCGTGCGTGCGTGAACTTTTGCGACAAAACCCCCAGGGGTGCTGCTTCCCCTTTTTGGGGAGCATCCCTAAGAATAAACAATTAATGATAATTAATCCTTAATCTGAAAGGAATAATTTAATGAAACAGAGCACCTTCATTAGATGACTAGATGTCAACACTATAGACAATTTGAAGAGAAGGGAATGATGCCACGGACAGTCAGCAGGTCAAGCAAATTTTGGTCAAATTTCAAAATGTGGTGCTACTCTCATTTGCAGATATTGAGGGGCCTTCAGACTTCACCATGGGTGTTGCTTTGCTACTAATGTCGAGTCCCTGCAAACGACCAAGCTGGTCGTTTTGCAATATATCTGACATTTGGCGAGAATTTGTTTGTTGCAGCTGATGAGTCGGCACCGTGGATGGGGAGTGACCAAATGGTGGCAATTGCATGTTCTGGTGCCCAGAAGGACCTGAATGTGGTGGAATTGAAAAGAAATTTGAGCCTGCATATGGCATCTGGTGCATTCCCAGATTAAAAGACTCGGATTGGTTCAATGCCTCTCCGGTAGCAATCTTAAGCCGCTCAACTTCCTTCATCAATGCATCATTAAGAGCTACAACAGATCATAGGTAAATTTCGATATAATTAATCAACCTTAACAAAATAAATTTAAATTTTTTGTAACAAAATGTAAAATATGATGCTATATCAAAAGAAAGCTATTGACTTTGTAACAGTTACCATCACGAAGCTGTGCCTGTTGCTCCATGGCTTGTAGACGGAGCTTAAGCTCAGTATTTTCAGAACTCAGACCAGTTGTATCCCTCTATAAAAAATCAAGAAATAGTATCATAAGTCAGATTCCTATTCACCCACAAGATTATGCACATAGCAACTTAAGTCAACTAAAGGCAAAGTTCAATGAAATCCCAGCAAGTGTACAAGGAATTACCAAGGTAATTTGTAAAATTAAATCACTAACCTATCAGATAAAGATTTCTGCCAATAAAACAGAGGAATTTGTAAAGAAAAAAAGAAGACTGCATCTAATTACCTAAATGTGATATTTTTGTCACTATAATAATACCAACAAAGATATATCTCATGTTATAATTTAAGTGCATTGCTTCAGCAGGTGGTGAGAAGATATGCTTACACAAGATCAAAGATATATTTGCTATTAGATATAAGTCAACGCAGACCTGGTATAATGTAAGTTGGGCAGATAGTGTTGTAGCTTCAGTCTGAAGGGTCTGAACTTTGTGCTCAAGTTCTTGTATATAACGCGCCTTTCTTTCTTTTGAACGCGCAGCAGATTGCCGATTAGCCAGTATTCTATACATAAACAACAATACTTGTTGATAATAACAATTAAAAAAAATCCATAGCAACTACTAAAATACAGGTACTCAAAATTAAATGAAACTAGAGAGCGGCATCTCTAGCATAACCCTCACTCACTCACATTTGCAGCCTCCCATCCCCATTTTAAATGAGAAACAGTTAGAAATTACAATTCCACAGCAGTTCTAGATGTATTTCATACAGACCAAAAAATTACATTAAAATAATTTACACTATAAAGGAAGAAGATTCTTCATGGTCTCTCTGGCTTATTCAGAAATTGTGATGTATCACTTTACATAACCATTATAATGCCAGTAGATTTAACATAATTCACAAAAAAAAAGAAAACTCTTAGAGACAGATGGATTTAGAAAGCAATCAGCAATTGCAACAATATTCAGTCTTGGAACACAACACACTGATCATGCAATCTCTAACGGCACCATATGAATCATATTTTCCTACAATAGTCCCCAATCGTAGTTGCAATGCAGCTGAAGTGTCAAACTCTTTGTCTATTCGGAAATCAATCACTTTCCACTTCTCAGTCATTCAAATCATATCCCATTAAAAACACCAAAGGAGGAATTTTCTGCAGCAACCAACTTGTACAATTTAATGATCATGTAGTGTGTGTGTGTCTGTGCTTTGTGTATGTGAATCTAAACATGCGCTAAGTTTATGAAAACAAGCTACTATCAAAATATCAACGTCAAACATAAGGTTCCCAAATCAATGTCAACTGAGTCCGAAACAGTCTTACATCAACTACTTACATTGAAAAGCCAACCTTATATTTTCATTGTTATCAAAGAATATATATAAAAAAATAACCAATTCGTAACCTCCACGGAGCAATGCGAAATTCTAAGAACTCAGACAGAAAAATTAATTAATTAATTAATTAGTTATGAAATCACTGTGGAGGAATTTACGTGACATCAACGTTAAACCATCGCATTCGGATTCTGAAACTAAAATCGAAGAGCGAAAAAACTTGATGCATTTTGAACGAAAACAAAATTCAGAAAAAATTCAAGTGAATGATGATAGAAGAGACCTTTTGGCACGCTTTGGATCAATGTTCCAAAGCTCCGCGAGCTTATCAGGAGGCATGGCTTTCTTCGCATCCATGATCTCTCCGAACATGCTCGTCGACGTGTAACCGTCGACGGAGCTAGTGTGTCGGTGTCTCGGCCGCTCTGCAGCGGCGCTCGGACTCTTCTCGCCGTCGTTGTGGCAGCTGGTGCCGGCGTAACCGCTCTGATCCGATCCGTTTCCGACTCGGCCGGGGCCGTTGGCGCCGCCGCCGAGCTTCTCGACGTCAATGTAGGTGGAGAACAGGTCGTCCTCGGATCCGATCTCCTCGAAGCTCGCCGTAGAGGATCCACCGTTGAACGGATCGGACGGCGAGAGGTCCATCATGTCTTCCGGCAGCCGGAAACTGACCTCCGAATGCGCTCTACGGTGGTGCGAGTGCGACTCGCCGGAGCCGGCGACGGGAGCGGCGGAGAGGCCGCTGGCGCCGCCGGCACGGAAGAAGAAGGAGGAAGATGGCGTTGCCGACGTGGCATTGGGATTAGGGTTAGGGTTTGAAGGTGGATCTTGCGTCTGTGTGGCCATTGTCTTCTCTGTGTTCTTTTCCGATCGATGCTCTGTTTGTAACAAAAAAACGCGCAATCCCTCTCTCTCTCGTCTTTCTTCTTCCCCACGTTGCAAACAAGTAAAATATTAAGAATTCTTAAAAAAATATATTAATATTTAATAGTATTATATTATCGTTTATAAGAAGGAAAAGAAAAACAAAAATTCCTGTTTTGTTTACTAACTATTTTGCAGATTTTTTTTCTTGGAAATTTTATACCAGAAAGTTCTTATGGGATTATATCATTCAAAATATTTAAGATATCGAGAATTTAACAAGCATGTAATAAAAAAAGAATTTAACAAAATTTTCCTATTTCCTTTTAAAAAAATTAATGAGTACTTTGGATATACCAGTATTTTTTAAATTTATATTATATTTTAAATAGTTTATTTTCTTACATTGTTAATGTTGAACTAATTAAAAATTATTTTAGATTAATTTTGAAGTAGATATTAATAATTAATAAATTTATCAAATATACAATTGGATAATAAGAAATATGTATAATTGGACATAATAAATGATTAAAAATTAAATAATTTCAATTTACAAAGA
>PYAF01003302.1:537702-561478 GCA_007407185.1 Glycine tomentella
AACACAAATCACAACTAATCATTACAGGTTCAGCACTTCAATACGGCTCTAATGTAACAATGTGTCAAATGAAGAAGTTGTGCTTGAAAGAAAAGGAACATTGGACAAGTTGAAGTTGGACAACTAATTAACAAACAATGTACATTAAATAAGCTACACCAACACTGGAAAATAAGCTACCCAAACAGAAAAATAACCTCAAAAGAAGAAGAACACAAATACAGAAGCGCCGTCACAGTTGTACCTTGTCAGAGTCGCCGAAAGCCGTGACCTACACGAACGGAAATGGAAGCGCCGTCACAGTGAAGGTGCCGACAATGACACTTGGGATGAGGTCGCGAGGTTAAGGAGTAGCTTGGGATGAGGTCGCGAGTGTAAAAGCTTAGGTTAGGAATTAGGGAAATGCGAGTGTCAAAGCTGAGGTTAGGGATGAGGGAAAAGAGAAGCGCGCGACAGTGGTGATATTTGATTTGGGGGACTGCTATTTTAACAACGACAACATCGATTTTCATCAAAAACCGATGTTAACTGTTTCACGTTAACATCGGTTTTATTAAAAAAACTTAAAAACCGATGTTAAATTGTTCATGTTAACATCCGTTTCCCTAAAAAATTTAAAAACCGATGTTAAATTGTTCACGTTAACATCGGTTTCCTTAAAAAACTTAAAAACCGATGTTAATTGGTTCAATATAACATCGGTTTTGTTAAAAATACTTAAAAACCGATGTTATATTGAACCATTTAACATCGATTTTTAAGTATTTTTAACAGAACCGATGTTATATTCATCCTTTATTTACGATTTTGCCACCGCATTTTCGTTAACATCGGTTTTATGGAAAACCGATGTTAACATGGCGATGTTAAAAGCTATTTTTTTAGTAGTGCTATTTGAATATCCTGTCATATTTGATATGCTGTTAATGAGATGATAATATTTCTGGTGTCCGTGCTCCTGTAGAAGGTCGACGTTCGCGTTCCTTTAGCAATACTGACAGGGAACCCAAACATGTGTGTTCGAGTTGACACTTAGAGGCTGAATAAGCACCTTTTAATGTAGGAGTGCTGATGTGGAGGGGGTCCACGTGTACGGTGACATTTATGAGATGGCCACATGTCATTTTACTATTTTGGACTGTACATAAGCCCTCAGTCTCTGAGCCAATTTATGGGCAAAAGAGGGTGAAAGAGCATAGAAGCAGGATGTTCAGTGTCATAGTAATATAATGAGTATTGTCAGCAACCGAGTGTGGACAGGATGTGTCAAGGTTGAAAACTTCATAGGTCAACCAAAACTTCAAATTTTAGTTTTGGATTTATGAACCTGAATCTGGACAGGGTTGTCCAGGTTGTGAATGTTAGATTTCTCAATGTAGACTTTTTGACTTTACTAGATAAGTCTGAACTTGGCAGGTAGATGAGGCGTCGATGATGATGAATTTCTGCCAATCGGTGACCGTTTGATGTGATTTTTGGAAATAGGGTTTGTGCCCTCATTGATGCTGGCAATTGTGTGTCGTCCACGCCCCTTATATGTGCACACGTGTCACTTGAGGAGTGACCACATTTTTGGAGATCGTACGGTAATGGGTGAGTGCGGTCAATCACGACGCGGACTTCTAGGGAACGTTTTAGAATCCTGCCTGTAACCGTCGAGCTTCCTTCCCCTTTAAGTAGACAAGTTTTCACCATTTCCGCTACCTGTGTCCTTGCTCTTTTGAACCTTCTTCTTCGTTCTTCTTCTCGCTATCAAGGTAAAAAATGCTGAGTCACCTATTTCTGATTCTGCTTTGGGTATGAGGGGTACCGATTTTGGCGGTTCTGTTGAGCAGCGCGTTATGCGCGATGTAATCTCCATCGGTGATTCCTCTGAGGAGAACACTGATGGAATGCTTTTAGTTAAATATTTTTCTATCATTCTTAGCTTATTTGACTTCTCTTGCACTTTTGTTTTCTCATTCTAATTCAGTTTTTGTCTTAGGCAAGTAAGTGGGCTTAATTGCTAATTGTAGCGTATTTTCGGATTTTATGCTCACTTGACCTATCTGCCTTGTATAGGACCTACAGAGCTCTACGGAACTCTGAATGGTGCGTTCTAATAGTCCCTAGAAATATAACGAAAATATCTACAAGTTTGTTAGAAATAAGCCGAGGCTAATTATGCCATTTGGAGGGTCATTTTGGGCTTCAAAGTCAGAATCACTGCACTTATATTTTGGGCTGCGAGTTTGATTTTTATGATTGTAAATAGTAAATAATTAGAATTGATGGGTTTGTTCATGGCCCATTCTTTCCTTCAGACTTAGTCACTATATTTTAGTGACATTGGAGAGACTTAAGAGATTGACATTACATTAGCAAAAATAGTTTTTACATTTCTCTTTTTAAGTTTTTAGAATCAAAACCCTTACTCTTATTTTCTCTCAACTGTTCTTCCTTGTTCTTCATTTTGTTTTGCTGTTCTTCCATTTTCGTGCATATTTCATAGGTCTTTCATTGATGATGATCATGAAAGGCCAAATAATCAATCATCCAAGGATCGTACCCAAGCAAAAGGAGAATTTGATTTCTGGTTTGATATTTCGAATTCTGTTTGAATGTTCACTTTCTCCTTCAATTACTATTCTGTTTTCATGATTATGAATGCATTTAGGATTGAAAGCGGATTAGGTTATGGATTCATTTCCTAATTTTGAATATTAATCACAGATTAATTGGATGATATTTCAGTTAGGGTTGTGGTTTCAATTAATTTAGGGGTTAATTCGATTGAACTGCTTCTAATGAGATTGAACGAACTTTCATAATAGGATAAATTTTTGAGAATGATGATGATTCGAATAGCTTGGTGTGGTGAATTGGATTGATGCTTTTAATCTGTTTTACATTACCTCTTTTCAATTCTGTTAGTTTCTGTGTTGTTCTTTAATCTTAGTTTACGTTTTTGAAAATTTTACTTAACGCATATAAACTGTTCGCTAAAATTCCCCCTTATTGTATTAGTGAGTTAAATTTAGAACCATATTGATAGTGTCTCTGAGTCGACCTAGGTTAATCCTGTGCTACAGAATTAGCGTAGTTAAATTATTTTGGAGCGCTACGGCAAACGCTTATCAAAATTGTCTGAGTCACCTATTTCTGATTCCGCTTTGGGTATGAGGGGTAGCGATTCTGGCGGTTCTATTGAGCAGCGCGTTATGCACGATGTAATCTCCATCGGTGATTCCTCTGAGGAGGACACTCTTGGAGGAGCCTCTAAGGGGTCCTTCTCTTCCAGGAGAAGGACGAGAAGGACTCGTTCTCGTCAAGTTGGCGAAGGGAATTCTCGTTCTTGTTGGCAGGTGAGAGCGAATGAATCTTTACCGCTTATTATCATCTCTACTTCTTCGAGGAGGATGAGGCAAAACAGTACTGGGGGTGCTAGAGCTTCTTTTCGAGAGTGTCACAGTCCCTATGTTAGGTCGTTGCCAGCTGTTTCAGCCATTTGTAGTTATGGACGTGCTAAGAAAGGTGTTATGCAGGAAGTCTCCATTCCAATGAGGGAGATAAAAGTGCAGAAGCTCGTCCTCAATATCTCTAATGAAGCAGATGGAGATCACCTCACCATCATTCTGTGGAGATCATCTCATCAGAGCCCGATGGAGATCATCTCACCAGAGCCGGGTGGAGATCGTCTCACCAAAGCCGCGTGGACTTGTTGTATTGTTCTTAAAGATTGAGGCCCTGTGGTTGAAAGTATCCCAATTTGCTTTTTGAGACTCGAGAGCCAATGAATTGCCATGAATTAGCTTGGGTCTGTGGTGTCAAGCGTGATTCTTTAACTGTTGTTGGATTCCTTCATTCGCAAATGACTAAGTTTGTAGTCTTGCTTATCGAGGTTCCTACTTCCAGTATGTGCTAAGAGTGTATCTTAGGCTTTTAGAAATGTCGAGGGTTGACCATAGACTTCAAGATTGTTTCTTGAATTTGCATTGTCGAGGATGGACTCTTTTGTCGAGGTTCCCACCACATGCACCAAGTGTTGTTGATATGTTTGCATTGTCGAGGGTGGATTCTTTAGACAATTATTCCTACAAAATAGAATGGTCCTATGGTACTGCATGTCGAGGTTCCATAGGAGTTAGAGTACCCATAATATTTTTCGGGTTTATCATGCCAAGATGACCTTGGACATTTATATATCAAAGATGTTTCTTTGTGGCTCATATTCCTGCATCAATAGAACTTGTGAGCGCTGAAATCATCAAAGTAAAGCTTTTAGTACCTTGTGTTTCTTTAGTGGATAAGTCGGTGAAAATGAGGTTGACCGCAGACTGATCTCAAATTTTGAGAGTTATGGGTTATCAAGAGTTTGTTGATAACTATGCGGGTCAATGCTAATTCTTGTCAACATTTATTGACTGCTATGGTTCTCCATGTCAGGATTCCATATTGTATAATGATACCAAGAGAATTTTCTTGGATTTTAGGAGACCTAGGGTGGACCCTGGTCTTTGTGTGCCAAGTATGTATCTTGGTTTTTATGTTCTTGCAACGACATAGTATGATAACAATAACATATGCTGAGGGTAGACATAGTTGTACCTCATGTTTTGTCGGTGTTGGTACAAGTGGAATTGTCCATGCTGGATTTTGTAGAGATTTACCCAAGTATGGTCTTGATTGGAAGTTCAAAAAGCCGATCATGGGTTCTCTGTGTTGTTGCAGATGTACCACTGACGTGTCCGTCCTGGGTTTCTAGAGGTCGACCAAAGCTTTAGGGTTTATGAACCTTGACGGACTACCTTAGTTTGGGTTTATGAACCTGCATGTGAAGGTCGACCAAGACTTGGGTTTATGAACCTTGATGGTCTAGCAAAGCTTATTTTATGAACCTTTTACTGTTGGTCTTCAATAAGGTCTACCCCACAATGGGAATTACGAAACTTTTAAGGCCTACCCCATAATGGGAATTACGAACCTTTTAAGATCTACCCCGTAATTGGAATTACGAATCTTCTTCCAAGGATTTACCTTGGGTCTTGAGCAAGGTCTACCCCACAACGGGAATTACCAACCTTTTAAGATCTACCCCGTAATGGGAATTAGGAATCTTCTTCCAAGGATTTACCTTGGGTCTTGAGTAAGGTCTACCCCACAACGGGAATTACCAACCTTTTAAGATCTACCCTGTAATGGGAATTATGAATCTTTTTCCAAGGATTTACCTTGGGTCTTGAGTAAGGTCTACCCCATAACAGGAATTACGAACCTTTTATGATCTACCCCGTAATGGAAATTAGGAATCTTCTTCCAAGGATTTACCTTGGGTCTTGAATAAGGTCTACCCCACAACGGGAATTACGAACCTTTTAAGATATATCCCGTAATGGGAATTACAAATCTTCTTCCAAGGATTTACCTTGGGTCTTGAATAAGGTCTACCCTACAATGGGAATTACGAACCTTTAAGATCTACCCCATAATGGGAATTACGAATCTTCTTCCAAGGATTTACCTTGGGTCTTGAATAAGGTCTACCCCACAACGGGAATTACGAACCTTTTAACATCTACCCCATAATGGGAATTACGAATCATCTTCCAAGGATTTACCTTGGGTCTTGAATAAGGTCTACCCTATAACGGGAATTACGAACCTTTGTAGAGTACCAAAAGCTTGTCTTGGGTTTCCGAGGTCTACCAAAACTTGGGATTATGAGCCTTGACTGCCTATCAGAGCTTGAGTTTATGAACCTTCGAAGTCTTCCAAGACTTTTGTAGAGTACCAAGAGCTTGTCTTGGGTTTTCGAGGTCTACCAATACTTGGGATTATGAGCCTTGATGGCCTACCAGAGCTTAGGTTTATGAACCTCTGAAGTCTTCCAAGAATTTTGTAGAGTACCAGGACGCGTCTGCTCTGGATTTTTGCTGAGTTTGTCAAGGTTAGAACCTGGCAAGTACCCAGACATGGTCCTGGGTTTTTGTCGAAGCTGGACCTGGGAGAATGATCTGGCTGTAATTCCTGAAATTAGTCAAAATCTTGCATCATTGATGTAAGTCATAACATAAAGGATATATGTTTTATTAAAGTAGCTTTTAATGTACATATTCCCTCCTTTATTCGTCGGATGAGCCTAATTAAAACCTTTCAAGTGAAAAACCCAAATGGGAAAAAAGGACTTGAATAGGAAAAAAAGTACGCCGTCCGGCCTTGATCTTCTTAGCTAAAGTAGAACTATAAATGGGTAGCATTCCAAGTTCTTGGAATGTCTTTGCCATTAAGTTCCTGTAGCTTGTAGGCGCCGTTGTCCAGGTTGGAATCACTCTAAACGGGCCTTCCCAGTTTGGTCCTAGCTTCCTTGCACGGGGATCCTTTCGGGCTTCACCTCGGACACGCCAAACTAGGCCGTCTGGTTGGAAATTTCAAGGTTGAACTTTGGAGTTATATCTTCGTGTCCTGCAGAGCTTGGTCACTTCTATTTTGATTCTGGCTATGTCTCTGAATTCTTTGCTAGTCTTCAGTTCAACTCTCATGTTGTCCTCGTTGCATTGTTCCTGAAAAATTATCCTTCTGGATAAAGATTCCCCTAGCTCAACGGGTATCATGGCGTCAGTACCATACGTGAGGTAAAAAGGGGTTTCCTTTGTAGTGCTTTGAGGTGTGCAATGGTAAGCCCATAGTATGGTGAGGAACTCCTTCTTCCAGAGACCTTTGGACTTGTCCAGTCTACTGCAAAGGGCTCGCAGTATGATTTTATTGGCTGCCTCCACCTGGCCATTGGTCTGTGGGTGTTCTACAGAAGTGACCAGGTGTTTGATGCCTAATCATGTGAGGAAGTCCTCGTAGGTCTGTGCCTTGAATTGTGTGCCATTGTTAGTAACGATAGTGTAGGGTAGACCTTACCTGCATATTAGATTTTTCCATGTGAAGATTTCAACTTCACTGGCTGTTATCTCTCGTAGTGGCTTTGCCTCGATCCATTTGGTGAAGTAGTCGATTGCCACCAGTAAGAACTTGATCATCCCTGGAGCTCTAGGAAATGGTCCCAAGATGTCCATGCCCCACATAGCGAAGGGCCATGGAGAAGAAATAGTATGAAGGTTGTCTAGGGGAATCCGTGGGATGTCTGCAAACTCCTGACACCTTTTGCATTTATGTTCAAACTTGAAGGCGTCCGTCCTGAGGGTTGACCAATAGTATCTTGCTCGTACTACTTTAGTGGCTAGGGAACGTCCTACTGTATGGAGTCCACAAATCCCTTCATGGAGTTCTCTTAGGAAGTAGTTGGCCTGTACATTGTCCAGACATTTGAGTAGAGGTGGTGTCAGCCCTCTTTTGAATAACTCACCGTTTATGATGACATAGTAGCTGACTTTCCTCTTTAGACGTCGAGCCTCATTTTCATCTACTGGGAGTGTTCCCTTCATGAGAAAGTCTCTGTAAGGGGTCATCCAATTGATCTGCTCCAATTCAACGGCCATTACCTCTAGGGTGTCAATGGTGAGCTTTTGGAGTGTTTGTTGGATGATTGTTTTGAGGTGCCCGATCTTTTTGGTACTGGCCAGTTTGGATAGCAAGTAGGCCCTGGTATTACTCTCTCAAGATATGTGATACATCTCAAAACAATCGAAACTGTCAATGAGTGTTTTGGCCAGATGGTAATATTGAAGGAGTATGGCCTTTTTAGTTTGATACCTGTTTGATATCTGACCCTGGACAAGCTGTGAGTCAGAGTAGCATCTTAGACATTAAGCCCCGACTTCTTTTGTGAGTTCAAGTCTTGCTATGAGTGCCTCGTACTCGACTTGATTGTTTGAAGCTTTGATGTTGAGCTTGAGAGCTGGCTCTAATGAAATATTATTGGGTCCTTTAAGTATGACGCCTGCTCCACTTCTTGTACATTGGATGCTCAGTCTACGTAAATGTTCCACCAGTCTGGGGTGGATTTGTCATTTCCTGCAAATTCTGCTAGGAAGTTCGCCATGAATTGTATTTTCATGGGATATCGAATGTCGAATTTCGACAGTTCGACTGACCATGCTACCATCCTGCCTGCTAGTTTTGGTTTCCACAGTACCTGTTTGATTGGATAGTTAGTCTTAACTATCACTTGGTGACTTTGAAAATAAGGTCGAAGGCGCCTAGCAGAGGTGATCTGTGCTAAGGCTATCTTTTGAATCATTTGATAGCGCTTCTCAGCGTCATGTAGCATGCGGCTAGTAAAGTAGATAAGGAATTGATGTTTCGTTTCTTCTTGGACGAGTGATGAGCTGACAGCTTCGTCCGCAACTTAGAGATATAAGAGCAATAGTGCTCCCTGTTGAGGTCGACTCAAGATAGGTGGAGCAACTATTGTCTTTTTGAATTCCTCGAATGCTTGCTCACAGGTGTCATCCCATAAGAATGGCTCTGTCTTGTTGAGCAGCTTGTATAAAGGCTTAGCCTTCTCGATAAGTTTCGGAAGGAATCTTGATAAGGCTGCTAATCTTCCGTTCAATTTCTGAACTTCGTTGACACTGGCAGGACTATGCATCTGTAGGATGGCTGAGCATTTGTCCGGGTTGCCTTCGATTCCTCGGTGTGTGATCATGAAACCAAGGAACTTGCCACTGCCTACCCCGAATGTGCATTTTTTGGGATTGAAACGCACGTCATACTTCCGAACTTCTCCGAATATTTCTTCGAGGTCTGCCACATGTTGGGCTACGTTTTGAGATTTGACAACCATGTCATCTACGTAGATCTCGATGCTGCGTTCGATCTGCTTTCTGAATACATGGTCCATTAGTCACTTATATGTAGCACCTACATTCTTAAGGCCAAAGGGCATGGCCCTGTAGCAGTAGTTGGCATCTTCAATAATGAAGACTGTCTTTTCTTCATCCGGAGCATGCATTCTAATTTGATTATAACCAGAATATGCATTCAGGAAGCTTAAGATATGAAATCCGGACGCTCCATTGACCAGTCTGTCGATGTTGGGTAGTGGATATGCGTCTTTTGGACATGCCTTGTTGAGGTCTGTGAATTCTGTGCACATGCGCCACTTTCCACTTGCTTTTTTGACTATGACAATGTTGGTGAGCCAGGTAGAGTACCTGACTTCTCTGATAAAGTTAGCTTTAAGCAGCTTGTCTACCTCTTCTTTTACGACCTTTCGTCCTTCTTCTCCCACATTTTCGTTTTTCTGTGCTATCGGCTTAGCTTGTTGACATATGGCCAGCTTGTGACAGATGATATTATGATCAATACCTGGCATGTCGGATGGCTGTCAAGCGAATAAAAATGCATTTTTACGGATCACATCCGCTATGTGCCTGTACTCATGATTGGTAAGCTCTTTGCTAAGTTGCGTGCACTGTCTGGGTTTGGGCCTGAGTTGCAATTTGACTAGCTCTTCGATTGTTTTTGGTCCTTTGTCGATATTATCATCGCATGGATCCACGTTCAAGGCTTCATCATAGTAAAGCTCCTTGATAAAGAACCCTGACCAAAGGTGGTCATTAGGTCGAAATAGCCCAGGGATTTTACCCTTTCTCCTGCGAAGTCGAGTAATGGATCTGGATAAGGCTGTATGGAGCTTGACGAGATCTCTAGCTTCTGGAAAGTCTTCAGATATAGAACATCAACGGAGCTACCTTGATCAATGAGTACTTTTGTCACCTTGAAATTGGCGATTATGAGAGAAACAACCAAAGGGTCGTCTTGGTTGACAAGATTGATTCCCTCAAAATCTGCGTTGGTGAACGTAATGGGAGGTAGACTTCGTAATGGAGGAACGTTGACGCATTTTATGTCTATGTCTCGTATGGCATGCAAGTGTCTTTCGAGATTGGCTAGACGATCCTCCATAGGAGAAGCCACCTGTGATGGTATGGATTACACCATGAATATGTTGAGTGGCCTCCTCTTCTTGTTGACGAGGGGGTTGACGCTCGCGTCTAGGTTGCGGTTGTCGCTGCCTCCCTCGGTCTTCTGCGTCATCTCTTTTTCTGTCGTTGTCCCTATTTCTAGATCGGTCTCCCTGTCGCCCTTCCTGTTTGTTTTCGCGTGGAAAATTATCAGGTCTTTTTACAAACCATGATAAGAGTCCAACTTGGATAAGTTCTTCTATCTTATCTTTCAATGTCAGACAGTCATATGTATTGTGGCCTATGCCGCGATGGTAGCGACAAAATTTGTTAGGATTTTTTCCTAACTTCGTGGGACCCGGAAAAGTCACCTGTACCTCAGTATTGAAGGCTTCATCCATGATGGTGGTCTGATTGATTGTCAGGGGAGTATATCTCTCAAACATGGGTGCTCTTGAGAGAAGTTGAGGCCTGTGCAACTTTTACTTTTTGTCGGCCCTATGAGAATTGAATCGGATAGATATCTCATGCTTCTCTCGCTTCTATCGAACCTGTCGGACTTCGTTTCTGAATTTCGACATCTCTTCCATGTAAATGTGGCCCTTGGCTCTTTCGCATATTTCGTCCATGCTAAAAGGAGATTTCTTGCATAGGCTATCTACGAATTTGTCGGGTCGAAGGGCCAGCATCATGGAATGCAATGCTACCTTAGGGTTGAGGTTTCTAATTTGGACAATCAGTTGTCCAAATCGTTCATGAACTTGCTGAGAGGTTCATCGTCTACTTGGCGCAGTGTCGCTAGTGCAGCGGATGTCAGCCTATGAGTTCAGTTGGTTGCGTAATGCGCACTGAATTTCTCAACAAGGATGTCAAAACTGTTGATGGACCTTTTAGGGAGACTACCATACCATGTTAGGGCTGCCTCCTTTAGAGAGGTAGGGAACACCCGACATAATATGGAATCATTATTTGTATAGAGATTTGCTTGTGATATGAAGGCATTCAGATGTTTGTCGGGGTCAATGCTGCCATCATACCTCTCTAAATGTAGAGGTTTCCAACCGAACAGAACATCAACTTCTCTGATGCGGTCAACAAGAAGGTTACACCGTGCGTTATGCCTCTCTGCTTGGTAGCCTTGCGTTAGACTATGAATACTTGGAGGGTCGACAGTTTGTCGAGGTTGCAGAGGTTGTTGAGGATGCGATTTGCCTTGCGTCTGTTCGTCTTTGGTGGTGGGAGTGCGTTCGTCCTCCCGAGGATGTCTAGCTCGGGCTTCCTGGTGATCTTGATCAGCTTTCAACTATTGGATCTCTTCTAGGTATTTGCATTCCATGTTCACTATGCGGTTCTGGAGTTGCAGCATGGTGTCGGCATTCGTCATGGTAGTTTGTCGGGGGTTAGACGCATCAACAGGGGTGTCGCGCCTAACGCTGGAGCATGTACTGACCACGGACGTGTGCCGATGATTTTCTGGGATGCAAGGCTGCAGGGTAAGTTTTACCTGGGCCCCATGGTGGGCGCCAAATGTGTTACCTGGGCCCCACGGTGGGCGCCAAATGGGCCTTGGGCCGGTGCTTATAGATAATCTGTTGATAAGATAATAACAGATAATAGCAGGCAATTATCTAATTCAAATAGGAGATAATGTGTACCTTATTGATATATTGTTACTTGTAGATAAGTAACAATTAGTAGATAACTTGTTGGGATATTATATGATAAGGTGGTTGCACCTATTTGACTATCCTGACATATTTGATATGCTGTTAATGAGGAGATAATATTTCTGGTGTCTGTGCTCTGTTAGAAGGTTAACATCCGCGTTCCTTTAGCAATGCTGATAGGAAACCCGGACATGTGTGTTCGGGTTGACACTTAGAGGCTGAATAAGCACCTATTAATGTAACAGTGCTGACGTGGAGGGGGTCCACGTGTACGGTGACATTTATTAGATGGCCACATGTCATTTTACTATTTTGGATTGTACAGTGTCTTTTGCAATGTACCTACTTGCTTTTGACTTAGTTTTATTTGTTTACTGTAAAGCAACTAATTCCTCATTGAATTTTGCTTTAATTATTATTTTGGTTCCTGTATTTATCTATATTTTATTGTTTTGATTTTATATGTAAAAATTAAATATTTAACTTGTAATTTTAATGTACATCGATCAGTCTTTTTTTTTTTGTCATTTGTTTTTTAAATTCCTTAACTTTGATCATTGTAATATTGTTGTAATTTTTTTTCTAGCAATATAAAACTGCAAAAGTACAATTTTCTGACAATAGTTAAACTCTAAGAAATTTCTTCCACAATAAGAAAAAAAGAAACCACAACAATTTATTCTTACCTCAAAAAATATTTCTTCCACTCAGTAACTTTCAAAGATCTCATTCACTTTCCTGCCCTTATATTTTATAAGAAAAAAAGTTCACAGAAAGTCTTTAATAAGTCATGAAATAATGACCAATCTATTCTATGTAACTGTACTGTATAAATTGATAAAATTACACATGGATATTACTGTGAGGTCATTGTACACGTGTTCATCCTCTGTGTAAACCCTGCTACAATAACTGTGTACATTTTCACCCTAAGTGTCAACCCTGACATAACAAAAACAACTTGTCCACCCTCCGTGTCAGCCTTGCTACAGGAGCGCAGACATCCACCCTCTTAGCTTCCAGAAACTCCTAGACCGTAACAGCCTATCCGTTACACATATTCGAAATGGTGCAACCACCTTATCTCCTAATATCTCTCTAATTATCTACAAGCTTTACTTATCTATATGTAATAACATATCTACAAGGAACACATTATCTCTTATTGAAATTATATAATTGCCTATTATCTGTTATTATCTTATCAACAGATCAATAATAAACAATGGTCCAAAGCCCATACTCCACGCTATAAATACATGTTTTCTCTAAACCATATTACTAACTCCATTCCACGACTGAGTCCATACTCACTCAATATTAACACTCATACTCATACACCGTTCATGCACGGTGAACACATCTCCGAGGCACCCGCGGAAACATCATATACACTTTCACACATTTAGTTATTCTTCAATAATTGATGTACTTACTTGAGTGTCGGAGTGTCTTTCCTTTGTTTTACAGGTCTTACCCTAAACAAGGTTGACTCACCATCCGACGTGCAGAATTTGGAACCCACCTGGACCTCGTCTAGTTCATACGTGGAATTTCCAGATTTTGGTAAGAACATTTGGCGCCCACTGTGGGGCCGCAGTAAAACTTACCTTGCAGCCTCGCACTCAAACAAATAATCAGAACGCATTCATGGTCATCACACGTTCCAACATCAGACGCGACACTCCTGTGGAGGCATCCAACCCTCCGCAGACAACCATGACGAACGTTGACACCCTTCAACAACTCCAAAATCATATGACGGAGATGGAACGAAGGTACTAAGAAGAAATCTAGAGACTGAAAGCTGACCGTGATCAACAGGAGACCATAAGAAGACATCAACCGGGAGATGAACAATCCCGGCCCCTCTCATGAGGAACGAAACAACTCATGGTGAATCGCACCCCCGACAACATGTCGACCCTCCGGGCGATCCCAGTTCAATATGAGTATACCATCCAGAAAGGATGACACCACGAGGACATCCTTTTGTTGACCACAACATGGAAGTCGACCTTCCTCCTGGGTGAAAACCTCTCCATCTAGAAAGGTACGACGACACCACTGACCCAGACCAACATCTGGATGCCTATATGGCTCAGGCCAACCCATACACGAATCATGACGCTATACTATGTCGAGTGTTTCCTACCTCTCTGAAGGGAGTGGCTCTGGCATGGTATGATGGACTCCCCCAAGGTCCATAGACAGTTTCGATACTCTGGTTGAAAAATTCAGCGCGTAGTACGCAACTAGCCGATCTCATAGGCTAACCTCAGCCGCACTAGCTACCCTGTGCCAAGCAGACAACGAACCACTTCAAAGGTTCATGGACTGATTTGGACAAATTACTGTGCAAATCAGGAACCTTAACCCAGAAGTAGCATTGCACTCGATGATGCTAGCATTACGGCCTGGCAAATTCATGGATAGTCTATGCAAGAAACCTCCTTCTAGCATGGATGAAATCTGTGAACGCGCTAAAGGTACATACAGATGGAGGAGATGTCTAAGTTCCGGAATGAAATTAGACAAGCAGGACAGAAGAGAGAAATAGGACATGGCAACCAAGGTCGATTCAAAAAGGCCGAACAAGAAATAGAGGATGGACAAGCACCAACCTCTCTCGAAAGGACACAGGTATGAAAGATACACTCCCTTAATGGTCAATCAGGCTACAATCATGGAGGGAGCCTTCAACATAGATGTACAGGTAATAATGCCAACTCCCCCATCGACCCTCAAGCTGGGAGCAAACCCGAAAAAATACTGTCGGTTTTATCGCGGCAATGACCACAATACCGAAGAGTGTTGGGATTTGAAGGACAAGATAGAAGAACTTATCCAGGCTGGGTACCTGTCACGGTTTGTAAAGAGACCTAACAATCCCCCAATTGGAAACAGACCTGAGGGGAGACAATAAGGTCAGTATAGGAACCATGAAAGGAACCGAGATGCTGATAGAAGGCCTCAAGATAGAGGCAGATAGAAGGGAAGCACCAATCCCCTATCTATTTCACCAGTCGCATGTTACATGTTGCCAAGAAATGATATCAAATGATAAAGAAGATAGCCTTGACACTTGTAACCTCTGCCAGACGTCTACGGCCTTACTTCCAAAGTCACAAGATAATAGTGAAAACTAACTATCCTATCAAACAAGTATTGCGAAAACTCGAGTTGGCGGGTAGGATGGTGGCATGGTCGGTCAAATTGTCCGAGTTTGACCTTCGATATGAACCCCGCGGCCCCTTGAAGACACAGTTCATGGCTGACTTCTTAGCAGAATTTGTAGAGGATGACAAATCCACCATAGACTGGTGGAACCTCTATGTGGATGGAGTGTCCAACGTGCAGGGAATTGAAGCATGAATTATCCTTGAGGGTCCTGGCAACTTCTCGCTAGAACAAGCCCTCAACTTTAGTTTCAAAGCCTCCAACATCCAAGCCAAGTACGAGGCACTGATTGCAGGACTTAAGCTCACGAAAGAAGTTGGAGCTAAGTATTTGAGGTGCTACTCTGACTTGCAACTCGTTCAGGGATAGGTCGCCGACAAGTTCCAGACTAAAGAAACCATACTCCTCCAATATTATCTTCTAGTCAAGACACTCACCGAAAACTTTGAGTGTTTTGAGATGTACCATATACCACGAGAAAGTAACACCAGGGTTGACTTTCTCTCCAAGTTGGTCAGTACTAAGAAGATCGAACACCTCAAAACCATCATTTAGGAAACGCTCTAAAATCTCACCATTGACACCCAAGAGGTAATGGCAAGCGATGTGGAGGAACCTAACTAGATGACCCCTTACAGAAACTTCTTCACTAAGGGGACACTGCTGACAGACGAAGACGAGACCCAACGTTTAAAGAGGAAAGCCAATTATTATATCATCCTTGATGGCAAACTACTCAAAAAGGGGGTGACCGCACCTCTATTCAAGTGTCTGGATAACCAGCAGCCGAACTATGTCCTGAGAGGACTTCACGAAGGGATATGCGGCCTTCATACAGGAGGACGCTCGTTAGCCACCAAGGTAGTACGAGCAAGATACTACTGGCCAACACTTAGGACCGATGCCTTTGAATTCACCCGGAGGTGCAAAAGGTGTCAGGAGTTTGCAGACGTCCCACGGATTCCCCCTTACAACCTTCACACTATCACTTCTCCATGGCCCTTCGCAATGTGGGGGATGGACATCTTGGGACCACTTCCTAAAGCTCCATGAATGGTCCAGTTCCTACTAGTGGCTATTAACTACTTCACAAAGTGGATCGAGGCAAAGCCATTACGAGAGATAACTGCCAGCAAAGTTGAAACCTTCACCTAGAAACATCTCATATGCAGGTATGGTCTACCATATGCTATCGATACGGACAACAATATGCAATTCAAGGGACAAATCTACAAAGTCTTTCTCACACGATTAGGTATCAAACACCTGGTCACTTCTGTCGAGCATCCTCAAACAAATGGTTAAGTAAAAGTGTCTAACCAAGTCATCTTTCGAGCCTTACAGACCAGACTAGACAAGTCCACAGGCCTCTGGAGGGAGGAACTCCCCAGCATATTGTGGGCTTGTCATTGCTCACCACAGTCAACCACTCATGAGACTCCTTTTTGACTCACTTATGGCACTGATGCTATGATTCCTATCGAGCTTGGGGAAACGTCAGCAAGAAGAATGTTGTTTCAAGAACATCATAATGAAGAGAACATGCGGGCTGAACTAGAAATCGCGGAGGAAACTATGGATATGGTCAAAATCAGGGAAGAAGCTATGAAATGTAAGATGACACGAAAATACAACACCAAGGTTCAACCACGAACCTTTCAGCTAGGCGACCTAGTCTGGCGTGTGTTCGGGGTGAAGCCAGAAAAAATTCTTGCGTAAGCAACCTTGGACCTAACTGGGAAGGCCCGTTCAGGATTGTCATCAACCTGGACAATGACGCCTACAAACTACAGGAACTAAGTGGTAAAGACATTCCAAGAACTTGGAATGCTTCCCACTTGAAGTTCTACTACAGTTGAAGAATTGTAGGCCGGTTGGTGTGAAAACAATGATGAACACACATAATTAACCAAGAGGGGGGTGAATTGGTTAAAACAAAGATTTTTAAAAACTACCAGCAGAGTAAAGAACGTATCGCAAGTTTTTCCTTGTTAAAATAGAAACTTTCTATCAATCAAGTTTCACTCTACACTTCAAGCAATTGTAGAAAATATTTCAGTTGATCTCGAAAGAGATTGACCACAAGATAAGCAAGTTTAAGATAGCTAGAATTAGAATCAAGAGAACACCTAATTTATACTGGTTCACCCCTCAAAGGAGAAGCTACATCCAATGTCTTCTAACCAAACTTGATTAGAGTTACACTAAATCAAAATTTGTTCTTTACAAGCTTTACAAGTGATTAACTTTAACAAACCTAGATAAAGAAACTAAAATCTAAAACCCTATTAAACTTCTAATCACAAAGAACCAGAGAACACTACCCTGTTCTTTCCTCTAGAGAACACTACTCTAGAAAAATTTCTAAAGAAACTATTTGATCTTAGTACTTACAAGAATTAAAAGAAACAAGTCAATTCACAGTAAGAGTTCAAGAGAGATACAACCTGATGATCCTCAGAGGTTGAATGAATGAATTTTACCAAGCAAATCCAGATTGAAAGAATGCTAATGTTGAAAAATAGCTCTCTTGAAAAACTCTTGAAGAATCTTGTTCAAAACACTATGATCAATGAAGCATGAGTTCTTAGGTTTTGAAAACAAGATGTATGAGATTCAGAAATCTTTTTCTCAGACTTTGAAAGCTTTGGGAGAAATGAGTAATTCGTAAAATCAATTTTCATGGATTAATTCAAATGTTCAGACTCAACAACTTTTTATAGAAGACATATTTAACTGCATGTAATCGATTAAAACGTTACGTAATCGATTATTTCAACCAAAGTAATCGATTAATATACAAAATAATTGATTAAAGTGTTCTTAGCACAATCTGGAAAAGATTTATGAACAAAGTAATCGATTAAAACAACCTGTAATCGATTAAGACAGTCAGTCTCAGAATTGAAATAAGCATGTGTAATCGATTACGATTGAGTAGTAATCGATTAAGGCAATCAGTCTCAGAATTGAAATAAGCTTGTGTAATCGATTACGATTGAGTGGTAATCGATTAAGGCAGTCAGACATGTTTTGTGTTTTTGTGTTGTGTAATCGATTATGACTTGCTTGTAATCGATTAAAGTATTCTTCATGGCTTTGTAATAGATTACACAAGCTGATAATCGATTAAAGCAGTGCACAAAGGCAACTTCCAAAACTTAAACCATGAGAATTTCTTTCTAAATGAAAACATGTAACCTTTTATGCTTTTCTTAAATCATGTATGTATGTTTATGATTATGTTTGCAAATGCAAGGATCACAAGATAAGCCTCTTGAATAACTTAACAAATTACAAATGCCTTTAATTGAATGACATGTAAAAAGCTAAAATCCTTTAAGCGAAGGGCTTTATCCTTGATTTGATCTTTTTTCAGCTCCCTCTGTATCCAACATGGTGTACTACTCTTTTTCCTATTCAAGAATTTTGTCCCACTGAGTTTTCGCTTGAGAGGTTTTAATGAGCCCATCTGAGGAATAACGAAGAGAATATGTATTGATTGCAACATTAATAAAACGTATTTCTCTTTTCTTTTTATATGTACTTATGTCAACCTTGCAGGAACATAATTGAATTCAGGAACTATTGCCTGAATATTATTCTAGGTCCAGCCTTGACAAAAACCCAGGACCATATCTTGGCACTGCTTGCCAAGTTTTACCCTTGGTGAGCCTTGCTAAAATCCAGAGCGGACGCGTCCTGGTACTCTCCAAAGGTCAGCAAAACCCTAAGGCCGACCTTTGGTAGCACCTTAGGTGGACCTCCAGCAAAATCCATGGTAGTCCCTTGGTCGACTACATATTCTTTATATCCATTTACTCGGTGAACCTTGACGAAATCGAGGACCAGTTCCTGGTAATCTCCAAAGGTTCCTAAAACCCTAAGGCCGACCTTCGATAGCACCTTAGGTGGACCTTCAGTAAAATCCAAGGCAGCCTATTGGTCGATCACAAGTTCTTAAAATCCATTTACTCGATGAACCTTGACAAAAACTAGGACCAATTCTTGGTACTCTCCAAAGGTTTATAAAACCCTAGGGCTTCCCTAGGTGGACCTCCGGTAAAATCCAAGGACCTCCAGCAAAATCCAAGGCAGTCCCTTGGTCGATTATAGGTTTTTAAAATCCATTTACTTGGTGAAATTTGACAAAACCCAGGACCAGTTCCTGGTACTCTCAAAAGGTTCGTAAAAACCCTAGGGCTTCCCTAGGTGAACCTCCAACAAAATCCAAGGCAGCTCCTTGGTCGGTTACAGGTTCACAAACCCTAGGGCTTCCTTGGGTGGACCTTCAGCAAAAGCCTAAGAGCAATTCTTGCACCTCACCAAGCCCAAGAACATTTCTTTGCATTGTACAAAGCCCAAGAGCATTTATTGTTTCTTGGCACCTTACAAAACCCAAGACAGTTCTTGGTAATTTACGGGCTCATAAACCCAAACTATGGCATACCGTCAAGGTTCATAAACCCAAAGTTTTTGTCAATTTACAATTCCAAAATCTAGGATGGACGCGTCTCTGGTCAATCTCCGACTTGCAAAACCTAAGACCAGCTCTTGGCAATCTACAGGTTCACAAACCCAAGAGCATACCTTGGTGAATCTTGACAAAATCCAGCACGGACAACTCTACTGGTATCAGACTTCACAAATAAAAGGTACAACGGTGTCTACCCTCGACAAGTGTTATTATTCCTACATTTCATCCTTGCAGGATTGCAAGTTCTCAAGAACACAAAACCCAAGGTTCACCCTTGATATACAAAGTCCAGGGTCTAACCTTGGCCTATTAAACCCAAGAAAACTCTCTTGGTACTCTTACGCCTATGGAACCCCGACACGTCGGGCCATAGGTTATCTGTTTTACATGAACAAGTGTCCAAGGTCTACCCTTGACGCTTCAAACCCAAGACCAACTTTTGGTACTCTCATTAACTTGGAACCTCGACAAGCAGTGCTATCGACCTAGATACTTGGAAAAGAAGGAGTTCAATACAATTGTCTGAGGTCCGCCCTTTGAAAACAATATGAATACACCCAAATACCAAGAGAGGGAGTGGATTGGTATAAACTTGACATTTTAAAACTTTTACAAAATCAGAGTTGAAGGATCTTTAACACTTTTAAAATCAATGAAAGTTCAATTCAACCAAACCACTCAATCCAAGGAATCAATGATAAAAATTTGCACTTGTTGATTAAGAAAGAAATCACAGTTGTCAAGAGATCAAGATAATAAGAAGAGATAGAGAGATCAACACAAAAACATATACTGGTTCACTTCTCAAGGGAAGCTACATCCAGCTCTTCTAATCAAACAAGATTAGAGTTCTACTAAATCAAATTTGTTCTTTTACAAGCTATTACAACTGATTATCCTTATCCACCCTAGATAAAGAATCAAAATTCTAACATCCTATTAGAAATCAAATCACAAAGAACCTGAGAACTCTACTCAGTTCTTTACCCCTAGAGAACACTACTCTAGAAAGCTTGAAATATAACTATTTTGATCTTAGCCTTACACAAACTTCAAACAAAACAATTTACCGAAAAAGTTTAAGAGAGACACAACCTGTGATCCTCAGTGAATGAATTGAATGAATGAATGTTTTCCAGGTTGCATGATTTTTGATGAACAAAAAATCAACTCTCTTGAAGTTCGTTTCAAGGATCTTGTCTTAACACATCATCATCAATGAAGTATGTAAACTTTTGATCTCAAACAAGAAATGTATCACTTAGAAAATCTGTTTCTTGGACCTTTACAAACTTAGAAAGTGTTGAGTAATTCATAAAATCAAAATGTATATTGTATCTCAAAGCATAGATCTAAAAGCTTTAAATAGAAAACAGATTTAACTGATTGTAATCGATTAATACGTAAGTGTAATTGATTATTTTGCTTCAAGTAATCGATTAATATAGCAAGTAATCGATTAAAATGTTCTTGAGACAATCTGGAAAACTTTTATGAACAATGTAATCGATTAAACCGTGATGAAATCGATTAACCCAGTCTATCTCAGTTATGTAATAAGCCTTTGTAATCGATTATAGATGAATGGTAATCGATTAAGGCAGTCTTGCTATGTTTTGTATTAAGCCTTGGTAATCGATTGCAGTAAGTGGTAATCGATTAAGGCAGTCATGCAATGTTTTGTGAAATACGCTATGTAATCGATTACGACTTGCTTGTAATCGATTAAAATATTCTTCATGGCTTTTCCAGAAATAATGCAAGCAGGTAATTGATTACTTATTGCCTGTAATCGATTAAGGCAGTGCATACTTTGATTTTTCAAAACCAAAGCCATGAGAATTCCTTTTCAAATGCAAACATGTAATCTTGAATGCTTTTTTCAGTCATGAATGCATGTATATGAATATGCTTATGTAGTGCAAGGATCACAAGTTAAGCTTCTTGAACTACTTAGACAAAATTACAAATGCCTTCAATTTGATTGGCATGTAAAAAAGCTAAAACTCTAAAGCAACATCTTCATCCTTGCCTTGATCTTCTTCCAGCTTCCCCTATATCCAACACCATTGACACTTCAAACCCAAGACCAACTCTTGGTATACGTGTTCACTTGAAATCTCGACAAGCAAGACTACCTACTTAGTCATTTGTGAAAGCAAAAATCTAACATCAATTCAAGAATCACACTTGACATTACAAACCCAAGTTGCATTCTTGGTAATTTATTTGCTTCTAACTCTCGCCATCCAAAATGGGACACTACCAATTACAGGGTCTAAACTTTTATGATGAAAAGATGCAAGTCAAAATAACTTACATATTCATTAACATAAATATTCGTAAATAGATGACAATATGTAAAGGAAAATAGATAGAAGAATTGAAGAAAGAAGAACATTTCATTAAATTGGAAGTTGTCAAAATATTCATTTACATGGCCTTCATGACCAAACAAACAAAAATAGAAACAAAGTAGCCTACACATCGGCCGTATCACTAGCAGTTTCTCCAATAGAACCAAGTTCCTCCTCGTCGACCAAGATGCCATCCTTCACATCCTTGAAAGGGTCAAACAAACCCAAGTCAAGGTCCTTTGTGAAGATGCCAGCTTGGCGAAAAGCTTTGAAAAATCCTTTTTCATGTTTCTCCACTGCTCCTTTCTTATAGATAGTCAGCTCTTCATCATGCTCTTTGCTGACCGCCAACTCTATAGCAAGTCCAACCTCGGACTCCTTCAGCTTGGCCTCTAACTCAGCCACCTTCTTGGCCAACTCTTCCTTCTCGACAGTCGCCTTAGCAACCTTAGCAACTAAAGCCCTGCCTTGGGCAACCAACTCATCACCATCAAGTCTGGTGCGCAGTAGCTTGGACAAAGCACCACCAGTCTTGACATAAAGCTGGTGGTTAGACTTGACTAACCCAGCAAGGGCCGCCACAATATTGTTCAGCTTGGCACGCTCCACCCGACAGACAGTGCGGACAGCTGACTTCAGTTAGCCAACACCCTTTCCAAGGAAGCGGTCTTGTTCACAGTTTCTCGGTGCAGCTGTCCATGCTCCTCCATGATTGCAATGCTCTTATTCGTAAAGAGCTTCGCAACATCGATGGAACATTGAACACCGACTGACCGTATCAAATTGTTATCAAACGGGGTTAGAACCCTTCGCTCAAGCCTGTGCCCTACACTCCATAATGCTTCGACATCCCTTGGAGTAGTTACAAACTCAAGGGGAGTGATGGGGAGAGCAGCAGGCGCCGACATCATAGAAGGAGGAGGAGGAGAGAGAGAGTAGGAATGGTGGTGGTAAGTGAAGCAGGAGCGACAGTAGTAGAAGAAACAGGGGTGGTAACAGGTGGAGTAGGGGCAGGAACGACTGGAACTGGGGCAAGAGCAGCAGGTGGTGGTGGAACAGGAGAAGCAGTAGCAGGGGCCACCATTGGGGCTGGTGCCCAAACAGGGGGAGGAGAGATTGGTGTACTAGGATAAAGCTCGACCGCTTCCCTCAAAGCACGCAGGCTACGAGGAGCATGGAGGGCCCGAGACTTTTTCCTACAAGACATCCCAGCACCTTCGTCCCTTTTCCTCTTAGCCAATGCAGGAGGGGCGGTTTTCCTCTTAGCCAATGCAGGAGGGGCGGTGTTGGGGAAAGCAGCAGTGACTTCAGAAGGGTCAATCCTGACAGTTGGTCGACCCTCTTCTTTAGCTGGAGGGGGAATAGGAGATGGTGGCATGACATCACCACCCACCTTCTTCACTAGTGGCCTCCACAAGAAGTTACCCATGATACCTGTAGAAAACACAACCAAAAAATGTTGATTTGAAGGAATGCTGAACTAAGGGGGAGCTTTTTAAAGATTAAAGAACTTGGAATAGTTTTGGCTTTCAACATGTTTGAAGGTTTGAAGGATTGAAGATCAAATTTATGATTCAATGTAAAAGGAAAAGAAGTCTTCTGTTGATCCAAGTTTCTATATGTTTTTCATTAATAATCATTCATGCATTACATCATAAAAGCTTGAGTAATTGATTTGAAACTGAAAATTAAACAAAGCTTTTTGGAAAAATAAGTTCTAAGTGTTTTAATCGATTACCATACATTTATAATCGATTACATTGTTCTTCAGAATGCTGGAAATAAGTCAAGAACAAATTAATCGATTATCACATCATTTTAATCGATTATTTCAGCAGTGCATTCATGTAGATTTTAATGAGTGACCGGTTTAATCGATTACCATTTGCTTGTAATAGATTACCAAGCTATTTTGAAAATAAGATCACTCTGCCTTAATCGATTACCAATTGGTTGTAATCGATTACATAGTTCAATCATGGTTTTTGCATTTCTGTCTTAATCGATTACCATATTCTGTAATTGATTACACTTCACAAACCTGATTTTTACAACATCTAGTTTAATCGATTACACAGCGGGATAATCGATTAAACATCTTCATGCTGTAACCCAGAACCTATCTAGAACACTTTAATCGATTACAGGAGCGTATGTAATCGATTACATTTGCTAAATAATCGATTACAGGAGCTGGTTTAATCGATTATTTCTGTTACAGCTGTTTTATATAAATAGAACCCTGCCTCTTTTGAAATA
>PYAF01003302.1:561578-593995 GCA_007407185.1 Glycine tomentella
TGAATTTCTGTGTATTTGTTCCATTGTATTTTGGTTTTCTTGCAAGTGTAGAGATAGTGTTTCTCTAAGGTCAGCTGAGTAGTGTTCTCAGTGTGGGTATTAGCTTCTAAGGATCTAATAGGATTTTAGATCTCTGAACTTCATCTAGGGTTGATGAAGAGGAGCTTGTAAATTGCTTGTAAGGATTGTTGTTGATATAGTGGAACTCTACTCTAGTGTTGAGTAGAAGAAACTGGATGTAGCCTCATAGGTTTTGAGGTGAACCAGTATAAATCTTGTGCTCTTTCATTTACTACATGTTTGATTAATTCTTAGTTTGAGTTCTGAAAGTTAATTTGGTTGTTAAGGCATTACAAATCTTGGAGGGTGTTTGAATAAAGTTTTCTTCATTGGTTTTTGATAAAGATCCAAAGGGAAATTAAACTCTGATATTTTACTTGGAAAGAAAGTTTGAATTTACCAAGGCTAACCAATTCACCCCCCTCTTGGTTAAGTGTGAAGTGTTCCTTCATTTTAACAAAAAACACAAGTGTCAGCTTAGGGTACTAAAACAAGCAAACAAAGAAGACATAAGGAAGATGGAATACCATCCAGTGCGGCAGAAGGGTCACTTATTGAGGGCAGTGATAAGATGACACGCGCATCCAGGGAGGCTGGCAATAACTCTAGAATTTCCTTGTCTGACCTTTACACTACGGTCAATGAGTCCTCACCAGAAGACCTGAACCTAGTGGGGTCAGATTGCCAGTAGAAGGGAAAGCGAGGTTCCCCATCCCTATTGTGCATCAGCGACAGTCCATCTATCATGACACCACTTTCGTGGATCTTAAAGAAACGATCCTTGAAGCGACGGAAGACATTGGTGACTACCTCGAATAGTTTCTTTGCAACACTGTGCAAGGAGACCCAACAAACCTTCCCGGATAGCTTGGTTTGGAAGAAAAACAGAAAAAGATGAATGCTCAGATGAATGTTCAGAAAAGAACACAAAATTTCGAACGCTCGCACCACTACCCAACTATTGGGGTGAAGTTGGGAGGGTGCCACATTCAGAAAATCCAGCAGGGCATACTAGAATGGTGAGAAGGGAAGGAAAAGCCCTAGAACTTTGAAGAGACATCGATACACACAATATTGAATAATTAAATTATATTAATTATTTAAGTATAGTATTTTTTATAATTTTTTAATATATAATAGGTCAAATTAATTCGACCAATGATCCGTTAACTTGATGTCTTTGCCAATTCAATCATCTGTCTTATTCTTAAAACATTGGACTATGACACTATCTCCTATCTGATTTCATGATTTTATTTTATTTTTTAACAAGTTACATTAATCTTAATCATTCATGTAAGTTATATAATCTAGATTTATAAGTCTCATAAAGCTATGGTCAGAAATTAAAAAAATGGTATCAAATAAATTTTCTAATTTTCTTTAAGAAATCTATATTAATGTTACACTTTAATAAATCTATACAAAAATATATGCAAGAAATTAATTAAAAACATGTTTTTCCAACCAATTCACAAAATAAAAAGGTTTTATTAGAATATAAAAATGATTCAAATATTGCATGTTTCATTTTTTTTTATAATTATCTCTTATATATTAAATTAAATTGCATTTTTATAGAATTGAATAGGAGAGTATGAAGGGATGCTTAAGTTTAGAAACTTTGCCCACTCTCCCATCGCGAACCTATCATGGTGCCTTTAATTACCATCTCTCAATCAACTGAAACCGGATACATGGAAGGCTGCAATTGTAAATTAAACTACCTAGGATGCAGTTATCAATCTATTGATGATTTATATTTTGGGGGCACTTTTATGTTTTTTTTGTTTTTTTTAACAAAAAAACATACATTTTCTTTTGGTAAATGAGAGGAAACATTTTAAAATGTTAGGAGCATCACAGCAGTTAAAAATTTAACTATAGAATACCTTGATCCCATCAGTTTGTTTATTTATTTATTTTTTCTTAATCCTCCTGAATGAATCCTAGCTAATCCAGAATTCGATCAAAAAATAAATAAAGTTTGGTAAAAAATTATATTCGTGAAGAATCGAACTCAAATAATTTTTGAACAATTCAATCTTATATTCAACATATTAATCACTCGTACGAAATTTGATTATTATTAAATTGATTTAATTATTCATTTGATTAGTAGTACGTAACAAATTAAAAAATTAAAAAATTTGCTTAGATGTCTTCTCTTTCCAACAGTACTTCATCACACTGCTTAGATTTCTAAGAAGACCGTATGATTTTTGTTATCCAAGTCCTTCTATCATTTGATTCACATATGCTCTGAATGATGTGAATTCACTGTTTCATTTGCCAAACCTCAACATTCGTTAAAGTCAATGGTTTTGCGAATACCTTTCTTTTTCCTATTTGCATTCACTTTGAGTCTAGCTTTTCTACTCTCAAGATGTCTCTCAAAAAGTCAAACAAAAAATGTTCCAAAAGGGGCTCTGGGGTACCCTATAATCGGAGAGACACTTAGGTTTCTCAAAGCACAGAGACAAGATAAGGGTTCTGATTGGTTGGAAGAACGGATATCTAAGTATGGTCTTGTCTTTAAAACCTCCTTAATGGGGCTGCCTACAGTGTTTGTATTTGGACAAGCAAGAAACAAGTTTGTCCTTGGTTCACCAGATGATGTGCTTTCTGCTAAGAAACCCCCACCCTTCGAAAGATACTTAGAAGACAAAGCTTGGTTGTGTAAAACATGTATGTGTCTCATGTATAAAAGTAGTGTTATTTTGATTTAATGAGAAAAAGGTAAAAAGGTAATATTGGTATGAGAGTTATCATCTTTAGTGGTAGATCTCAAATTGGGATCTTAGACTATTTTTTGGTAGACTCCATAGTGTCACATAGGATTAAAGATCTCTCAAGATCTCTTCCATTTTTTTCTTTAATGGTAGATCTCATTTTGAGATCTTAGGGAGAGAGAAAAATGAAGAAAATTTATTCTTTTTTGAACAATGTACAGATCTTATGAGATATTCTACAAGAACTCATCCTCCATGTTGAAGATCTCTTCAACTTCTTTATTGGGAGATCTAATGAAGATCAGATCTTGAGCTCAAGATCCTTGTTCAAGATCTTACACTAAAGATATAAAATAGATAATTATTGATAGGTGCAGTTATCAGAAAGTTTAAAATGACATTTTTTTTAAAAAGATACATATAGAAACGTAAAAAGCCATCATTGTCTGCGCATGAGAGTTGTATCCTATCCCTATCAAAAGAAGATACAAGAATTGAAAGGGTCAAGACTCTGAGAAAACATTCTATCATTAAAGATCTTCCACAATTATGGAGAAAGATATGTTTATGTGAAATTCATGAATTCTCAAGATCCTTTTCATGTTTTTGATATGATTGTTATTGAACATGAAATTATAGATAATGTTTACATGTGGTATCAGAGCCTATGTTTGGGAATTCATGATTTTTCATGTATGGTTATGAATGAATATTTGATTCTTGAGAAATTAAGTTTTCAAAAGTCATGATTAAGAGAAAGATACTTTCCATTAACAATGTATGGATTCTTTTGAAGAAAGAATAAAGACGTATAGTTTTTCTTTTGGGTCAGTTACTCAGTTTGAAAGAAACGTAAACAGTGGTGAATTTATATATATATATATATATATATATATATATATATATTGAATATTCAATTCAATGCTTTGGTTTTCGTGATGGCATTTTCATTAAATCTGATGCAAGTCTACTGATATATTTATGTTATGCAATTATTGTGGATACATCTATTGAATTCAATTATTGCAAGACCCATTATTTATGGTTTCATGAATTCGCATTATGTGGCATAAATCTATATAAAAGTTGTAGACTTTTGTTGTTAGTTTTATAGTTTGGAATTAAGTATGGTGGATTTTTAGTCACCAAAGTGGTCAAATTCTTGATGAATTGATTAGTTCCAAACATTATGATTGTGTTTTAATTACCATGACCGTGATACTATGAATCGTATAAAATTATTGTTTATGTTGTGGTATGTTGAAGTTCATTATTATAGGATAGTTAGGGATCAACCCAAAGGTTGATTACTTGTTTTATAGTAAATGAACATGAATGTTGATATTGTTGATACACTTCTGGTTTTATTTGGACATCCAAAGATGACAAATATTTCTAGTTGGGGTATGCAACCTTGTCGAATTATGTGAAATCTTTGTAGCATTACTATGGTTCAATGTTGTATATTAATGGATCCCCTAAGGTGAACATTAATATGCATTGAAGTTAGTATGTTTGAATATGTGAAGTATGTTAGTATGAGATATTGATTCAAAGCATTAAGTTTTCAAATTTTATACCTTGCAGTACTTGTTGCTACATATTCGCTTTTCTTAACTATTACAATTTTCAATGGACTAAACTTCTCTGAATGGAAAGAGCAAATTCAATTTTACCTTGAGGTAATGGATTTGGCTCTTAGAGAAGAGAAACCTAGTGCTATTACTGATGGAAGCACTGAGGATGAAAGAGTCCATTTTAAGAATTGAGAAAGATCCAATAGGTTGAGTCTGATGTACATGCGATTGAGCATTGCAAGCAACATTAAGTCAACTCTTCCACAAACTGAAAGTGCTAAAGAAATGATAAAACTTGTGGAAGAGTGCTCCAAAACAGCTGACAAGTCTCTTGGTGGGACATTAATGAGTACACTGATCACCATGACATTTGATGGTTCACATACTATGCATTAGTATGTTGTTGAAATGACAAATATTGCAGCAAGACTGAAATCATTGGGAATGAATGTGGATGAAAATTTCCTGGTGCAGTTCATATTGAACTCATTACCGTTTGAGTATGATCATTTCCAAATGAACTATAATACCATGACAGACAAATGGAATGTGCATGAATTGCACAGTATGTTAGTTCAAGAGGAAACCAAAATTAAGAACCAGGGAATTCATTCCATCAATTATGACAAACATCAAGGAGCTGAAGAGAAAAATGGTAAGAAACATGAGAAGAAGGGAAGAGGACCATTAAAGATCAATCAAGCCTCCTCTTATCAAATCCACAAGAAGGGACACAATGGAAGCAAATGTCATTTCTATGGTAAGGTTGGGCACTTCCAAAAGGATTGCTCGAAACATAAGGCTTGCTTTGAAAAGAAAGGTAAGCTTTGTGCTCATGTATGTTATGAATCAAACCTTGCTGAAGTTCGGTATAATACTTTGAATTGATTTTGGATGTACAACTCACGTTTCTAATATTTTGTAGGGATTCCTTACGACCCAAACCACAAAGCCAAATGAAAAGTTTGTCCTTATGGGTAATAGAGTGAAAGTTCTAGTGGAAGCTGTTGGGACTTACCATTTGATCCTTGACCGTAGACATCATATGGACTTATGTGAAACTCTTTATGTACATAGTATATCTAGGAATTTAGTTTCTATTTCCAAACTTGATAAAGTTGGATACTCTTTTAAATTTTGATAGTGGTAGTTTCAGTTTGTACAAGCACAATCATTTGATTGGCAATGGTACTTTATGTGATGGATTATATAAATTATGTATTGATAATCTTTATGCTGAAACACTTATGACTCTGCATCATAATGTTGGTACTGAACGTATTTTAATTAATAAATGTTTTGCTTACTTGTGACATAAATGTTTGGGACACATTTCCATAGAAAGAATTGAAAGATTGGTAAAGAATGAAATCCTTCAGGATTTAGATTTTACTGATTTAAATGTTTGTGTGAATTGTATCAAAGGAAAACAAACAAAACACACAAAGAAAGGAGCCACAAGAAGCACTCAGCTTTTTGAAATTATACATACTGATGTTTGGGATCCTTTTGATGTTAACGCTTTTAATAAAGAGAAATATTTTATTACTTTCATTGATGATTATTCACGTTATGTCTATTTGCTGCATGATAAGTCTCAAGCTGCAAATGCTTTGGAGATTTATATTAATGAAGTTGAAAGGCAATTAGATAGAAAAGTGAAAATTGTCAGGTCTGATAGGGGTGGTGCATATTATGGAATGTATGATGAAAGTGAACAACATTTGGACCCATTTGCTAAATTCCTAGAAAAGCGTGGTATTTGTGCTCAATACACAATGCCAGGTACACAACAACAGAATTGTGTATCAGAAAGGCATAATAGAACCTTGTTGGACATGGTTAGAAGTAAGTTAAGTAATTCTTTTTTACCCATTTCATTGTGGACTTATAAGACTATCATGTATGTATTAAATAAGGTCCCTAGTAAGTCAGTCCCAAATACCCCTTTTGAACTTTGCTAAGACACCTACATGTTTGGGGTTGTTAGACATAAATTAGATATTACAATCCGCAAGAAAAGAAACTGGATGCAAGGACCATAAAAGGTTATTTCATTGGTTATCCAGAAAAGTCGAAAGGGTATAGATTTTATGGTCCTTATCATACTACTTGATCATTGAATCTGGAAATGTTAGGTTTATTGAAGATGGTGAAGTTAGTGGGAGTGAAACACCACGTAAAGTGGCAATTCAAGAAGTGAGAGTACAAGTTCCTTTGACTTGTAACTATAGCAAAATTGTTGTTCCTCATGTTATTAAACCAATTAACAATAATGAAGAACAACAAATGAATGATCCCATTGCTCATGATGAAACTATTGTCAATGAATCGAATGAACCCATTGTAGAAGAACCACAACAAATAGCATTAAGAAGATCTCAAAGGAAAAAAGATCTACTATTTCTAATGATTATGTGGTATATCTACAAGAGTCTGAATTTGACTTGGGTATAAAAGATGATCCAATGACATTTTCACAAGCCGTGAATAGTGAAGATGGTAACTTAGAACGGTACAAGACTAGACTAGTTGCAAAGGGATTCACTCAAAATCAAAAATGACATTGACTATAAAGAAACTTTTTCACCAGTTTCAAGAAAGGATTCTCTAAGAATCATTATGGCATTGGTGGCTCATTATGATCTAGAGTTACACTAGATGAATGTGAAAACCACCTTTCTAAATGGTTATTTAGAGGAAGATGTGTACATGGACCAAACCAATGGGTTCATAGAAAAGGGAAAAGAGCACATGGTGTGCAAACTTAAGAAATCAATATACAGACTTAAACAAGCTTCAAGACAATGGTACCTTAAGTTCAATGATACCGTTGTTTCCTTTGGATTTAAAGAAAACAATGTTGATCGGTGTATATATTTGAAGGTCAATGGGAGTAAGTTTATATTACTGATTCTGTATGTTGATGATATCTTGCTTGCAACTAATGATCTTAGTCTTTTAAATGAGACTAAGAAGTTTCTCTCTACTAACTTTGAAATGAAAGATATGGGTGAGGCATCCTATGTGATTGTGATAGAAATATTGTGTGATAGATCACAAGGATTGTTAGATTTGTCTCAGAAATTATATATTAATAAAGTTTTAGAAATATTCAGAATGTAAAACTGCTTATCATCTCCAGTACCAATTCAGAAAGGAGACAAGTTTAGTCTCATGCAATGTCCTAAGAATGAATTGGAACGAAAAGAAATGGACGCAATTCCATATGTATCACTTGTTAGGAGCCTAATGTATGCTCAGACTTGTATGAGACAAGATATTAGCTTTGTAGTTGGAATGTTAGGAAGATACCAGAGTAATCCTGTATGGATCATTGAAAAGCTGCAAAGAAAGTTCTGAGATATTTGCAAGGCACTAAAGGTCACATGCTTACTTATAAGAGGTCTAGTAACCTCTATATCATGGAAAAGTGCGAAGCAGTCTGTAATTGTTGCATCCACTATGGAAGCTGAATTTGTGGCATGCTTTGAAGCCATGGTTCAGGCTAAATGGCTTCGAAACTTTATTTCAGGGCTTGAATTGGTTGACAATATTGATAGGCCGCTGAAAATTTATTGTGATAATTCAGCAACAGTCTTCTTTTCTGAAAATGACAAGTTTTCAAAAGGTGTTAAGCATATGGAATTGAAATACTTTGCCATTAAAGAAGAGGTTCAGAAACGTAGAGTGTATATAAAGCATGTTAGCACTAATTTTTTGTTAGTTGATCCCTTGACGAAGGGATTACTGCCCAAGATGTTTACTGATCATGTTTGTAGTATGGACATTATGTCAGCTAATGAATGTTGATCATTATTGAAATTATTGACTATTGACACTCTGAATTCAATGATGTTTAAGTTTATAAAAATTATCCTGTTTTCAAATTTATGTATACATGCATGGATGAATGATTTTTTTTGAAAAACAGGATTTGTCCCTAATGAAGACATAATAGTATTATTGTGGGACATTATGATATAAACTTCCATTAAAGTAACATATTAGGAAGAATAGCTAATAAAGTGGTACATGGAAGGAACTATGCCGATTTGATAGCATAGTACCACCATGACTCATGTTGGTTTTTATTTCTGATCATGATGTATGATGAGGCCAATGTATGGAACCTTTAGCCTTATGTATGCGCATTATGATGAATTTTCATTAAATCATGATGGGGCACTTTATGAAATGAGCCAAGTGAGAGAATGTAAAACATGTATGTGTCTCATGTATAAAAGTATTGTTATTTTGATTTAATGAAAAAAAGGTAAAAAGGTAATATTGGTATGAGAGTTATTAGAAGTTATAAAATTGATAACTGTTGATAGGTGTAGTTATCAGAAAGTTTAAAAGAACATTTGTTTTCTGAAAAGACATATATAACTATCATTGTCTACTCATGAGAGTTGTATCACATCCATATCAAAAGAAGATACAAGAATTGAAAGGATCAAGACTCTGAGAAAGCATTCTACCATTAAAGATTTTCCGCAATTATGGACAAATGTATGTTTATGTGAAATTCATGAATTCTCAAGATCCTTTTCATGTTCTTGATGTGATTGTTATTGAACATGAAATTATAGATTAATGCTTATAGGTTGAACTTACAGGACCCAGGTACATAATCTTCAATTGTAATTAACTCTAATGCAGCTTAGGCTATGTTTGGCTTTCCATTTGGAGAGTAAATTTATGTTGGTGACATGTTTGGTTACCCAAAAGTATGTTTGCATATGAAAATTTTGCCTGAAAACTCAGTTTTGTAGAAAAAAGACTTCGGTTGGTTTTGCAAACTTTTTGTTTGACAAAAACTTGAGTTTGTAAACTTTAATCCTAAGATGTACTATGTTGTTAGATTAAATGGTTTGATGAAATGTCAAAATAATCCTTATATGATGATGACCTTGATTCAAATAATGGCACCTTAGCTAGTTGGATAATGGACAAGAGATTTTGGAATAGTGGTAGTATTTGGATATATAACTCATGATTGTATTACAATTACTGTTGTAAAGGGAAAATTACTGGTGGTCCTTGTTTCGATTTTGATAGAAATGATTTTGAAAGAGTTGAGGTTAAAAAGATTAATTTGTTTTCGGGAATGATATTTTAAAAGTGAGTTTAAAAGAATTGATTTTGTTTTGAATACTAAAGCAAAATCACTTTAGAAGTGTAAATATATATTTTCAGGACTCATACCCAAAATCAATTTATGTCTAAGGAAAAGTTAGAAAATTTCATCCTCTCAAAATTTATTTCTACTTGGGAAAAAAGAATCAATTCCTGGATAATCAATAAATAGTTTGATCTCCGCCGTGATTCTCACATGTAACCAAACAGGATAATAATCATATGTTTTGAGGCTTTGTTAATTTTCATGCAGATACAGGTTAGTCAAAGGGGAAATGTTGAGATTCTTGAAACCTGAATGCCTTCAGAACTATGTCAATGGATGGACTGGTGAATGCTACATTGCTTAGAGAATTCAGAGAGAATGAAACAATTGGAGCTGTGGTCTTCATGAAGAAACTGTCCTATGAGTTAGCATGCAATGTATTGTTTGACATTAAGGATGAGCACACTAGGCTATAGGGAGGCTATGTTTGTAGATTTTACGTTAGCATTTAAAGCAATTCATTCTCTTCCCATCAATCTCCCTGGTACCACATTTTGGAGAGGCCAGAGAGCCAGAGCAAGAATTGTTGACAGGATGATTCCTATTATGAACAAAAGAAGGGAAGAAATGTCAAAAGGAGTTCTAAGCTCCACAAATGACATGCTTTCTTGCCTGCTTGCACTAAGGGATGAAAATCATCAACCTCTAGATGATGATTTAATTACTGACAACCTAATTTTTTTTTTTGTTGCTAGTCATGACACATCTGCCACTCTTATGAGCTTGATGATATGGAAGTTATCCAGAGATAAAGAGGTTCACAATAAAGTTTTAGAAGGTAATTAACTCTTAGACTTAAGAGTTTAGAGTATGCTATGGTTTGTTATTTCAATGTACAAAATAAAATAGAATTAGTCCTTTGGTTATTTTGCTAAATTCTTTTTATTGCAGAACAAATGGAAATTATAAAGCAACGGGAAGGAACAGAAGAGAAACTTACATGGGCAGAGATACAAAAGATGAAATACACATGGAGAGTTGCTCAGGAATTGATGAGGATGATCCCTCCTTTGTTTGGAAGCTTTAGGAAAGCACTTAAAGAAACTAACTAACGAAGGCTAGGACATACCAAAAGGGTGGCAGGTGATATTAATTAACATCCTCAAAACTTCATAAAGTATATTTTTTCTTCTTCACACTACCATCTTTTGGAGATAATGTTATTCTATACATTGTCTCATTGTATGGCACTAAATGTGAGTATTCCTTCCACAAGAATTAGAACCGTGATTTGTCACGCTTTATGAGACTAACCCTTTCGCTAGACCTATTTATTATTCATCTTCATAAATTAATTAGTGACATCTTTTTTGGATAAACTTTAATGTTAGATTTATTCATTGTTCAGGTGTATTGGGCAGCATATGGAACGCAATGAATGATGATGTATTTGAAAATCAACACAAGTTTGATCCATCACGTTTTGAAATCCAACCAAGCCAATTCCACCATATCCATACCTTCCATTTGGTGCAGGGCTTCATTATTGCGTAGGAAACGAGTTTAACAGGATTGAGACCTTGACTATTATTCACAACTTTGTAAAAATATGTATGAATGGTCTCAAGTAAACCCAGAGGAAGCAATCACTCGTCAACCAATGCCATATCCATCCATGGGTCTCCCAATTAAGATCAAACCCAGATGTACTATTCCTTAAACTTCTTATCCTACCCTTCATTGTTTATGTTTTTATGTTTTTAATTTTATTTTATCGTTGTTGTTTATTATTCTCTCATGTAAATTAATGATATATAACATTAGATTAATTTGTATGTGATTTTTTTACTGCATGATTGAATTAGTTTATTAATGAATTACTCATAAAAAAAAGTTTATTAACGAAATAATTATATCACCTTCCTAAGACGATTATTAAGAAAGTAATAATTTTATTTTGATAATATTACGCCTAGCCATGCTTTGTATACATATAGCTAGGTGAGTTGCACAGAAGATTTTATGTGAGGAACGTGTCTTTTTATGTTGAATTGTCTGGTATAAACCAACATAACAGTTACCAGAGAAACCCAATTAACTATGGATACCACGTGAATTTTTATGTGATGCCTACACAATTAATTAAAGACTGAAAATCAAACTTTGGAAATACCTCTCTTGTTTATTTGAAACAGAAAGAGACTCAAATGTGACACATCTGGGTGAAGAAACTAGCTAGCAACATTAATTGTCGTTTAACATGTAATACTACTGGTGGAAGACACTATAGCCGGCAAGCTTTCAATGTTTCAACGTTACTCGAGCATTTTTACCTAAATAATACAAAAAAAATTAATTATTTATCCAAATAATACATCCAAAAAATTATTTACATAGATGATAAACTTTATAATTCAAGGTGAGAAATCAGTTTCTTCCGAACCAATTTTTCACTTTTTTTTTCTTAATTAAGAGATGATTCCTGAATTATTTCTTATTTATATTTTTTATATGTTTGGAAATCGATTTTCTAATAACTGATTTCTGAACGCTCATTTTTTTTCAAAGCCAAGTTTTCTTAACTGCTTTTTGTATTTTTGTATATGTTTGTTTTTAAATTGTTTTTGTATTTTAAATTTTTTTTGTTATTAATTGTCTATATTTATGTTTTGTTTAAACTGAAAATAATATTATTTTGCATATGTTGTTGTTTTTTTCATATTTTATGTTTTATCATCTATTGAAGAGTTGATATCCTTGGTATTTTCATTTTATTTGATTATTAAAACACATAATTGAAATAAAAAATATATTTAACTAACAAATTGAATTGAACTAAAATATTTAAATTACAAAATATATATAAAATTACAAAAAATAGAACAAAATATCTAAATTTGAAACAATACAACAAATTTTTTAAAATACAAAGAATATGACATAAATTTAACATTGGCTTGGGTGGGGGAAATTTTTCTTTGAATGACCTGGGATGCGACACATGGAACATCGCTTTGGTTGACCCAATTCTTAGATATACATTTCAGTCTGTATACGAGAGGAGACATGACAATCCTTATAATTGATTTTCTTCTCTGGGTCAGGACAGATTATCCAAACAATCATCTGTATATGTTGGAGGTACTTTCCAACGTATACACAAGATGTATGTAGTTCCTGTACTCATGGTGGGCACGCTTACAAGTAGAAATAACACGAGAACAAGGCATGTGCAATGTTTGGAATTTGCCATGGTCACACCACCTTTCATCCAACCTGATCGCGAAATTTCTAGCGGATCGAACATCTCTCGAGTTAATTGTCTCCTGGACTAAGAATCGTGTGTGACATTAGTCAAACTCAAGAACAATGTGAGAGTTTGTCTTTCTTTGTGCGTATTTCATAGCCTTCTTTAGTACTTGTGTATAAACATGGCCAAATGTAATCATTGTTGCGACTTATCTCCCTCTTTGGTTGAATAATGCATTACACCTTGCATAGGTTGATTTTACCATCGCACATACTGGCAGATTTCATGTTTTCTTGAGTACCAAATTAATTGTCTCAGCAAGATTGGTCATCATGTGTCTCCATCGTGGGCCATCATCCCATGCAAGAGTCCACTTTTCTCGCAGAATCTCCTTGAGCCCATTAATTGCTAGTTCAGCTTGTGTCTCTTCCCTCAAAGAGTTATAATATTGATTGAATTGAGGCTTCATCCTTGCATATGCTTAGTAGCTATAAACAAACAATTTCAATTATTATTCATAATACAAAATTAAGTGATATTTACTATGAAGAGAAAGACGTTTGACACTCACCCATATTGATAATTAGTTTTTTGATGCCATTGTTCTTGAATCTCCTCATGTAATTATGTGCAATATGTCAAATGCATAACACATGCACATAATTCTGTGTCATCCACCCATTACCATGTCTTGAGTAGACACTTTTTATTTACCTATGTCTGTCTGAAATAAAACAAAAACTATATTGTGGGGTGACATGCCTTTTTAAATTTTGTAGGAAGAAGAGTCATGTTTCTGTTGTTTTACTCATGACAATGGCAAAAATTATTGGAAGGATTTTATTGTTGGCATCTTGTGCAATTGCGACAAGGAGGGTCCCCTTGTACTTACCGTACAACCATGTTCCATCGACCTGAACCATAGACTTGCAATATTTAAAACCATCGATACACGGTCTGAAACTCCGAAAAAAGATGATGAAATTTAACAAAACCCTATATTACGATGGTGACATGATTCCATTATATGAAGGGATAATGTTTGAATGACCTAATTATCCTAAAGTCATCACAATAATTGAGAACATGTCACTTGATGCCTTAAGAAAAACAATTTTTTATGCCAATGGAGGTTCCGAATTTTACTTGATGTTTTTTACCGTCAACCAATTTACGTAGGTGATTGTTAGGAATTTTCCATGTGATCAAGTGAAACAGCAAGTTCGAAATAGTAATAGGACTTTCATCTAAGTCGTCTCCTAAAAGACTAGTGTCTATCCAGACAATTCTAATTACACAGCTAAGGTTTTGTAAAAGTATATTTTCTCAAATGGTTGTTTGGAACAATTTCAAGACCAATGAACAGTAAAATAAAAACAATTGTAATAATAATAGTAAATTGAAATGAAATAATAGAATCGATTGCAGTGATGTTGTGGGAATTGAGTGGTTTAAACAACCAGGGCTGAACTTGTTATCCCCAATTTCAATGTAATAACCACAATTAATCTAATCATTCATGCAATTTATCCCTAATTCACAAATATATTTTAACCGTAATGTCTTAGTTGAAAGAGCCTAAATTATTTACATTAATTCTCAATGTCTTGGAAAATTAATGTAAATAATCAACATTGTCAAGTAAATTAGCGGAGCCTAATTGGTATTGACCAATGTCTAGCAACAATCCCAATTAGGTACTCTTCTCAATTTTAGGAATCAAAAGAGTGTTTGCAACTAAACTAACGATTCCTATGATCAAACAATAAGTGATCAATCTAAAACGAGCATTACGAATAGAGGGAGAATAATAAATGCAGAATAATTATATTAAAAAGGAGAATTACATGAAATTAGGTCAATCATTCCAATCCCGACAAAAATAAGGAGATTAGTCGTTGCTCAGAGCTTAATTACAATTTTCCGAAAAAAATTATACAAAGCGTAACGAATAACAAGCTAAAAGACTAAGAATGATTTACTCTCTCTCACATAACAACTACTCCAATTCATCCACTGATCCTTCTTCATTCGTGCATCAGGTTTTCATAAACTATTACGGGCTTGGGATTGATGCAACTTCCTTGCTTAAGTGTTGGTATAGCCTTGCTTAAGCGAGGTTCCTTCATTCAAAATGGTTTGGCCACTGTCTCCCCTCACTTAAGCATAAGTAATGCCTCGCTTAAGACAGACCTTCTATTTCCTTTCAAGGCATCTTCTGACTCTCCTCGCTTAAGCATGAACAATACCTCGCTTAAGTGTGAACAATGTGTCACTTAAGCTAGGCCTTCAAAATTTTCACCTTTTTCCGTGCTTAGGCGAACAGATCTCCACTTGTAATTTCTTACTTAATTTCCTACAAAAACACCACAAAAACATGAAGAAATCCTAAGATCTAACAAAACAATGATTCTAATTGATAATATCTAATCTATCCTAATTTTGTATTAAAATAAGACTCAATGTATTAAAAATGCTAGATAATCGTCTCAGATCAAGTGTGAAATTAAAACATATTTGGCAATTATCAGTGATTGTTTTGTTGAATACGACTGTATGAAGTTCAAACACGACAATGGTTGAGAAAAATATTTTTCATTTATTCGAAATTTAGTACCAAAAGTCCGATTGAGTTGAATGTAACTTCTGAGTGTTCTCTAGATGAAATCTTTGCCCTACTAAACAAACCAAGAAAAAGAACTGCTGATGAGATTATTGCTCTCATGCGTAATGAATCTGTGTAGTCATTACGGAAACTAGTTGTTCTAACTTTTTTATGTACTTTAATCATGTTATTCCTTGAGGTATTTATCTAACCTTTTTTTTTCTTCTTCTTCAATCTATTTTTTAAATATTATATGATAAAAATGAATTACAAATGTTTTCTTTAAAATAAATTAATTTAAAATAAATTTTATGACATGTTGTGTGGAATTGACAACATGATAGAAAGATTTATAAAGAATTTTAAACAAAATAAATTTAATATAAAATTAACAACAATATATACAAATAATAAAATATAAATTTAAAATAATTAATTTTTTTCTAAAAAGTTAAAAAAAATACTTTGTTTTGAATGATTTCTTAATTGAATTTCTTTAAAAATAAAAAATAAAAAGACCACGTTTAAAAATCAATTTCCTAGAATTGATTTCTGAACGTATAAAAAAATATGTAGTGAAAATATATTTTTTCAGAAATCGAAACTTTAATTACATAATGAAAAAAAAGCAGAAAGTGAAAATTCGATTTGGAGAAATCAATTTCTCATCTTGAATAATAAAATATTGAATAATAAAATATGTCATCCATGTAAATAATATTTTGAATATATTATATGGATAAATAATTAATTTTTTATATTATTTGGATATCTCACATTACTCATCATGCTATTAATTTGATTTGATCTATTGTACTACGTGTTTGTATTCCTCGCCTAGGAAAATTAGGAGTTACCTGATCGATGCTTGCAGACAAGATATATAGTTGGCGATTATTTTGATGCGAGACTTTTGTAGTTGATATAGATATATACCATTAATCAATCAAAACTAGATACGCAAGTAAAGACACAGTGATGGAAACAGTGTGATAGATATAAAGAATGAAATAGTAGAGCTTTGAATTCAAATTGAATCTACAAATTAAATGAAACAATAAATATAACATAATGTCAGACAAAACAAACTCTGAATTGAAAGAATATATTATATCAGGCATCGCACTATAGTCTCTGAGATATATTATTATATATGGTAGTAGTATTTAAAGTTATATTATTTAAGATTTAAATATATTTTTATTCTTTGTAATTTAACGTTTTTATTATTATTTTTGTCTATATAATTTTTTTTGTTTTAGTATTTATAAAATATGATAATTTTTTTCTTAAAGTGCTCCAGATAGTATTTTTTTTTACTGTTTAATGCATTTTTTTGTTATTTGAAACATTTTAAAAATGAAAATAAAATAAATAAATTTTGCAATGAATAAAAATAAAATTTACAATAAAAATGAAAAAAAATGCTAAATTTTTCAAAGAGGGATGTGGTGGTGATGATTAGAGAAGGGAGAATGGGTTGCAGACATGACAAAGGAGGCTTCAGTGCTCGCAATAGAAAGAGGACTCCTTCGGTTTGCAGGGTTTCTTGGTCTTGTGGAGACCATACTATGGTGACCATTATTATTGCCTCTATCACCACTCCTCCTTGGTCCTTTCTCAGCCCAATTGAGCTCTACATGCTTCAATGTACTTGGATACCTCAAACTGCAACACCCTGCCATCCCTGCTCTTTCTATATACCTGTGTCAAAACAACCATATATCCCACGTACAAATAATTTATATTCCAAGATTAATTTGAAGCTAGCTATGTACACAAAGAGCCTAGAATAATTTACATTTCAAGATTAATTTGAAACTAGTTAAGTATTTTTGAGTCTGTTTAGATATAAGATTTAAAATATTTTTGAGAGTTTCTATATTAAAAAAAATTATATTTTTAATAAAAAAAACTTTCAAAATATTTATAACTTATAACCAAACAGGTCAACAATTAGCAATATATATATCTCACTTTTGATGAACATGTTGCATAATAAAAAGATGTTTTTAAAGGAAAATTAAATATTATTAGAAGGGCATAAATGAGCAGACCAATTTCAAACATATATAAAAAGTAAATTCAGATACCACACAATACAACTAAGCTTAGAAACACAAATTGAACACCAATTTGCAAAGGAGAATGAACCATCAACCAAAGAATTTAATTTTGATATATTGATAAAGATTTAAAGATTTTTACATTGTCGATCAATTAGTTAAATGTAACATATATGTCATAATTAGATGACAATGTAACATTATCTTCTAATTAAATTATAAAAAATGAATTACACAGCCTTACTAATTTCTTCTAGGTTTAAAAAATATATAACTGGCATTAATCATAGTTAAACTCGCGTGATGAATAATAAGTATGTCACATTTTTCTTCATGTTCTATATGAGTTTGATTCAGACCAATTTTGGCTTGGACGTATGCATGATTTCTTTCCTTCGCTGTCTACAGAATAGCATTGTTGTTTACTTGTGGGGACAAGAGACGGCAAACAAACGCATATGCCGTTTCATGACTCATGTAGAATCAATTATCTAATAACCAAAGTCTGTTAGAGGTTTATAACTAAAATCCAACATATGCATGACAGGACAGATGTTTTTAAATTAAACTAATTAAACTAGCTCTAATCTATCATGCATGGTTGTAAATGCTTGGAATTTTTTCCTGAACAATATAAACCAGTTGGGTTGCCACGAGTAGTTAACTTGAATGAGAATGTAGTTAATTGACAATTTGGTTTTTCTTTTCAGATTTTGAAGGTACATGCCTAAATTCTTATACACCAATTACATCATGTAAAAAGGAAATTTTCAGTAAAAAAAATGCCAACCAACACATTTTAATTTCTAACATATTTTTAATTATCAAATGTGTAGATTTTACTTAACGAAAAGTGACTTACTAATTTTTTTTTAAATTATATATAGAATTTAACTTTTCTATGAAAAAATTTTACCTTCGTACTTAAAACACTGGATTAGGAAATCATTACCTTTGGCTGAATCTCAATCCAAGGTACTCCATACACTTTCTTCCTTCTGTCATATCTCCCATGCCTATTTCCACACACTGCCTGCAATAAACCCTGCCACATACCTGCATGCCCCAGAAATATCATTCAACTATCATAAAAGTTTTGAAATTAAGTTAAACTTTACTTAATTATACAGTCCCTTCTTATATACATTACATTGAAAGATTGAAATAATGTAATAATAATTTTGTAACTTGTAATATACTAATAACATTGCCCTTTCTCTCAATATGCATGAATGAAAATTAAATTGTAAGTCTTTTCATTTAATTTCTAGCTATGGAATTATAACTGTAATTAGTATTATAGAAAGACATACCAGGCATCTAGTCCTGAAAAGATAAACATAGTTACTGCAAATGGTGCAAATCTTAGAGTGAGGAATCCCCGGCCTCCTTGGTCGACCGGAACCACCTTTTCTGAAAGCAAAACTCTCGCCACTCTTCATACCATCATAGCTCATGCTATACTCACCAGCCCTACTTGGTCCACCACCACTTGCATGACTAAAACGACTCCATGGTGACTCACCAACACCTCTATGACCAAAATCCTGACGACGATGATGACGGTGATGATTGTAGTTTTTTTCATGGTGGTGATGATTGTGATTGGATGCGTCCAAGCCTTTTTTGAAGTCAAGACTAGGCACTGTAGAAAGAGAAGGTGATGGTACCTTTGTAGAGTTGCTAATTATACCTCCTTGATCAGAAACGCGTTCAGTAGTGGCCATTGTGTTGTTTGATGAATTCACATTGGCTAGGTCTTGAAAGGTAAGGTTAACAGACTCATCTGGGATTCCTTGGTAAAGTTCTTCAAGTAGTTGAACTTGTTGTTTTGGCTCTGCCTGCAGATCAATTTTCATGTGATCATCACCACCCATTTGAGTTCTGAGGGTAATTGATGAAATTATGATGCTTTAGTTATCGAGCCTATGTAACAGAAATATTTAAGGCCAATGTGATGGGAAGGTAAGAGTTGTAGCAGACTTGTTAATTACGTCCATTTAAATAAAGACGACCATATGTGACCAAAGTTTGCTAGGCCGGTTGAAAATTGATTAACATACAAGTCACATTCCTCCTTAATCACTTTCTATTTTTAGTTGTGTTGTCGCATGAATATTCAATGATTAGGCGAATGTGATTTGGCTAACTTTGCTCAAAGACGATCCTAAAATTTGAATCAAGCGATTTAAATGTTAAAAGAATGTTTTTTGTCTTTCAATTGGATATGGACTCTCAATTTACTTAAAGGAGGCACTTGTTTGAAGGTGAAAATAAAAGGAATACAAAAAAACTTGAAAACAAATAATTTCAGCTAACTAATTTGGCTCGTAATTAGCTTTACCCCATTGGCTAACAAATTTCAGCCAGCATATTTTGAATGGCAACAAGTTGAAATTTACAAAAATCTACAAAATCACATGTAAGACTTATTAAATAACAAATGAAACCACATAAAACTGATTTTTTTTTACAATACATTATCGAATACTTGCACGTGCATCCTCTATTATTGTTGAGAATTTATGAAAAATTATCAAATTTAGTAGATCTCACTTATTATTTACTCTAATTTTTTATTTTTAATAAATTTTAATCAATATTATGAAGTATGTTAAAATGAGTGCCTGTAGCTAGAGAGTGTGTTCTTACCTTTACAAAATTTTATTATTTTCAACAAGTTTTAATCAATAATAAAATATGTTTAAAAGATTATATTATTAGTATTTCTCTTACCGTGAATATTAATATGACAAATTTTTGCAAGAAAATTTTAGTTTTTAATACATTTTGAACACATTCTGTTATTGATAAAATTTTATTAAAAACATTAAATTTTACTAGTTTTGCATTTTAATTAATGAGTCTAACGAATGATATTATAAATTTCATAAATTTTAAATTATAATAATGTGTTAGAAAAAATGTTGTTACATATTATTATGTTAATCACACTCCTTAATCCTTAAATTAAAATTGGTCGATCACTTCATCAGGTTTTTGTCATAATACATATTTTTTGTGAATTATTACAATGTTGCTATGTACATTATTGTGAATATGTGAAATCTAGTATAAATTCTATAAAAATCTTATATAGAGACAATTTTTCATCTCTAATACCCATTTTTTTTTGTCTCTGAGCTATTTAGAGACAAACTTAGGGACAAAAACGAATCTGTTGTGGTATTGGGTGTCTCTGAATGTTTAGAGACAGACTATTAACTTAAATATGTGAATATTTAGAGACGAATCATTAATCTACGTCTCTGATTAGACATGGATGTTATGTCTCTATATGAAATAGAATTCCTCTCAGAAATCAAATAAGAAAAGCTTTTTGGAATTATAATAAACCATATAAAATACCATATGAACACCAAATACATTACGTCAGATTATTGAGAAGGATTTCAGGAATACTTGGATACATGATGATTGAGTAAGCAAACGCAGCGAAATCTTGACAATGGTCATGAACAATTGGTTTAATTATTTTCCGCAACCAAATCACCTTATTTGTTACCAGACTGCTGTCTTCCCTTCAAATGGGGAGATGATAAACTGTTTCTTGATTTGGTGTGTTGGGGATCACAAACGTGCCTCAGGTTTTAAACCTATTATGGTTCCCATTATCCTCTAATGGGTCAAACTGGTTTTGCTAATTAAATCCAAATCAATTTTCTATTGGTAGTCTAATGGACTCACTAAATTAGATCACTTATATTAAGTCCATCTAAATATAAATAACAAATATAAGTGATAATATAATGTGTAACTCATTAATTATTTAGGAATGATAAAATTCATAAATATCTCCCACTTGGGCTTCATATTAACTTTAGACATTTATACCACAAAATTCTTTAAGCACACAACCATATGTTATTTACTTTAAGAATTCTCTTTAAACAATATGGTCCATCTCATATAACAAGGACCCACTGCGGTTTTCATCATAACCTAACGTGACTAAGCCACAATGATCACCATTGTCATTCACACTTGATGGAACAAATCAAATATGGATAAGTGACATGAAAATTACATGCAATGTGATCTTAATCATATTTATTTCCAACTTATCCAAACTTTATTCTTTATAGAGATTAATCCTAATGCAACATATATGTATTGCACACAAAACAAGCTCTGAATATAATGATAAAAATCAACTTTATTTATGTAGAAAATCCAAACAATAAAAATATGTGAAAAACATAGGATATAGAACACAAATGAGACTCCCACTAAATTAAGGTACTATTAGGACCTACACCATATGAGCAGTGTGCTCATGAAAAACTTTAGGTACCAAACCTTTAGTAAGTGAGTCAACTAGCATGGAATCAGTCCCTATGTGTTCTATGGAAATTTTCCTATTCTAAACTCTTTCCTTAACAACCAGAAACTTGATGTCAATGAATTTTGATTTGGTTGTACTTCTATTGTTGCTAGAGTATTGAACTCTGACTTATTATCACAATAAACTCGCAATGGTCTTTCAATGCCATCGACCACACACAAACTAGTGACAAAGTTTCGCAACCATATCCCATGGTTGGATGTCTCAAAATAAGCAACAAACTCTACATCCATTGTTGAAGAAGTTACGGGAGTCTGTTTAGCAGACTTCCTAGAGATAGCTCCTCTAACAAACATATATATGTATCCAAATGTGGAATGTTTGTTGTGTTGACATCCAGCAAAATCAAAGTCTGAGTACCCAATGATCTCTAAATTCTCATATTTCTGATAAGTGAGCATGTACCGTTTTTTCTCTTCAAGTAATGCATCAAACATTTTGATGCCTTCTAATGTTGTATTCTAGGATCACTCAAGTATCTGCCCATAACTCCTACAACAAAAGCTATGTTGGGATGAATACAAACTTGAGCGTACATCAAGCTTGCTACTGCTGACGATTAGGGAATCTTTTACATCTTAGTTCTTTCAAGATCGTTATTGGGGCATTGTTTGAGGTTGAATTTATCTACTTTAGCCATTTGGGTATCTCTTGGTTTACTATCTTTCATGTTGAATCTATCTAGGACTTTATCAATATAGTTCTCTTGTGACAACCTTAAGATACCTTGAGAGCAATATCTTAGTATCTTGATACCTAACACAGAAGAGGCTTCCCCAAGATCTTTCATTTCCAAAAATTTCGTTAGAAATCTGTTGGTCTTCTACAAGAATTCTATATCGTTGCTCGCAAGCAATATATTATCGACATATAATACCAAGAATATGTATTTACTCCCACTGAATTTATGATATACACAACATCAACTACATTTGCCCCAAAATCAGGAGTTAATGACTTGATGGAACTTATAATACCATTGACGGGAAGCCTATTTTAGACTATAGATGAATTTCTTTAGTTTGCACACCGCAGACTTTGAGTCACCTGACAGAAAGTTTTCTAGTTGCACCACATAAATTGTTTCTTCAATGTCACCATTTAGAAACGTAGTCTTGACAACCACCTGATCCAGCTCTAGACCAAAATGAGGTACCAATGCCATTATTGTTCTAAAAGAATCCTTTAAAGATACTGGAGAGAAGGTTTCTTTATAGTTAATGCCTTCCTTTTGAGTAAAGCCTTTAGCAACTAGACAAGCTTTATATCTTTCAATATTACCCTTTGAATCCTTCTTGGTTTTAAATATTCATTTACAACTAATAGATTTCACACCTTCAGGCAATTCGACAAGATCCCAAATGTCGTTGTCTTGCATAGACTTAATCTCATCATTCATGGCATCAATCTAATTTTGAGAGTTAGAACTGTGCATAGCTTGATAGAAGTTGATTGGATCTTCCTCTGTTAAACCAACGCCATCCTCATGTTCTTGGAGAAAGATAATATAATCATTTGGGATTTCACTTCTCCTCTCTCTAAGATCTTTTTAATGATACTTCTTGAGGTTGTTGAGGTTGCTTTATAGGTATTTAAGGGAGAACCTCATTGTTGTCTTATTCTAGGACAATGTCATCAATAATAGTTTGAACTTTTTTTTCCTATTACTAGAGTTGTGTCTTGAGTAGTAATAGGTATAAAGACTTGATCATTGTAAATAACAAGTTCTCAAAGACAACATTCCTTATGTTTTCTTCCTTTCCAAACTCAACTTCCTCAAGAAATTTGCATTTTTCATCTCAAAAAAGGATCTTAAAGTGAGATTGTAAAACTTATAGCCTCGAGAGCGTTTAGCATAGCCAACAAAATAACAACTAATTGTTATTGAATCCAATTTTCTTTCATGTGGCCTATAACGCCATGTCACAACTAGACAACCCTAAATGTGCAAGTGTTTAATGCTTTGCTTTTTGCTAGTCTAAAGTTCATAAGGGGTTTTGTTAACTACTTTTCTTGACACCCTATTAAGGATGTAAACTATAGTCTTTAAGGCTTCTCCCTAAAGTGACTCTAACAAAGAAGAATGATTAATCATACTACTAACTATATCCTTAAGAGTTTGATTTCTTCATTATACTACACCATTAAGATAGGTTTGCACGACATTGTGTGTTACGGAACAATTCCACACACTTTTAGGAAAAGCACAAAAGGCCCTGAACGTTGTTCTCCTGATCTGTCATATCTGCTATAGTACTCACCACCACAGCCAGATTTGATAGCCTTAATTTTGTTTCAAAGTTGAAGTTCAATTTCAGCCTTGAAGGTCTTAAAAACATCTAGGGATTGAGACTTCTCATATATCAAATATAGGTAGTCATATCTAGAGTAGTCATCTATGAAAGTAATGAAATATTGTTGCCCATTCCAAGAAGCCATAGGGAAAGGACCACAAATATTCGTATGTATTACTAAGCTGTTTCGGCACCTAATTTTCTTATGATTGTTTGTTTTCCCTTTATGTATTCAACACAAACTTCAAAGTGTGATAATCGAATGTATCAAGAATCTTATTCGACACAAGTCTCTGAATTCTCTATTTGGAGATATGACCTAAGCAGTTGTGACATAAGGTGGCTGAATTCTTATTCAATTTTCTTTTTGTACCATGTGAACTTGTTTGTAGCATTTCATTATAGGAACTAACAACATCAAACATGTAAATATTATCAATTAACGAACCAAAACCAACAATATTTGAATTTTGGTAGAGACTAACTTTATTATTTCTAAAAGAAAAAGAAAATCCAAATTTGTCCAAACAAGAAATAAAAATCAAGTTCCGCCTAAAAGACGATACAAAAAAAGTCTCAATCAATCTAAATAAAATCCATACTTCAACTGTAATATGAAAGTTCCAATAACCTCTACTACAACTCTTTTGTCATCGCCCACAAAGAGGAATCTTTCATCATCACTTGGTGGTCTTCTCCACAGCAAACCCTGTAAAGACATACTTGTGTGAGTAGTAGCACCAAAATCAACCCACCAAATATCCTTAGATACAAAAGCCAAATTAACCTTCAGAACAAATTAAAGTAAGAAATTTACCTTTCTTTACACTCCAAGTGACATCCTTGGGACACACTTTCTTTACATGTCTTGACTTCTTGCAAAAGTAACAGATAAATTCCTTAACCTTCTTTTGTTTCCTTTGCTACAAAGACCCTTCCACAACATTCTTAGTCTTCTTTCTTTTATTATTCTGATAGATCCAAGTCAATTGAGCACTTTCAGTCCTGTCTCTCTATAGCCTCTCTTCCTCTTGCACACAGTAAGATATAAGCTTATTGAGGGATCATTTGTCTTCTGAATATTGTAACTCACTTTGATCTGCCCAAAGTGTGTAGGAAGTGAGATCAAAACCAATTGCACGAGCAGGTCTTCACCAAGCTCTAACTTAAGTGACTTGAGTTTCGATGCAAGATTAGACATTTCCATAATGTACCCCTTGATGTTTCCTCTGCCCTTATACTTCATGGAGATGAGTTTAGCCAAAAAGTTATTCATCTCCGCCTTTTCAGTTTTGGCAAAGTAGTGTTCAATTTCCTCAAGAAATTTCTTTGCACTTTGACCCTCAAAAATAAAGCCCTAAAACACCTCAGGAATAGAGCACTTCATAATCATAAGACACATTCGGTTGGACCGATCCCATTTCTCACGTTTTCCCTCATTAGATGTTTCCGAAGTGGAAATGGGTCATTCCGTCCTCAGTTCCAATTCCAAATCCATACAGTCAAGAACAATCTACGGCTTCCTTCCACACCTTAAAGTTAGTCCCATTCATCATTGGGATAGAACTCACTTGAGTAGATACATTTACAGCACTAGTAATATTAACAAATAGAGAACACAAAATTAATAACATGCTCATAAAAACAATCAAGTCATATAAAATATATATAACAAGACGTGCAAACATTTTGCATAACAGACCCATCACAAGATACCTAGCACAACATTAATTCCTAGTTTTTGGATAAATAAATTAATTTGTAATTGGTACTCTCAACGCAATGATCAAATATGACAATTAGTTCTATCAAATAATAGCATTTCTTTGGACCGACTATTATTCACATGAAAATACTTTATAATCATCACATGTATATTATTATTTGGCCAAATTGTACCTTCCTTTGAGTTGAACACAATGTGCGTAAATAATTTCATATAAAAATCTATGTAATTTTAATCAATTCAATTTCCATAATAGAGATTACTTTGGCAATGTATTATGTCAATCAATTTAATTAAAATAATTATTAGACATGCAAATAAATAGGAAGATTTGTTACTGCTAAATTTATAGCCAATTTATAGCCAATCATGATAGCAAAAGAATATAAAACATTAACTATGGTAAGTAAATATCATATCCTTAAATTATATTTAATGTTATAATTAATTTATACTTAAATTACGATAAGTAAATATTACATCCGTAAATAATGCTATCACAAATTCATGAAAGAAATTAAGAAAACAATAAATCATGTATTAATTCCTGAAAGAAATCTTTACGGATACCAAAGAAAAAAACTATGAAAAGGAAATAATATAATTCACAAAAAAACAAATTCCTTATTTCCTTAGTCCCGTAAAGAAAGCTAATTTACATAAAAAAATGTCACGCGCATAAGATCATTATAAAGGCATCCAATAATTGATTAATAAATCACACAACAATAATATGTAAAGGTAAAATCCCCGTGACTTTGAATTCTAATAAAAGTTTCAAAAACCTTATAAAAAAAATTCACACTTTCGAAGAAATCCAACACTGAATTACCGATACATTCATATGCAAAGCCTTCATCTCAATTCTCAAATATATATATATATATATATATATATATATATATATATATCAATACATAATCACACAGGACATGAACAAAAATGACACGCAAAAACCAATAAATCAAATGTAGAGGCCTTTTATACAATCGAAAAAACAGTTCGATCATAACACATAAATAAACGGATTCTTCATGATAAAAAACATTATCAATCATAATAGTTCCCCAAAATAAAATTAGGATTCATATAACCAAAGCGATTTATGTATAAAATACGAATCAAAGAACTTTAAATTCCAATAATCTAACAATAATGGTGGCTCTGATACCACTTGTTTGAATTATAATAAACCATACAAAATACCATATGAGCACCAAACACATTATCACTACTAGAAAATAGGCTTTTAATATTGGTTGTTTTCAACTTTCAACATCGATTTTTAACTGATGTTCACCGACGTTAAAAGTATCAATGTTACCACCTGTTTTCAAAAATCGATGTTAACATACATTACACAACATCGGTTTTTAAGAAAACTGATGTCATAAAATAAGAAATAAACCAAATAAATGTTAAAATATGCAAAAAACAACATCGATTTTTTTTGAAAAAGTGATGTTGTAGTACAACTGACAACATCGATTTCCCAAAATTTGATGTTGTGGTGCACTCACAACATTGGATTTTACTAAAAATCGATGTTGATTTATGCACCACAACATCAGTTTTTCTAAAAATCAATGTTGATTTATGCACACCAACATAGGTTTTTCTAAAAATCGATGTTGATTTATGCACCACAACATTGATTTTTCTAGAAACTGATGTAGTTTTTTGAAAATCTTTTAATATTACCCATACCTGCAAATTAAAAAATAGATAAATTCAAGAAGTTTCATAGTACGAATTTTTATATTATTATTGAATAATTACTATCAATTATAAGAAATAGTTAAAGAAAACAATAATGTGAATACATAAAATCATGTACTATTTGTAACATCCACACAGTTAATAAACACAAGTCAATGACAGTCAACTCTTTATTTGTAACAAATCTTTTTTGATAATAACAAACACAATAAAAGGAAATACATGTTCTGAAAAAGGTGCTACAAGATGTGTCGGCCAAGCAAGGAAGGTGTTAAGGGTCTGCCCCATTACTGAACCTCTTGAGTGGGTACATGGATGAGAGCATCAGTATCTCGAACTTTCTCAACACTGGCCTTCACTTGATCATTGCCCAAAGGGACGTTGTGGACGGTTGTCGACCCCTCTTAAACTCTTCCAAGGGAAACCAAGCGAGGAGGATTGTCATCAACATACAACCCACGTCTGCCTAATGCACCCATGTCTTGGTCTTGCCCCAAGGCATCGACACAACTTCCCTTTGTGCTGACACAGGAAGCAAAAAAACCAACCTCAGGCTTAGGAGGCGTTACGAGTCCATACCTCTGTGATCGACTGCTCCAACTCATCCCTGATTTTCTGTGTCAACTTCTCGATAATATTTTCGGTTAATTAATGAAGCTCTTTTGCGTTGATTGACGTATATGTGTACGAGCTTGTGGAAGCTGGTCCAAAGTATTGTCTAATCGTGACACCGGCTCCATCAGCACGGACATGGCCAAAGTGCTCTGGTCGCCCAATGATAGCAGTCAGTAGATCCTGATATCCATGGGCGACAAAGCTGCCCTGTGCCGATTACTCTTCAAGGGAATCCTTCAGTCAATAAAATATTTAAAGAGTTTACAGACTGCTATTGTTATTATAAAGATTGACAATTGAAATACAAAATAACTTAAAATCCTATATGCAATTTCACGTGCTACCTCAATGTCATCTCTCCTATTTTTTGGTGCGAGTCATCTTCCACTTCACGTGTCGTCTAATGGGATATGGAGAATCAATGATTATTTTGTGCTCCCAGATCGAGAAACTTGCTTGAATTGTTTCTTTTGTTTTTCGTCCATTAATTTTTCTTCTAGTAAATCATAACTCCCACGAGACAACATGTGAGGGGCAATGTTTAGTTTCTGGATGGCCTGAGCCTTCTTTCTAACATGCTGTCACAATTATAATGAGCAACTTGTCATCAAAATGCGCTTGAAAATAATGCATAACTATCAAATTCATAAACAATGCAAGCCAACTAACCTCCTATGAAGGGTCTCTACGACTCTAACAAAATTGGTTCCATGTTTCTATTTTAATACCGTACTTCTCATAGACAAGGTCGTCGTCGTCCTCCTTGCCTTGTGTCAGAGCCCATTTGGAAGTTAAATCTAATTTAAACTGGCTCCACCGCTCTTTTACCATCTTAAGGATTTTTTTTCTTTGTCCTTTAATCAGACACTTCTGGAATATCAAATTCAGCTTGCGATAAAAAATACCTTTAACAGTTAGTCAATAACATTCAACATTTTACGATTTTTAGTACAATCAATTACAATAAAATTCAACATTTAATTCAAATACTTGAATGTCATCCTAAAATTAAATCCTTTTGAGTTACAAGAACTGCTTTCCACTTGAAAAATGTAGATCCACCTTGTCCCAAGCGATGATCCCCAAATATGTCCTTAATTTCTTTTTGTGGGGACCATTAGCTTTTCTAGTGGCAGGATCCACATGAACCACTGGTCTCTTCATCTCAACGGGTCTGGTAGCCAATGATCTGAGCTGTGTTGCTTTTTCTAGTCTTCTTTGACGAGGACAGAGAAGGTGTTGAGTCAGGAGGAGGAGGGGAGCTCGGTGGTGTATTCATGTGCCTATTAGAAAACAACATTAATTAAATTCAACTCAAAAGCATAGTAAGTTATGTAATTGTAAATGTGGAAACAATTAAATATAAAAAAGGATTACATTAAAGGATGTTAATTAATTCTTCTTCATCATGATCATTACAATTTGCATGGACGTCGTCAACTTCTTCTTCTCTGTTGATGTTAGGCATTTGTGTGGAGAAAGGAGTGAGACAAGTATCAAGGACGATATCATCATCAATGGTTTTTCCGTGTAGAACCACTTACCACCTTTGATCACAAGGATCTTGAACATAAAACATCTGTTTAGCTTGTTTTGCCATGATGAAAGGCTCATTCTGATAAGCTAGCTTCTTAAGATCTACAAAAGTAAATATGAAACCATTGGTTCGCACACTAATATTGCTATCAACCCACTTACACTTGAAAACACACTGTGAATTTAACATAATTAAGCTCCTAGATTTCATCAATGACTCCAAAGTAAGGTATAGATGCCAGACGGGGATTTTCATCATTTACTGTAGGAAAGTGTTGGGATTTAGCCCTAAGACTAACCCATTATTTTGCATTGTGCTCTTGTCGTCTTGTGATTTGGTGTAGAATGAATACTTGTTGATATTGTATCCCTACCAACTTCTATCATTTCTTTTAGGCCCATCTTCTAACTTCCTTAATGTTTTAGGAGCATTATCGTCACCAAAGATTGTATCTTTAAACCAATTTTGGAAAGTCTTGGTATGCTCTTTCAACATCCTATTCTTGGTCATTTTTGGGTTACTTTCCTTGACCAAGGCTTCGTGACGAACTATGTATGAAAGAACTTCATTACTGTTATTTAATATATACAAATGAGCTTGTTGCAATTCCTCTAGCCCTAGAGTTATAACAAGCAACCCTCGTGAACCCTTACCTTCCATTCTCTTGTCATGCTGAGACTCGGGAAGCCCAACAGGTTTTCCTTTTCAATGTACTCTGAACAAAATTCACTAGCTTCTTTGATAATGTACCTTTCAACAATGGATACTTAAGGACGGTGAAGATTTTTTGTATACCCTTTTAAGATCTTCATGTATCGCTCAACTGGGTACATCCACCGTAAATAAATGAGACCACACAATTTAATTGCCCTTACTAGATGAACAATAAGTGAACCATGATGTCAAAAAATGATGGAGGAAACTACATCTCCAACTGAAACAAGATAATAGCAGCCTCGTTTTCCAGGTCATCTAACTTTTCAGGGTCAATGACTTTGTTACATATGGTGTTGAAGAAAAAGCACAGGCGAGTTATGGCACGCCTCACTTTGTTAGGAAAAATGTATCAAATCGCCACCGCTAATAGTTGTTGCATCAAGACGTGGAAACCATGAGACTTTAAACCAACTAATTTTAGATCATTCACCTGCACAAGGCTCTTAATATTTGAAGTGTATCCTTGTGGAACTTTGACTTGGCGCAGACACTGACAGAAACTTGTCTTCTTGTTTCTTGACAAAGTATGACATACTGGAGGCAAGTATATTTTGTTACCATCAGACCTTGGATCTAACTGGTCATGCAAGGAAGATTAAACAATGACATTGTCACACACATTTTTCTCCACATGCATAACATCGATACTGTAACAACCTAAAATTATTCTAGATATTATATTTTTATTAGGATTAAATTTTTTTTAAGAATTGTTAAATAATTTTTATTACTATTTTATTTTTACTGAACGGATCCTAGTATAAATTCTAAAACATATAAATTATAGAAGTTGTTAAACTGATATATATATATATATATATACATATAGTACGTAGCCACAGTTCTTGTACAAGAGTCATTTTCAACGAAACATAATGATACTACAACACTTTCATCATTCATTTCCTAGAGACAATTCTTTATCTTTGTACCACTCTCAGTCCAAGGCATCAATGAAATTAACCACTGTTGCCATCTATAAAAAAAATGAAACAAATCTAGTGAGAAATAAAATTTCTCAGTAGGCAAAACTGAACCACCAAAACATGTTAGTATGTTAGTAAATCATCATAAAATAATTATGCAAGCTATATGAATGCATGAAATGAATTTTTCCAGGGTGCACATGGCCTTTACATATCGTACTGTATGTAGCTACACCTCGTACTAGATGTAGACGCTTTGATCGTCTTACGCAAACATGCATGATTTATGCCATATATGTGCACCTGGACACTACATATCGTACTGTATGTAGTATCAGATTCTGTTTCACAAAATCTCGTACTGGACTTGGAAACATGAATCAACCTATCATTACATCAACATCTATCCATAATAAAATCCATTAGCAAAATACATACCACCTTATGAAGAAGATGTTGTTATCATAACATCATATGTACCACAAGTATGGTTAAACCACCATACCTTATTTAAATAAGATCATTACCACCTAGGCATGACCTTTGAATATCCTCAAGCTAGATAAAAATTCATGTTAGTAATCTAACTAATAAATCACAATATATCTCTCAAATAATTTCTAATTCCTTTAAACATTCACAAGGAAATATCATAACCTAGCATGCATCTTAATCTCCTTTCACCTACAACCTTACTACTTCATCCTCAAAATTGAATCACTTTAGTATTTGAACCATTTAACTACACACCATTCAACCTCTACTTCTAAAAATTAATACCAAACAGCCCCATAATAAAAATATGAACAAACAGTCCATATATCATCAAAATTACCTTCCAAGTTCATCAAATGGGTTTCCATATAATACTAATATTTTAGCCTATATATCATCACCTATCCTATGGTTAAAATCAACATTTTCTCATCAAAAAAATAACCTTAAAATGACATGAATTTCAAGTCTAAATGATAACCTTAAATCTGCCTAATTAAGCATATAAATTAATCCAAACAAATGCTTAACTAGAGATTGAAGCCTAGCCTACCTCAAATGGATTTGGATTTGAAATTGATTAAGTGGTTGTTTCTCTTGGAAA
>PYAF01003302.1:603511-634913 GCA_007407185.1 Glycine tomentella
CAAGCAACAACTACAAGACTATGGAGTAGATCTAAAGGAGATCCCACTGATGTGTGACAACACAAGTGCTATCAACATTTCAAAGAATCCTGTGATGCATTCAAGGACCAAACATATAGAGATTAGACATCATTTTATAAGAGATCATGTGCAGAAAGGTAACATAAAGGTAGAATTTATTGATACACATCATCAACTTACTGATATTTTTACAAAACCTCTGCCTAAGGATAGATTTTACGCTCTTAGAAACATGCTAGGGATTCTTGATGAAAGCAACATTATCTAGCTTGTTTGTTACCTAATTCATGTGAAATATTGAAAGCCTCTTGCTATTATCATCATTCAAATGTATGAAAAGTTGTGTTAAATGTTGAAATGCTCTGTTCTCTGGTATACGTGCTGTTATAATCGATTATGACTCGGAATAATCGATTATTTTCTTTTAAAGTGACATTCAGTATGAAAATCTGGCTATTGTAATCGATTACATCACACTCGTAATCGATTACTATTCATAAATCATATTATATGCCTTCCTGTAATAATCGATTACCAATCGGGTTAATCGATTACCTGATTAAAAACTCTACTCAGAATATTGCTATACTGCTGTAATAATCGATTACCTCACGGGTTAATCGATTAAATCGTTCTTAATTCATCCTAGATTGCCTTCCTTAAGCAAATAATCGACTACATAAGCCATATAATCGATTACTGGTCATCTTCAACCTCTGGCAATCATTAATATAATCGATTACATCACAGATTAATCGATTACACTGCTTAATTTTTGATTATTTGGTGCACTAGAATAATCGATTACTTAGAAATTTAATCGATTATTAGAACTGTTATGTGGTTCTGACAGTTTTTCTGGATATTTGTAACGTCTAAACCACCTTTAACCATCATTAACTGCCTATAACAGCTATATTTTTGAAAATTCTGAACGTTGGAAGCCCTAATAAGTTTTAAGCAATTGGTTTGGAACTTTAAAATAAGTCAAGTATTTTGGAAAAATAGTTCTAAGCTGGTTTAAATCGATTACTAGACTTACATAATCGATTATATTGTTCTTTACACTTTCTGGAAATGATTAAGAACAAATTAATCGATTACATCATCATTTTAATCGATTATTTCACTCTTGCATATATTGAATGAGTGACTGGTTTAATCGATTACCATTGAACTATAATCGATTACTTACCTATTTTGAAATTAAGATCACTCTGCCTTAATCGATTACCACTTCTTGTAATCGATTATTTAGTTCATTTCATGTTTTGCATATTTTCTGTCTTAATCGATTACCATATATTGTAATCGATTACATTTCACAAACATGATTTTTACAAAGTCTGACTTAATCAATTACACATCGGGATAATCGATTAAATGAACCGTTCCTGTAACCCAGAACTTATCTTGAACACTTTAATCGATTACGGGAGCGTATGTAATCGATTACAATTCATAAACAATCGATTACAGGAGCTGGTTTAATCAATTATTTCTGTTACAGTTTTTTATATAAATAGAACCTTGCCTTGTCTGATTTAAGAAATGAAATAGAAATTGATTTTTCGAGCACTGGGCATTCTAAGAGCTTTGTAATCAATCACAGAGGCATTCTTCTTGGTTCTAAAGGTCTTGCTTCCATTCAAACCAATATGGGTCACTAGGATTTAGTGAAGCAAGATAAATCATTTCAAAGTCTAAGGAAAGACTTGTTTTACATATTGATTTTCATTCAACCTGATACATTCATCATTAAGCATATCATCCTTGGATCATCAGGTGAATTCTTTCCTTATTCTTTGATGGTGTAAATCTTCTGTTTGAATGTTTGTGTGTAAGTTCCATTGCAATTGGGCTTTCTTACAAGTGTAGAGATAGTGTTTCTCTAAGGACAGCTGAGTAGTGTTCTCAGTGTGGGTTTTGGTCTCTAAAGGTCTAATAGGGTTTTAGACTTCTGAACTTTATCTAGGGTTGATAAAGAGAAGCTTGTAAATTTGCTTGTAAGAATTTTTTTTAAAATAGTGGAACTCTACTTTAGTGGTGAGTAAAAGAAACTGGATGTAGCCTCATAGGGTTTGAGGTGAACCAGTATAAATCTTGTGTTCTTTTATCTACTGCATATTTGTTAATTCCTGTTGTGAATTTTGTAGTATAATTTGTTTCTTGAGGCATTACAAGTCTTGGATTGATTTTGAATAAAGATTCTGGATTGGTTTGTGATAAAGATCCAAAGGGCAAAACAACTCTGATTTTTGTTTGATCAAGAAATTTTTTTTAAATTTACCAAGGCTAACCAATTCACCCCCCCTCTTGGTTAAGTGTGAAGTGTTCCCTTATGTTACACATGGAACGCTTCCACTGCAGAATTGCCACCATGGGTGTTTCCCTCCTCCTTTCTCTATTGAAGCATTTCTTTTATTCACCTCACTCACTCACACTCTCCTTTCGTTTCTTCAAATCTCTTCTCCGATTCCAGGTAATTATGTTAATCTAATCTCGCATTTTTCTTCATTTTTTTAGTTTTCTTTTTAGTTTATTTCTTTGTTTTGGCTCTTCGAGTCTTTTTAGATTGGGGTAATTTAATAGAGACTTGCTTCTTTGATTGAGTCATTGTGATTGCTCCTTATATTTTTGGATTTTCACTTGATTGAAATTATAAGAGCTGATTGTTTTGTGCCATCAGGTAGAGCATGGCAATGGAAGTTACCCAAGTGCTTTTGATTGCTCAATCAATTGACGAGAATGTATGAAAGCATGTTGGGAAAGTTTGCGACAATTTCAGGAGCAAAACCTTTCTGGATTCTTGGCCTCTCTATCTGGAGCGTTAGCAAGTGAAGATAAATCGATTGATAGCTAAAAAATGCTTTGGATGCCAAGGATGAAAGCAGAAAATAGTAATTGGTCCAAAGATGGTTGTCGCTAGACCCTGTGGCAAAGACCCAAGTCATGTTTGTTACGAACACTCTCTTCTTATACCTGATGCTCAGTCTACAACAACATAAGTTATTGCTAAAGTCACTAGAATTAAGCTTCCTAAGAAACAATGGCTCGAGCTGATAGTATCACATTTATCAAATATTCATCAAGTACCTTCTCATGTCAAACAAGCAACTTTGGAGGCCCTGGGGTATTTGATTGAGGAGGTAAGCGTTTTTCTTGAAATCACACTCACTTGGATTGACATTATGAATATTGTTCATTTCTCCATTTTCATTTTTGAATTTCGCATTTTTGTTTCCATTGTGTGTATTCTATTTAGCTTTCATACACGAGTATGTGTTGACTGTTGTAGTGATATTTTTTTATTTCAGTTTTTTAAAAAAGAATAAATAATATGAGAAAATTAACCCTGCACCTTCAGTGTAAATGTTTTTTCCCCACTAATATGTCTACGTTTTGGTAACGAAAGTAAAAGAAAGAAACAACAAAAGGAGAATAATGTATCACGTTTGATTAGGGGAGTAGTGTAATTTGCATTATCTTGCTGCCATTATGTGAATTTATATTTATAATGTGCATATGTTTCTAATGTCTAGTGCTGAATTTTGTGTTCTAATTATTGTTCATTTCAGCCAATGAAAATCCTTTCAATGAAATTCCTTCTGTAATATTACTTCTTATTTGCTATGCATAATAAAAAAAAAAGTTTTAAATCTCCATTTAAGAAGAAATTGCATTTATCTAGATGCAATCATTTGTGCCATGTTTACCATATAGCTGCTAAAACTTCTGCAATATAATTGATAGTACTAGTATCTTAAATTCCAGGTCAATCTTGAATATCTTGGAAGGGTTTTATTCAACAATGAGGGCCTCCTCTATCCTGACAGTGTGGTTGGGATTGGTTCACATACAACTATGATAGATGGGCTTAGTGTTGCTGGATGAGGAGTGAGAGGTATTGAAGTTGAGGCAACAATGCTTGGTCAGGTAAATTACATTGTGATATTGATATATAAACATGTAATGCCTTGAATGTCAATCTTAATTCTATTCAAAACATTGCGTTACTGATTAATGAATGTTGATGGTGCACATGACTCCCTAGAAATGTTGATTTATTTGCCTTATCCTGAAGTGTGATGATTGCTTTGCTGTGTGCAATGATACTTAAAAAACTTTGAGCATGGTTTTGCCTAGTGTTGTTGGGTTCGAGTTATCTGGAAAACTATGCAATGGTGTTACAGCAACAAACTTAGTTCTAATGTGACTCAAATTCTCAGAAAGCATGGTGTTGTGGGGAAATTTGTTGAATTTAATGGTAATTAAGTTCTCTTGAGGTCTACTGTTGCATAAATTTTCTCTTCTTTTTTCAACATACAGTGATTGTCCTTGTTGATTAACAGTTATTTATTTTGTTCTCTAGGTGATGGTATGGCTGAATTATCTTTGGCTAACAAGGCCATTATTGCCATTATGTCTCCAAAATATAGGTGCCACCATAGGCTTCTTCCCTGTGGATCATGTTACACTACAATATCCAAAGTTAACAGAAAGAAGTGATGAGGAACTATACTTCAAGAGGTGTAATTAAAATATTGATGCCTATCATGTTCATAACTGCTTCTAATTTATATCATATAAAGGGGATACAACTTTTGTTAACGGTTTGTGATCTCCCCTTTTAGTAAGATTATTTTACCCTTACACTCAAAAACAAATTCACTTATTTGTACAAATTTTTTTGTCCACTTTTACCCCTATTATCTCACTTATTTGAAGTGACGCATAACTTTTAAAAATAAATCTTATAAATTTAGTTATTGAGTTTGAAATGTATTATTAAAAATTTATTAACAATATTCATCATTTCAGTTTGTCTAATTTGGTTATTTAGTTAAATGATTAATATACATTAATTTATATACAAAGTTATTTACCCTTCATAATTCTCCCTGTTAGATGTTTGACAGTATAAAAAGAATAAGTGTATTAAAAAGAATAAGCCATATGTTTTTCTAAAAATGGCATTCTATATCGGTTATGTAATAAACGATGTAGAAAGTGACTATACAACACCAATTATTCCAAAAATTAATGTAGAAATGAACTTTCTACATCGGTTTTGTAAGTACAATTCAACATCGGTTTTCACAGAACTGATGTAGAAAGTATCTTTTTCACATCGATTTTTTGAAAAATCGATGTTGTCAAGTGTACGACAACATCATTTTTTTAAAAAAATTGATGTTGATTTTTGTATATTTTACATTTTTTGGTTTATTTCTTATTATATAACATCGATTTTCTTGTGTAGTGTATGTTAACATCGATTTTTGAAAACCAATGTTAACATTGATACTTTTAACGTCAATTGTTTCAACATCGATTAAAAATCGATGTTAAAAGTTGAAAACAACCAATGTTAAAAGTCTATTTTCTAGTAGTGCAACTTAATTGTAGCAGCAAAAAATTAAAGATTAAATTTAAAATAAAAATGACTAAGAGATTAAAATCTTACATGAACCACAATAAATAAAATAAAACTACAATGAAGTTAATTATATATAATGGAATGTCCCACTTTTTCATTTCCTAGCTTGACCACCTATATATATGATACCGGATGAAGGCGTGGTAGATGCATTGGTGTAGCATGAGTCTCATGGCAAAAGGGACTAGTGTTGTTTATCAATATCCCAATAAATCACATCATTTAGGGGATTTAAACTTTGAATTCAATAAAATTAGCTTTGTTGTAAGTCCAGCCTTTTATTAGCTGGCAATAGTAGCTGCAGTTATTATTTGGAATTTTGGACACATGTAGCCTTATGTTTTAGTTATATGTAGCCTTTTGGCATCTTTGAGAGAAAAATGAAGAATTCAGAATTTTGCATATGGTCCAAAGAGAAGTGATTCAATGACATCATTGTAATGCAAAGGAATAGATAGGATCTACCTGGAACAACTTAGTGAACCTAGTTACCTAAATAAATCAATTTGTGAGTGCTTTGATTAGTTTTTAGCTATGGTAATTTAAAGTAGATACAAGAACAACTCCACTGTCATCTTCATCAATTGTAACTATATTGTTAAACTATGAGAAGTTTTCCTGATTGTTTTGCATGTCACAAATATTTCATTGGTAAGTACGTACACACTTCTCACGTGATTAGTTTTTTAATGGCAAGATTTTGATGAGATCATGGGGATTGCTTTATTTTTGAAAGGCTGAAAAACTTATTTTCACATTTTATAGGAAAGTACACAAAACCTCTCTCAAGATATAGAGCAAAATTCTCAAGATATATATGGAATAAATTTCTGGTACTACAACATTATTTGGTTAAAAGTGTAATTTTCCTCTAGCTGTGTATAGTCCTTAATTTAATTTATAGTACTTTGTCTTAGTTATCTGAAATTCATGGATTTATAACAAAGTGAACATTTATAATTCATATTTTAAGATTCTTTTCTTATTTAAAAACATAATATTGTTTTATCTTAGGTTTTGTTATGTAGGATTTTTTCTAAGGACTAACATTACTACTTGCCAGTCAACAAAGTAATTTAGGGGGAAATTTTGTCCTATGAATCCCTGCTACAGCAAAGCAGTAACCTAAATGTATTGCACACACCTTGGAATTAGAGTGGACATTGTTTAAAGGAGGAAATTTTCTAAGGACTAATATATTGATGACATCCCTAAGAGATGTAAATTGTGCAGTCTTCTAGACAAGGCAAAGGTATATCCAACTAACAAAAAATGATGAATTTGCGTACGAAGAGATGCTCACTCACCTTACACTTTTTCCCATTCCACATCCAAAGAAGGTTTTCTCTTCACTCATTCTATTCCTAGTACGTGATGTAAAAACCTATTTAATGGAAATAGAAGCATTTGTGAAACAACACAGAAAGAAAGATGATGTGTTGCAAACACATCATGATTTAGGGTAGTTTTTAGGATATAATTTAGATAAATACTCAGGTAAATAACTTAGAATTAGTTAAGTTTATTAGTTTATTGTTTTAAAACTATGTCAATACCATTTATGCATTTCAGGCTCAAAAGAGGAGAATCAAGGGCCAAAGAAAGAGAAAAGCAAATTTGAAGACCCGCGCTATTAGCGTGGTAATTCACGCTATCAGCGTGAAGAAGACGAAACCTGGCTAATTGACTCGACCAGTTCACGCTATTAGCGTGGAATCTATGCCATCAGCGTGAGAGAAGCCTGGATCAAGCCTGAAGACTCGAAGACCTCACGCTATTAGTGTGAGGATCCACGCCAGTAGCGCCACCTTTCGGTCATGCCGCGCGATTAGCGCGAGACTTCGCGCGGGTAGCGTGGAATCGATTTTGTTTCCTTATTTAAATTATATGTTTCGGATTTGGTTTTGTTTTTGGGCTTTATTACTATAATTAAACTTATCTATAAATATGAAGCCTCTAAACAGACCAAGGGGGGATATCTCTTACCTTCTATCACCTTCCATCATCTATTTCACTCTTTCTTTTCACCATTGGAAGTGAAGAATCAAGGCAAGGTCATTCAAGAATGTATTATTTGACAGCTTTTGGTTTCTTGAAGCCTATGGCAGGCTGAATTTGTATTGTGGGAAGGCCATGAACTGATGTAACTCCTCTGTAACTTGAATTGGTATTGAACTTTAATGCTGTTTTGATTATTTTATTCTATTCTGTGCTATTCAATGTTTTATTCTTAATTAGAACTGGCCATTCTATTTAAGTATTGAGGGTTAGGATTCGCAATGGGAACGTTGGAGTTCTAATTTCTGACATGTTTAGAATAATAGTCATTCTTCACCTAGGAATAGGGATGCGTGGCTACGGATTTTATAATATGATCTTTCGCATGCTTAACTTGATAGAATTCACCAAGGAATTGTTTTTTTTGAATTAGGTTAAAGGGTTAATTCACTAAGGAATTAGGGATTAACTAGTTTAGGAAAGATTTATTCTCCGAGTAATCTTAACAAGATCACATGAGATATATTCTTTGAATACTTAGTTTGACAGAATCACTAAGGGTTTAGGTTTCTCGATCGAATTAAAGGGCTAAATCGCTGGTTGTGCTCTAGGATTTACAAATTTAGGAAAGATTTATTATGTGTGTGACTTAAGATAATAAACCAATCAAGTGAAGGAGGTAGGAACAAAGGGGATTGCGCCTGACCACAATTGTTTCTTCCATTGGTAATTTCTTTTATATTTTTACTGCATTTTCTATTTTGATTCAACCACAAATCAAACCACAACTCTTTATTATTTCTGTTTTTTTCTTCCAATCATTTAGAATTAATATTATTGTAAAAATTACCCCAATCCCTGTGGAGACGATAACTCACTTACTCACTTTTATTTCTTGTTAACGATCGGTGCACTTGCCGTAATCTCACAATAAAAGACTATTGTGACTCCCAAATTTGTATTAATGAAATATCAGGAAAAAAATTAAGTGTTGATATATATATATATATATATATATATATATATATATATACTCAAGGCTTGTTTATTCAAGAAAACTATGCAAAATACGAGTATTCAACTAGGGTATTGTTCATACTTGGTTCACTGTAAGAGAAAGAGAGTGGAGACGGAGAGGCGACGAAGAAGTGGAGGCACAAAAGGTGGCCATGGAGTTGAGGCACGAGAGACATAGCGAAGATGGTGAGGAAGACAACGCAAGAGACGAAATCGAGACAGAGAGGAAGAAAGCGCGAGAAAGTAGAGTACGTAGCGATAGAATAAAGGAATTAGGGTTCGTGGAGGTGTGAGAGATTTTGAATTAGGTGCAACATCGGTTTTGAGTAAAAACCGATGCTAACTTATCATTTCACAACATTGGTTTTCTAATAACTGATGTTAAACGATTATTTACAACATCGATTTTCTAAAAACCGATGTTAAGAGACTCGGAACAATATTGATTTCCTAAAAACCGATGTTAAGAGACTGCTAGCAACATCAGTTTCTTGAAAATTGATGTTAACATGCTTCTAGAAACCGATGTTAAAGAACTCAACCTATTTACAAAATATGCCACCGCGCTTTTTCTAACATCGGTTTTGTAAAAATCAATGTTAAAATGGCGATGTTAAAAAAATATTTTTAGTAGTGTACATCATATCATTGAGAAGGATCTCAGTAATACCTAGATCCATAATGATTGGTCAAACAAATACAACAAAATCTTGACAATGGTCACACAATTGGTTTAATGACCTTCCTTAACCAAATTAACTTATTCCTTATGGGACTGTTGTTTTCTCTTCAGATAGGAAGAGAAAAAATTGTTTCTTGATTTGGTGTGTTGGGGACCATAATCGTGCCTCAGGTTTTAAACCTATTAGGGTTCTCATTATCACCTAATCGGCCAAATTAGTTTCCGCTCATTAAGTCCATATCACTTTTCTATTGACAATCTAATGGGCTCACTAAATTAGATCACTTATATTAAATCCATTTAAATATAATTAATAATATAGTATGTTGTCCATATTAATTATTTAAGAATTATAAAATTTCCAACAAAGCTACAATCCGTCTCTGTTAGACAAAAATGTCGTCTCTAACATGGACATGACCGTCTCTTGAAAGCAACAAATAATTTCTATCTTAAGATCATGACACTAATTATCCATCTCAAAAATGCAAGAGTTATATTTATTTAGAGACAAATTTATTTCATCTCTAAATTTGCATAATTTATATTTATTTATTAATCCATCACTGCCTTATTTTTTACAAATTACCCAATTTTTTTCAACTTCCATTAATTACAATCAATCCTAGTTGTGATTTATATTTAACAGACAAATAACTGAAAACGAAATGTTTTTTCTTAGGGAGACTAAAATGAACTTTTAAAATTAAAGAGGAACACAAAACATCTTTTACACTAAACGAAATTCCTTCATTTCTTTCCAAATTTAAATTAATTACTTCTATCTCTTTTTTATTTTCATAGGGATTTTCTCTTATTTAGTGGAATAAATGATCTTTATCTCTTTTAATTAACATGCATATATTGATTTAAATTTCTTTATCTTTTATCTAATTTAAATTCTTTTATGTCTTACCTTATTTAAATGATGACTAGTAATTTACCTTGTGCATTACACAAAATAAATTATTATTTTATACAATATTTAAATTTATAATTGATAATAAATAAATATTTCTTAATACAAACATAATTATATTAATAAATAATTTATGTTATGATATACTCTTATTTTTAATTATGGATAGTTTATTTTAAAAAATATTTATATTCATATAACACTTTTAAATTAAGTTAGAACTAAAGATGATATATTGATAGAGATAAGTTAGTTGAACTGTTAATCAATATGAAAGTATAATATGATTTATAAAATGCATGTTATATAAGAGTACATTTGAATTTTGAAGATAAAGTATATGTATTTGAAATTTGTTTTTGACATTCACATACATATTGTTGAACAATTTAATTGATGTTTAAATTTAAAAGCATTAGAAAATATACAAGATGCATGCTATGAGAATAAAGTTTATCATGATAGGAAATTTATTCCTAAATCCTTATGGTGAAAACTATCACCCGATAAAACCCCAAAAGCATTATATTGGATCATCAATAAATCTTAAACAAATAAAAGTGTATATGTTTCCGTTGTAGCAGTGATTTATTTAAATCTTCTAGCCTTTAGCCTTTCTTTATGAGTTTTAGTCTTCCTTAGTTAAATCAATTCTTAGAGGGTATTCTCTCTACATGGAAAATAAAGAAAACTGAAACTTGATTTAACCTATTGGAGACCATAACTCAATATATAGTATTTTTCTTTATTATTGGGCCAATAAGCTCTCATTATATCTAATTGGTCCAACAGTGGTATCCACCCATATATTCCATATTTACTTAGGAATCTATTTGGGCACATTCAATTAATCACTTTAATTTACTCAATATATATTAAATAGCATAATATAATTATTAATACAATATGTAGCACATAATAATGTTAGGAAATTTAATTTCCTAACAATCTCCCACTTGGACTACAAATTGACATGAGATAATTATTTAATTAAGCACGGGGATAAGGAATGGTCTATGATTTGAGAGAAAAAGAGTTCGAGAGTCATTTACGCATGGGGAAGGTGTTAGCACACCATGTGTCAATCATGAAGACGACAACCTTTAATAGAGTGTGCTAAAAATAAAGTGAATTTTAAATTGTTTATCTTCCCTTAAGAACATGAATTATTATGTTTGTTATATTTTGTTTATTAAAAAAAAAAGAAAAATTTTATTTTTTTTAGTAAAGAGAGGATTGTATATTTTTTTTTAGTTTTTTAAGTCGATAAGTGGTTTGTCCTCGCTACTACGTATCCCCAAGTGCAATGAGAAAATCAGACTTACATAGTTCTTTGAGTAGAAAACAACTTATGTGTTGGTTTGATTTTATGTTTTTTTGAAAGATTTATTTTAATTGCGTGGAAAAAAAATCGTTAAGGTGTTGGACCTTGAAACGACATTGAATTTTAAGAAAAAAAGCGGAGAGAAACGCTTAAGGCATTGGACCTTGAAGCAATCTCGAGTAATGTGTAATTTTTGTGGAGAAAAAGGAGAATTGGGTGATCATTTATTTAAATATTTTTAGGCTTTTTTTTAGAAAAGATTTTGGGTTTATGGTAAACTCTGTGAAGTCAAGCAAGTCGGAGATCCAACATGACATTCACAAAAATTATCCACACGTTATTAAAATGCCACCAAGCGAGTTGGAGACCTAGCATGGAGCATATATGTAAAGGATGCAGGTGTGACTAGCAGTATTTATTTAATTCAAATTTAACAAGAAAAATGGGCCAGCCCCAAAAAACAAAAGGGGTGTACGTACAAAAGATGGAGGTGTGACTAGCGATAATTCAAATTTAACAACAAAAATGGGCCGGGCCCAAAAAACAAAGGGGTGTAGGTACAAAAGATGGAGGAGTGACTGGTAGTATTTCTTTAATTCGAACTTAACAAGAAAATGGGCCAGACCAAAAAAAAAATGGGTTGTAATGTAAAAGTAGGGATGTAAATATTTTTTTTAGACAAAACAACAACGAAAAGGAGAAGAGAGGGAAGGAAGGGTTAAGGAGAAAAGAAGGGAGAAGGAAGAGAGGAGAATGAAGGAATGAAGGGATACCAGGAGACCCTCCTCTTTCTCTAACTGTAATGCCAAATGACACGACATTGTTGACTCCTTTGGCCTCCTTGGGATTTGTGCCTCTTCAGTTTTTTGTTTTGTGTTTTTTTTTAATTGATGTTCAAAACTTCTATGTTTTATAATGTTCATTCCACTTTTGTTCTCTTTATTCATTCCTTTTTTATTATTTTTTTCGTTTTATTATCATTCTTTCCTTTTTTCCCTTTTCTGTTTTAATATTTTCCTTTCCCCTTTTTTCTTTTTTTTCCATTTTATTATCTTCCTTTCCCATTTTTCGTTTTATTTTTGAAAATAAAAGATAAGTAAAGACAATGACACTAATTCGGTTCGGGTGATCATTCATAAGATCACAACATGATAACGAAGAGTCTTTGGAAAGATCATAACAAAGGATTTTCAATCTTATGAAACATAAAGCAGAGGATGTTGAGTTCTATGAAATTAAAAAGCAGAGGACGTTGAGTCCTATGAAATATTAAGCAGAGGACGTTGAGTCTTATGAAACATAAAGTTGAGGTCGTTGAGTCCTATGAAACATAAAAATAGAGGACGTTGAGTCCTATGAAATGTAAAACTGAGAACGTTGAGTCCAATGAAACATAAAGCAAAGGATATTGAGTTCTATGAAACATTAAAAATAGAGGACGTTTAGTCCTACGAAATTAAAAACAAAGGACATTGAGTCCTACGATACATAAAGCTGAGGACGTTGAGTCCTATGAAACATAAAATAGAGGATGTTGAGTCTTATGAAACATAAAGCTAAGGAGGTTGAGTCCTATGAAACATAAAGTTAAGGACGTTGAGTCTAATGAAAGATAAAGCAGAGGACGTTGAGTCCTATGAAGCATAAAACTAAGGACGTTGTGTCCTATGAAACATAAGCCAGAGGATGTCGAGTCCTACTGAGGACGTTGAGTCCTATGAAACATAAAAACAAAGGATGTTGACTCATATGAAACATAAAGCAAAAGATGTTGAGTCCTATGAAACATAAATAACAGAACGTTGAGTCCTATTAAACTAAAAGTAGAGGACGTTGAGTCCTATTAAATTAAATGTAGAGGACGTTGAGTCCTATGAAATTAAATGTAGATGATGTTAAGTCCTATGAAACATAAAGTTGAGGACATTGAATCCTATGAAACTAAAAGTAGAGGACATCGAGTCCTATGATACATGCCAACAGGTACTGGTACCCAGAGGCTCAAAACTATAAGAAATCGAGAGATTGACTCTCTATAAGGGCCACTTATCCCAAACTCAAAAGGTAGGACATTGGATTTTGAAAACTAGCATATAAAGACAAAACTATGCACTTAAAACTTGATATGGAGCATATGAGTTTTGGAATGAATTATGATGAATGAAAAAAAAATGCGAGCTTTGCCCTGAAATGCGGTAAATGTGGGCTTTATACCCATAAATGCAATGCAACAGGTTGTGAGTCATGAAAATTTAAATGAGATATGTCGAGTTTCAACATTCTGGGACGAGATGAGCCTTAAACCGTGCAATGCTCATGACATTTTTTCTCTTTTGCTTTACTTTGTTGGTCTTCTTCTTCTTCTTCTCCTTCTCCTTCTTTGCTCATTCTTCTTCTTCTTCTTCTCTTCCCTTCTTCTTCTTCTTCTTCTTCTTCTGCTTCTCCTTTTTCTCCTTCTCTTCTTCTTTCCTTCTTCTCTTCTTCCTCTCCTTCTTCTTATTCTCCTTCTTCTCCTTCTTCTTCTCTTTCTTCTTCTCTTCTTCTTCTTCTTCTTCTTCTTCTTCTTCTTCTTCTTCCTTCTTCTTCTTCTCTTCTCTTTCTTCTTATTCTCTTCTTCTGCTTCTTCTGCTTTTTCTTCTCCTTCTTCTCGTTCTTCTGCTCATTCTTCTTCTTCTTCTTCTTCTTCTTCTTCTTCTTCTCCTCTTCTCCTTCATCTCCTTCTTCTTCTTCTCCTTCTTCTCCTTTTTCTGCTTCTTCTTCTTCTGCTCCTCCTCTTCCCCTCTTCATTTTTCTTCTTCTCTTCTCCTTCCTCTGCTCTTCTGTTTTTTCTTCTCCTTCTCCTTCTTCTTCCTCTTCTTCTTCTTCTGCTGCTTCCTTCTTCTTCTTCTCCTTCTTCTTCTTCTCCTCCTCCTCCTCCTCTTCCTCCTCCTCCTCCTCCTTTTTCTTCTTCTTCTTCTTGTTCTTCTTCTTTAATTTGAATTTAATTTTTATTTATTTACATTTTTTTAAGAAATACATATTGACTATTTCTTTCTCAAAGATGTGATGATCCATTCAACCGCATCCTGACTTTTGAAGATCTCTTTGTAGACTCCATCAGAGTGTATGTTTTGCTTAGTAATTTTGGCAGTAGAGCCATTTGACATTTAACCAATCAATTGGAATATTGATTCCATGGTTCGTCCCTTTCTTCTTGTGTAAAACATTGGTTACTCTATACAGTAAGTAAAAATAATGCTTCAGGATCGACCGCGTGGACCATTGAATGGTGGCAATGGATTGTTACACTTTGGTATATGACCAAATGAAACTTTATTGTTTTAAGATCATATAGGGATGCCATTGGCCCATCGATTACGTTGAAGCTTGATGACATGGGATGATCCCGAAAAGATTTACGTAACAAAGACTACCCTTGGATTCGAAAGAAACCCTAGGGACATTGCATGAGTGACTGACGTTGAATGGACCCATCATAACAATTGCCTTTGACCATCTTCCATGAGCTCTTGTTGCATGAGTTTTCTTCTCGAATGTGCACGTGCGAACCTTGGGATTTTTTTTTCATCTTTACAATCACAACCGTGTGTGTGTTCCATTCCAAAATCCAAACTCAAAAGCAAATTACTCCTTCCTCGATCCACATGGGCTTTATTGGGCTTGTAACGTGGCCAGGGGTTAAAAGGGCTATGAAAGAAAATGTCAAGGAGGCTCAAAGAGTGTTTAAGGGTTATATAGAGTAAAAACCTTGAGTGCGTTGCTTGTGCTTTTATTCATTTCATCTTTTTGGGCTGGGCTTTACTTCATATGTTTTATACATTGACCATCGTTGCATTTTTCTTCCTTGTGAAATTTGGAGAACTTTTTTTCCCTTTTTAGCTTTGTTCACCTTTGGCGAATTTTTTTTCTTTAACGTCATTTGGGACCCAACCTAGAGTTTAGTAAACCCCAATCATATGTTGCTTGCATTGCTCTTCTTGCCAGTACGATAATGTTTCCTATAATGGGGTCTTTTAGAAAACAATTATACTTTGGTTTGAAGTGGGTAGCAAAGGATAAATTAGTGTTTGGGATGAAGAAACACGGCCATGTGTCATTTCAAATATTGACTGGAGACTCTTACAGTTTGGTTTTTAGGACAGAACATCTAATAAAAATACTCTTGATTGTTTTCTTTATTCCTTATTTCCTTTTTTATTTTCTTCTCATTCATTTTCATTTTTCCTTCTTATATATATATACACCCTAACTTTTACCTAGGCTACCCTTTTGAGTTTTCAACCTATCGAGTAAGAACTTCTTATTTGCCCCTAGGTTCGCTTGGAGCCCGTGTGTGGTGTCTTTCATTGCCTCAATGTATGGTTTGGAGTTATCTGTTGTTGTCGTCTGTCACACCTTTATAGTAAGAAGAAATGAAAGAAACTATGTAGGTTCTCGAAAGAGAATTTTCAAGGGCTAGAAATATTTATATGATTTTCAATTAACAGATTAAGTCAAATGACTCTCACTCTTCACAAAACTTTTAAGAAAGACAAGATGACGTCACATGTATGTTTGTATTTATTATTTATTAATCTGAAATACAGTCAATCAAATGCTTATTCAATTTTATTCATCGCTTATGGTACCCCCACGTGTAGAACGTGCAATTTTTGATTGGACTGACTTGGAGATTAACTCTTGAGCATAGGTCACATGAGCAAACAAACCAGCAACGTATATTTGTATTCCAATGAAAGTTTAATAAATATGAAAAGATATAATCGTGAGAAAATGAGAGATGATGTCATCAATTTCATCCATATTATTAGCGTGGCGATTGTTGTTTACAATAATAGCATAAACATGAAAATCCTAATGAGTCCTTAGACACATCCAGCAACAAACCTTCAGATTGCCCCAAGCATCATGCATAGTATCGCTTGACAATGTTAGCATTCATAAAGGTAACATAATCAAATTTTCCTTTCCTCAAACCTACTTAAATTCTCTCACCAGCAAACAATAGATCTGCAAAACTTTAAGGCATGTAACCTATCCTCTTTTTATAATAAAACACCAGCAATGTGCCCATTATCATGGTTATCATCTTTCTCTTCCATGGGGGTACTACTTAAGCTTCCAGGTCTCTCCACCTTTGAGCGTATTCTTTGAATGATTCATTATCTCTCTTACACATGCTTTGTAGCTGCATTCTATCTGGAGCCATGTCAGATTTGTATTGATACTGCCTAATCAAGGCATCCATTAGATCCTTCTAAGATCGAACCCGAGAGGGTTCCAAGTTAGTATACCAGATAATAGCTGTCCCAGCCAAGCTTTCCTAGAACAAATGCATCAACAACTTTTCATATATTGCATATGCCCCCATCTTCCTACAATACATCTTCAGGTGGTTCTTCGAGCAAGTGGTCCCCTTGTATTTATCAAAGTCTGGCACCTTGAACTTCAGAGGAATGACCAAATCGGGTACCAAGCAAATTCTGACATGTCAACGAAACCATAATTTCCTCTTCCTTCAATGCCCCTTAGCATCTCCTCTATATGATCAAACTTTTCCTTCTCAACTACAGCAGGAGGCTCTCCTCCCATCACAAAATGTAAGGGTTGTAATGGTGGTTGATACTGAGGAGCCCCAAGAGCGTTTGGCACGGGGACACCAGAAAATGCACGCCCTTCACTAGTATATCCCGGATAAACCGAGAAACCAGTCTGAGTGTGGTCTTGGGGAGTTGCATGTGTTTCCTCCATGACTTGAGGAACATTGGCATGAGTATGATCGGGTTGGGGTTGTTGATTCTCAATGAATATGGGCACGGAACTACCGATATTCTCACCAGGAGCATATACAACAATAGGAGGTGTATAATTAAGAGGCAAACCATATGGTGGAAAAGAAGACTTGCTTGGGACCTGGATATAATGAGGTCCATTTGCATTTGCTGCTGCCTCACCTCCTTGACCTACTATGCTCGAGTGTATCGGGTATTTCTTAGTAGCAGTACTGGCTACAACAACACTGATAATGTTGACCTTCATCATCTTCCTCATGCTCATCATCGTTTTCATCATTGTCGTCATCTGCTCCTTCATGGCCTCCATATCAGCCTTCATTTGCTCCTGTACTTGTTCTATGTCATTGATTATCTCAGTCTTGGCACGTGTCTGGTATGGGTGCAGTAAAACACAGTCTTTCTTTTTTAGCACAAGGATTACTTTTTCTAATTTCAAGGAAATAATGTAATAAGCAATGCATAACAGTGCAACAAAACAAATAAGTATGAATGCATGTAAATGATAAGTTGTTGAAGTATTATGAATTTTACATGGATTGCTCAAATAGAACATAGGGCCAAATCAATTCTAATTTTCACTTAAACCAACACTGTCCATTGCATCATGTCAGAGTCAAAGTACAACTGGAATTAAAACATGGGCACATCAGCTATTCCTAATTACCTAAGTCATTAACTCAATCATGTGTTGGCAGTAGTCAAAAAGACTATGAACTTCATTGGGAGTTGAGTTTACGTTAGTCATTACCATGGCTTCAGCCAGCAACTTTGGGAGCTCATGACTATCATTTAGTGTGATACGAACCTGTCCATCCAATTCATGCCTTCTTTGTGCAATAACTCTATCACCTCTTCCCTTGCCTCTTTTTCAGCTCGTAGGACTGACACCTTCGTCTATTCATCTCTCAATGCATGCCCATAAATAGTAGCCAGGTTCATCTTTTCCTCATGATGGTAAATGATTATCAACATATTCTTCTCTGTCATGCATAACTGCTACTTTAAGCTTTCTTTTGACTCTCGAAAATTTCTCAACTCATTCTTTTGTTGGATATAGAGAGAGCTGGAAAGAAGATCAAATCAAGGATGAATCCTTTGCTTAAAAGATTTTAGCTTTTTGCATGCCATTCAATTGAAGACATTTGTAATTTGTTAAGTTGTTCAAGAGGCTTATCTTGTGATCCTTGCATTTGCATAAACATAATCATAAACATGCATACATGATTTAAGAAAAGCATAAAAGGTTACATGTTTGCATTAAGAATGAAATTCTCATGGTTTAAGTTTTAGAAAATGCATTTGTGCACTACTTTAATCGATTACCAGCTATTGTAATTTATTACAAAGCCCAGAAAAACACTTTAATCGATTACAAACAAATCGTAATCGATTACACGACACAAAAACACAAAATATGATTACCACTAAATCGTAATTGATTACAAAGGCTTATTTTAAAACGTGTATGACTGCCTTAATCGATTACCACTCAATCGTAATCGATTACACAAGCTGATTTCCATTCTGAGAAAAAGATTTTTTGAGTCTCATATATCTTGTTTCAAAACTCACGAAATCATGCTTCATTGATCATATGTTTTGAACAAAGATTCTTCAAGAGTTTTTCAAGAGAGCTGCTTTTCAACATCAACATTCATGCAATCAGTATTTGCTTGGTAAAATTAATTCATTCATCCTCTGAGGATCATAAGGTTGTATCTTTCTTGAACTCTTACTTTGAATTGACTTGTTTCTTTTAATTCTTATAATTACTAAGATCAAAGAGTTTCTTTAGAGATTTTTCTGGAGAAGTGTTCTCTAGAGTAAAGAACATAATAGTGTTCTCTGGTTCTTTGTGATTAGAATCTAATAGGGTTTTAGATTTCAGTTTCTTTATGCAGGTTTGATAAAGGTAATCACTTGTAAAGCTTGTAAAGAATATATTTTGATTTAGTGAAACTCTAATCAAGTTTGATTAGAAGACACTGGATGTAGCTTTTCTTTTAAGGGGTGAACCAGTATAGATTTGGTGTTCTCTTGATTCTAATCCTTGCTATCTTAAACTTGCTTATCTTATGGTTAATCTCTTTTAAGATCAACTAAAATAGTTTTCTGCAATTGCTTAAAGTGTAATGTGAATCTTGATTGATTGAAAGTTTTTGTTTTAACAAGGGAAAACTTATGATACGATCTTTACTCCACCCTCTTCGTTAATTGTGTGTGTTCATTATTATTTTCATCTTTAACATTACGTTCTCAATTATTGCTTTGTCACCCTTCTTAGCTTGAGCTCATTGCTATTGCCTAGAAAAGCCTCTTGGAACCTTTTTCTACTTGATTCTTCCCATCGGGCTTTTCTCATTTCATGCTCCAGCGCTTCAGCTGTGGACATGTTGATGTCCTTTAGTCTATCACATTCTTTCCTAACCCTAGTGACTACCTTCTTCAACTTCTCATTCGCCATTTTTGTCCTTTCCAACTCAGCCTTCAAGACTCACACCATTTCATTCTCCTTGGGCACCTCCGTCTCTACGCTATTCGGATCCTTCGAATTTTTGAGCCAAACAATCCCTTTCACTCTAACTTTCAGCCATTTGTGATAACCACCTATGACACTGTTGCTTCTTCCCCTAAGCTCATTCTCTTTCCTTTCCACTTGATTCCATGCCTTACGAATATTCTAAAGTATCCCTATATTAGCTTCAACGAATCCTCATGTGATGAAAGGAATGATGGTTTCCTCCGGTGGCGCACCTCTCATAGGATACCCTAACTGTCTTATGCCAACACAGAGTTATAATTAATGCAACCCCTCATCCCCATAAGAAGGACATTCAGAAATCCTTCACCTGAACACAATACCTCTGTTACCCCTTCTTTCCATCGTGGGAACCAACTAAGGATGATCCTGTCAAGCCTGCCAGTAGCTCTTCCCAATTTGTTTTGTCTTTTCGGAAGCACATGCAATGACCTTGTAGAGGACAAACACATCTACTTTCATGATTAAGGACATGGGACACCAACCATACATAAATATCAGGCGCATAACAAACAATCCTCGCACTATTACATCTCAGGTCAAAAACATCATATATATCTACCAACACGGCAATGACCAGGCTTTCCTTGCTATGGTGATAAGCAAGAAAGGCGTCAATCATAGCTAGATCCACAAGTATGTCTTCATTCAGAAACAGTACCATCCCAAACACCAGTAGTGCTAATACATCCATGAACGATGTCCATTCTATTTGGTTTGCCAGAGCTTTCGCCTTCTCCTCCAAACATTTCCTCGATATACCTACTACTTTATTCCTACTTTTCTTCACTCGATCTAACTCTCGCTCTGAGATCTTGACTACTCTTGCCATGCTTTCCATAGATGGGTAATACCAAGAAAGAGGTATAGCTTCCTTCCTCCCATTAGGCATCCTAAGATTCCCTCGAACTCCTCTATGGTTGGTGCCAACTGAAAGTCCCAAAAGTGAAACATATGAGTGGTTGGTCATAGTATTGGGCGAGAGCTGCAATAGCCTCAACTGACACTTCTATCATTGCCAAATCCTAGATCTTTCAATATACCTTGCTAAATGATTGACGTTGAACCCGATCCATCCGTTGCCCCATCTTTCACAAGTTGGCCACTTCCAGGCTTTTGACCTTGACTTGGTAAAACCTTTTCTTAAAAGATTGCGCTTGGTTCGACCCCATGTTCTAAGGGATAGAAATTTTGATCGTCAATACTTTGGCAACCTATCATAGAGGAGATATGATGAATGAGCAGGATATACTTATATGATGCATGACAGATGTATTTATGAGATCAACACGAGACATCTGAAAGATCACCTTTTTCTTGTTGTCAAATGTGTTGGGTACCATGTTCAAGTGATTTTCGATCATTGTCAGAAAAAATGAGTGTATAAACCCAACATGGTTTGTTTACGGATATCACAATGATACCTAACGCACGTAACCAAGAATTTGGTGTAAGCTTTCTCACTTTATTGTGACTTTTGGCAACAAAGAGGAGAATACAAGGCATGAGCAAATATATGTTAGAATCATGCATGGGTGAACATGGCATGTGAATGATGACAACAAAAGGTATGTCATTGTCGGGACAAGCATCATGCTATACGAATATGTATGATAATGCAATGACTTATGTGAATGCGGTGCATGAATATGATAAATGATGAATGTGGAAATGATATGTCCATCGTGATGCTATGAAGAGATGCATGATGTTATCAAGGAAACAAGGTGGGGTGAATCTGCTTCGTGTCCCTAATTCAGTAACCTAGCGAAAAAGGGTCTAAAAGTCCATTATTCAATGACAACTTCCAAGGGTAGTTTCATGTAACCTCACCTGCCTCTAGAGATATCATCCTCTTAAGTAACAACATTGCGACGATAGGGACTACCAGTGGCAATGCATCACAAAAAGAGGAAAACTCTAAATGAAGCTTCACTGTCATCAAGCGAGTCGGAGACCCAACATGACCACAGATCGACCTCCACTCCCTATGGCTTACACAGACCCGAGTATGGGGTCCAATATCTCAAATTGTGTGCAAAAGGTGAAGGTTTTATGTGTGAATAGAGCAACCTAAGAACTACCCAACCCCACCTGAAAATAACTAGAAAATTCCTGGACATATACAACAAATATAGCACATGTCATCTACCCTAGGATTTAGTGACACAATTTGTTTCTAACTATAAAGGAGTAACAACGTAGCAAAGGATATATACAAGTATGAGTGAGACAAAGAATAAAAAAACTAGATCGAAGCAAAACCACGAAAAGAACGATAGCAGAGTAAAACAATTACAAACAGGAGCACAACAAAAAGAAAAAAAGAAGGAAAAATAAATAAAGAACAAGTCACGATAAAATTGCACACTCGATCAAATGGCTTAACTCTCTAATAGTCCCCAGTGGAATCGCCATCTATCACAACGTGACTGTCACAACAGGATGACGCTAAAACAAATAATGAAGTTTTCTAAAAAGGAAAACTAGAGGGTCGCCACCAACATTTATTTAAAGAAAACGTTGAAAAAACAAAAAAGATAAGGAATGGTCTACGATTTGAGAGAAAAAGAGTTCGGGAGTTGTTTACGCACAGGGAATGTGTTAGCACCCCACGCGTCTGTCATGAAGACGACATCCTTTAATCGAGTGTGCTAAAAATAAAGTGACTTTTAAATTATTTATCTTCCCTTAAGAACTTGAATTATGTTTGTTATATTTTGTTTATTCAAAAAAGAGAAAGAAAATTTTTATTTTTTTAAAAAAGAGAGGATTTTATTTTTTTTAATTTTTTCAGGTCGACAAGGGGTTTGTTCTCGCTCTTATGTATCCCCAAGTACAATGAGAAAATCAGACTTACATAATTCTTTGTGTAGAAAACAACTTGTGTGTTGGGTTGATTTTATGTTTTTGTGAAATATTTGTTTTAATTGCATGAAAACAAAGTCGTTAAGGTGTTGGACCTTGAAACAACATTGAATTTTAAGACAAAAAGCTAAGAGAATAGCTTAAAGCATTGGACCTTGAAGCGATCTCGAGTAATGTGTAATTTTTGTGGACAAAAATGAGAATTGGGTGATCATTTATTTGAATATTTTTAGCTTTTTTTAGAAAAGATTTTGGATTTCCGGTAAATTCCGTGAAGTCAAGCAAGTCGGAGACCCAGCATGACTTTCACAAAATTTATCCACACGTTATTGAAAAACCATCAAGCAAGTCGGAGATCCAACATGGAGCGTATATGTAAAGGATGACGATGTGACTAGCAGTATTTATTAAATTCAAATTTAACAAGAAAAATGGGTTAGGCCCAAAAAACAAAGGGCGTGTATGTACAAAAGATGGAGGTGTGACTAGTAGTATTTATTTAATTCAAATTTAACAAAAAATGGGTCGAGCCCAAAAAACAAAGGGGTGTAGGTACAAAAGATGGAGGAGTAACTAGCAGTATTTATTTAATTCAAGCTTAACAAGAAAATGGGTCAGGCCCAAAAAAAGGGGTTGTATATGTAAAAGTGGGTATGTGTATATATATATATATATATATATATTAGACAAAACAACATCAAAAGAGGATAAGAGAGGGTATGAAGGGTTAAGGAGAGAAGAAGGGAGAAGGAAGAGAGAAGAAGTAAGGAAAGAAGGGATACCTAGAGATCCCTCTCTGAATGTAATGCCAAATGACGTGACATAGTTGACTCCTCTAGTCTCCTTTGAATTTGTGCTTCTTCAACTTTTTCTTCTATGTGTTTTTTTAATTGATGTCCAAACCTCTCCTTTTTATATTTTTCATTCCCCTTCTATTCTCTTTATTCTTTCTCTTATTATTATTTTTTTTTTGTTTTATTATCGTTCTTTCCTTTTTTTGTTTTATTATCATTTTTTCCTTTTTTTTCTTTTTTTTTGTTTTATTATTTTCCTTTTTTCTTAAACTTGTCCGAACATAATTAGGGTCTGACACCTTCCTTTTGAGTGAAATCCTTAGCGACGAAACGAGGCCTATATCTTTCGATATTAGCTTTTGAATCCCTTTTGGTCTTAAATATTCATTTACAACCAATAGGTTTCACACCTTCAGGTAACTCGACAAGATCCCAAACGTCATTGTCTTTCATGGATTTCATTTCATCCTTCATGGCATTGATCCAATTAAGAGCATTATAAATTTCTAAGACTTGTTGGAAGTTGATTGAGTCATCTTCCTTCAAGCCTAAAACATTATTATGCTCTTGGAGAAAAATAATATAATCATCTGAAATTGCACTTCTCCTATCTCTAGTGGATCTTCTTAATGACACTTCTTGAGGTTGTTGACTTTGTTCCATAGGTACTATTGGAAAAATTTCATTGTTGTCTTGTTCTGGAATGATGTCAGGAATAAGAGCTTGATCATTAATTGTTTGTACTGGAGTTGCATCTTGAATGATGACAATGTCAGGCAAAGAAACAAAATTTTCTTCCTCAAAGCAACATTTCTTACTTTATCTTCCCCTTCAAAGTGAACATCCTCGAGAAATCTCACATTTCCCATCTCAAAAAAGGATCTCGAGGTGGGATCGTAAAACTTGAAGCCTCGAGAGCATTCAACATATCCAACAAAATACCAGCTAATAGTTCTTGGGTCCAACTTTCTTTCATTAGGCTTGTAAAGCCTTGCTTCAGTTGGACAACCCCAAATATGTAATGTCTTATGCTAGGTTTCTTTCTTGTCCATACCTCATAGGGAGTTTTGGTCACTGCCTTAGTTGGAACCCTATTAAGGATATAAACTACAGTCTTTAATGCTTCTCCTCAAAGTGACTCAGGTAAAGAAGAATGACTAATCATGTTTCTCACTATATCCTTAAAAGTCCTAACACCATTCATGCTAGGTTTTCCTGGCATTGAATATTGTGAGACAATTCCACATTCCTTTAGGAAGTTAGCATAGGGTCTTGGATGTTGTTCTTCTGTTCCATCAGATCTACCATAACACTCACCACCACGGTCAGATCTAATAGCCTTAATTTTCTTGCTAGTTGAAGTTTAACTTCGGCCTTATATTGTTTGAAAATATCCAGAGATCGTGACTTTTCATTAATCAAGTATAGGTAACCGTATCTTAAATAGTCGTCTATGAATGTAATAAAATGTTGTTGACCATTCCAAGAGGCAGTAGGGAATGGCCTACAAATATCCATATGAATTAGTTCTAAGATATCAATGGCTTTAGTGGCATCTACTTTCTTTGTGTTTGTTTGTTTCCCTTTAATACATTCAATACAAAATTGAAAATCATTCATATAAAGGGATCCAAGAATTCCATCATCCATAGGCCTCTAAATTCTCAATTTAGAGATATGAACTAGGCGCTTGTGCCAAAGAGTAGTAGAATTCTCATTTAATTTTTGCTTTGTATCTTGCGCACTTGAGTGCAAAATTTCGTTATCAAAAGTAATAGTATTAAGCATATAAAGATTATCAATTAAAGAACCAGTACCACTAACATTTGAATATAGAGAAAGACTAACTTTATTATTTCCAAAGGAACAAAAATAACCATATTTGTCCAAACTAGAAATATAAATCAAATTTCATCTAAATGCTGGTGCAACATAAGACTCAATCAAATCCAAATAAACACCAGTCTCTAATAATAATATGAATTTCCCAATAGCTTCTACTAAAACTTCTTGTCATCGCTCACAAAGATGTATCTTTCAGCATCATTTGGCGGTCAACTCCACAGACAACCCTGCATAAACATACTTATGTGAGTAGTAACACCAAAATCTACCCACCAAGTATCTTTAGGTACAAAAGCTAAATTAACTTCAGAACAAACAAAAACGAGAGTCTTACCCTTGTTTTCACGCCATGTAGCATACTTGGAACACTATTTCTTCATGTGTCCACTCTTCTTGCAAAAATAGTAGGTAAATTCCTTATTCTGCTTCTTTTGCTTCTTCAACATGGATGATTCATCTGTAGTGTCCATAGCTATTCTTTTTCATATTGTGAGAGGTTAATTCCAAGTGAGCACTATCAGTCTTTTCTCCCTGAAGCCTTTCTTCTTCTTGCACATAGTGAGCAATGAGCTCATTAAGAGCCCATTTATCCTTTTGTGTATTGTAACTCACTACAAATTGATCGTATTGTGAAGGAAGAGAAATGAGAACCAAGTGCACAAGAAAATCATCAGATAGCTCTAAATCTTTAGTGCCTTGAGTTTTCCAGCAAGATTAGACATCTCAATCATGTACTTCTTTATATTCCCATTTAATTTATGCTTCATGGTTACGAGTTCTGCTAATGTGTTACACGTTTTTGACTTTTCACTTTTAGTAAAATATTGTTTAATCTCTTTGAGGAACTTCTTAGCATCAGTATTCTCAGTAATAGAGCCTTGAAACACCTCCAGAATGGAGCATTTTATGATCATCAGACTCATGCAGTTATAGCGCTCTCACTTCTCTATGTAATTCAAATTTGGATTTTCCGGAGTGGAAGTGGGTTTCTCCATCCTTAGCACATGGTCTAGATCCATGCAACCAAGGACAATTTCCATATTCTCTTTCCATATTTTAAAGTTCATCCCATTCAACATAAGAATCATGTTCACTTGAGCAACATAATTAACAGTAGTAGCGGAAACTGTATAGAGAACAAATAAGATAACATATTTAACATTCATGTCATATCAAATGCATAATTAAAATAAAATTTATATACATGACATTAACAAACAATCCAAACCAACGTGGACCCATTTACAAGACACATATCACAACATTATTTTGTAAGTGGTACCCCCAACACAGTAATCAAACATCAACAATAAATCCTATCAAGCTATAGTCTTCCTTTGGGACGACTACTGTCTACATGAAAATTTTTATAATCGTCACATATTTATCACCACATGTATATATATTATTTGGCCAAATAATAATATTCCTTTAGACCGATGATTACTTGCACAAATAACAAATATACTCATCTTTATACTTCACAATAAGGTATTATCAACAACAGAGGTTACTTTGACAACAATATTATTTCAACCAGTTTATTATGAAATACAAGACAATTAAAAGAAATAATAATTAAATAAAAAAATATAAACCAAAGGTTTATTTTATTTAATTAATGCCTAAGTTCCTTAATTTTATTGCTCTTAATTTTCTAAATGGGATTATAATAAAATTCTCAAACTTTATCATAATGGCTGGAATGTCATTTCTGATAACAAATTATTATTTAATTGTTGACAATAATATCTTTAAATTTAAATAATAAAAAAATTCCAGCAAATTGTTTTCTAAGAAAACTCAAGTTCAGATATAGTTTAAACATTAGCACATATATATAGTTTTAAACTATAAAAAATATAAATTGTAAGAGAAAAAATAAAACATTATCACATATATAATATTTTGTTACATACAATATCACTAGAAAATATTTCGTACAATATCACTAGAAAAAAAGGAGAGTTACATACAATATTCCGTTAACAATTAGATTTTTCGCATCAAACTAATTGTAGATTTGATATGTATATCACTAGAAAATTGATGCACAATAAAGCGTCAAAATTATACAATAAACCTGCATAACTGTGTAATCATAAAAAAGGGGGAAAAAAGTTCTAGCAAATTGTTTTGACGCAAAACCCATAGGACCTTTTTCAAATAAAAGTTTTTTCAATTGTATATAACAATAACCCCTAGGATCACGTCAACCTGAAATCACGATTTTCAATAAACATAAAAGACAAACCTTTTTCAGCACCTATTTGCATTGCAAATCACCATTCATGGTGCATATGCATAAAATGTGAACGACCAACAAAAAGGAGTACGTGAAACCATATTGAAACGGGCAAGAAAGAAAAGATGCAAGTCTTATCAAGAAAGCTAAATCCAATAACTTCCCGATAATTCAATATGATGCGGCTCTGATACCAATGATAGGATATTTATTCCTAAATCCTTATGGTGAGAATCATCACCCAATAAAATCCCAGAAGTATCACATTGGATCATCAAAAAATTTTAAACAAATAAAGCATATTTGTTTCCATTGCAGCAGTGACTTATCTTTAATCTTCTAGACTTTAGTTTTTTCTTATGAGCTTTAGTCTTTCTCAGTCAATCATTCCTTAAAGGATATTCTCTCTAGATGGAAAAGAAACAAAACTGAAACTTGATTTAACCTATTGGGGACCATAACCTTATATATAGTGTTTTTCTTTATTGTTGGGCCAATAAGCTCTCATTATACCTAATTGGCTCAACACTGGTATCCACCCATATATCTCATATTTACTTAGGAATCTTTTTGGATATATTTAATTGATCACTTTAATTTATTCATTATATATTAAATAGCATAATATAATTATTAATACAATATGTAGCACATGATAATGTTAGAAAATTTAATTTTCTAACATATCACTTCATGAGAGTAGGGTATTCAAATTACAGTGAATGCGACGGAGAATATGAGAGTGAAGGCATGATAAAGTAGATAAACTTATAAGTTTATGTATATATTGGGGGATGTCAATCTCATATCTTATTTGAAACAAATTATCCTAGGGATATTGATTTATCATTATTAATATTCTTTCTCCTATCATGGGATGCATATTTGAATTTTGAAGATAAAATATTAGGATTCACTAAATAAATATTTAATTATTTTTTTATAGAAAATAAGTTAAAATATATAACATTTAATCAATATTTGTTGAAATTTAAAGGATATATAAATTATTATTTTATTAGAATTTAAAATGAATTAAATATTTAAAATGATGAATATGACATAGTAAAATATATTTTAACTATTGACAGTAATTTAGATCTATTAAACAACATATATTACAAATCAATCATAAGAGACTTTGACTTTATTTAAATAGTTAAAAATGATACGATACTACCAACTTTGATAAAATAAATAAAATATCAAATATCAATTTAGAGATGGATTAGTGTCCGTCTCTAATACTTTAGGATTTAAAAAACTCAAAATAAATATCCAAAAGACGAAGTCTCCAATCCGTCTCTGATTATGAGTATCCCACTCAATAATAAAAAAATTGAGAAAGTTTAAGTATTTCAATGGTGTATCACATAAATATGGAATCAAGAGAGTTGATGTCCACAAATGTGGGTTTTCAACGGCTCTTCAATCTCTTTCGATAATCATGGAGTCGATAGAGTTTAAGTATGCACATGGTGGAATCCTAGACTTGACATAGTACGTTCTCACAATCATATATGTCATTTCCTCTGCAATTCAATTTTTCCACTCCACTTAATATTTTCTCTCGTGCATATTTGTTTTTCACTAATGAAACATACATAGTTGAACGAATTGTGAAAACGAGAGTTCCCTCACACATAATATTTTGATTCATCATTCATACACACAGTGTTATAAAAATCAGTTCGAATCAGTCGGTCGGACCGGTCCAACCGATACTCGATAGTATAACCGGGTCGGTTTGGTTATTAAACCGGTCGTGCATCTAACACAGGATGACCCGACCAAACCTAGCTGGTTTTTGGTTGACTTGGTGTCTGGGATTTTGATCGGAATGTGTTTCGCAAAAAAAAGCTCCAAAACGGCACCATTTTGCTTTATACCTTATTCTTCTTCACTTCAATCAGTTCAATGCTTCACGGTTCACACCTTCACCGCACCATTGCAACACCACGCATGTTCACACCTTCACCGCGCCACCGCAACACCATGCACTAGGCACCAGTGAACAATGGCATCGTTGCTTCACGCTTCACCAGTCACCACTTCATGCTTCTGTTCTTCTTTTTCACTTCACTTCACGCTTCTGCTTCACGGTTTGTATTTCTTCTACAATTTACTATTCTTTGTCTTCTTCGCTTCTGCTTCACGCGTTCACGCTTCTGATTCTTAGGCTTCTGCTTCTGCTTCACGTTTTTTATTTTCTTCCATTTATTTAATGTTTCTAATCTTCTATTGATATGTAGCACCTAATATATGCTTTTGCTGTTTTGCATAGTATAAATTATAAAATAAACCCACGCATGCAGCTTGCTTTTGGTGCATTACGATTTTTCCTTGAAATTCAATTACAAACGATAAAAGATTAAACTCTTGATTCAAGTATGAACTCATTTTAATATTTTAATTATTATTTTAAATTTTGGAATATAAATAATTTTTTTAAGTAAATAATGTTACTCCTATCTATATATTTATATATAATTTTAAATTTTGAAAATATAAATCGAGTTAAACCGGATCAATTACTGATCCACCGATTAAACCGTTGATCTATTATCTTGATCAAACCATTCATCTATTATCTTGATCAGATCAATTACCAAACCGGTACAGTAGGTGGGAATCTGCAAAATTGGGAGTTTGCACATACAAATGGTGGTGCTTTTCAACGGTGCTTCTTTTGATGTTGTATCACCGAATCGAGGAATGGAGAAAATTGATGTTCGCATATGAGAGGGAGAGAGAGATTAATTTCAATTTATCATTTTCTTTTTGCATGCAACATTAAGTTAATACTATAAATAGCCTTATGAAAAATCAAACACATTTTAATTGTATTACACCATCATCCTGAACTGAACCAATGACATTTTAATTGATTTACATTCAACAATTTTATTTGGCGATTCATTCACGATATTAATGTAAGAATATACATGTTGCATCATGTTCATATGTATGGGTTGCGTATGTATGTTAAATCTTCATTAATACTTAATTTAAAGTTGGTATAGCTCTGATGCTAATCTTGGCCTAGCAACTGCCACAAGTGGTTCTGCAAGAAGGATATCATCGTTGGACTCAGCAAGGTTGATTGATGAAACGTTGGGTGGTGCAGTCCAAGTGAAGCCATGGAGCAATCTAGCAAATAGCATCACGGTCATTGTGGTGCCAAGCATCACTCCGGGACAGCCACGCCTTCCTGTGCTAAATGATATGAACTTCAAATTTGGTTCTGTCAAAACCACATCAGAACCATCACTCTTGAGGTGGCGTTCAGGTTTGAACTTGTAGGGTTCATTCCACACTTTTGGGTTCCTCCCAAGCTCTTGTCTGCTTAGCATTACATGGCTACCCTTTGGGATGAAGTAATTTCCCACCATTGTGTCACTCACAGAGACATGGGGAGGAATAAAAGGTGCAATGGGATGAAGGCGAAAAGCTTCTCTTGCACAAGCCTTCACATAGTTGAGTTTAGGTATATCTGATTCTTGGACCAGTCTCTCTTTTCCTACCACACTATCCAATTCTTCAACGGCTCGGTGGAGTAACTCCGATTGGTTTATCATTTCAGCAAGTGCCCATTCAAAAGCATTCGATGGATTGTCAATTGTTGCAAGCATCAATTCCTACAAGGAGTTTTATTTGATCAGTTTAATTGCTGATTTAAAATTTTTATGTTTTCAAACATGCATGAAATGAAACTTTTTTTTTTTTTTTTTTTTAAAAAACATGAAATGGATCTAAATATCATTATTTTTGGAGAAATTAATTATTGTATGATACGGGTCCATCATGTATCCATGGTCTCAACCAATATATACATGATACATATAGTTAAATTTTTTAATTTACTAAAAAAATGAATAAAACTTTGCTGTGTCACAAAATTTGACAAAGATCATA